>JACEFZ010022148.1:12500-86690 GCA_014155875.1 Cepaea nemoralis | reverse complement strand
CTAGTGTCATTTTTTTTCTTAGTCAGATGTGACCTAGCTACAGTATGACAGTAGACGGTACTACCTGCTTTCTGTTAGCGAAGAATGTTGGAATGTCAGATCTTAGATATAACCGAGCTTAACTTTACTCAATCACAAATACATCTAACTTTCCCCATTCACACATAGATCCCCATTCATACGTGAATCCATGCTTATAACTATAGTAATAATGATGATGATAATGATGATGATAATGATGATGATGATGATGATAATGATAATGATGTTAATGAAGATAACAACGATAACATCATACTCATAAAGAACAGTATTAGCAACCACTCATTTGTCTAACCTGAGCAAATGCCAGGAAAAAGATCTGTTCGTGTGACAAATTCAAGCCAGGCATTTTTAGTTCTTCCACAACTCCAGACTTTGTGTAGTTTATGTATGCCTAGTTGGATCCATAGAAACGAGGTGGATTTAGTTCATTCTGAACATTCATGAATTACAGGGTGAACGTGTTAAATACACTATTAGATCATTTGTAGATACTGACTCACTTACTGCCGTTAAAGACACTAATACAGTGATTCTCAACCGGTGGGGAATTCCCCTCCAGGGATTTTTTTTTTTTTGGGGGGGGGGGGAGGGGTGTTTTAGGGTTTCCAGGGGGAATTAAAATTATTTCAAGATCACGTTAATACAACAACCGATTACTTAATATTGTTGTCCGCTCCATACTTTACGGCTCTGTACTTCTCCTTCTGAAATTCGTTTTATAACGTAAGTAGACTCGCAAATCACGTTTTATGTAAACGTCTAGACTTGTTATAGTATTTGTTATTAAATTTAGCTTCCATGTTTACGTATACTGTGTAGGGGCAGCGGGAAGCGGAAATTCACTGGGAAGAAATACGAAAGAGGAGAATGACATTCTGAACATATGGTGAAGGCGTGTATGGGTCAACATAGGTTAAAAACCACTGCACTAGTAGATCATGTGTAGATACTGCCTCACTTCGTGCCGTTATAGACACTAGTAGATCATGTGTAGATACTGACTCTCCTCGTGCCGTTATAGACACTAGTAGATCATGTGTAGATACTGACTCTCCTCGTGCCGTTATAGACACTAGTAGATTATGTGTAGATACTGACTCACTTCGTGCCGTTAAAGACACTAGTAGATCATGTGTAGATACTGACTCACTTACTGCCGTTATAGACACTAGTAGATCATTTGTAGATACTGGCTCACTTCGTGCTGTTAACGACACTAGTAGATCATATGTAGATAATGACTCACTCCGTGCCGTTATAGACACTAGTAGATCATGTGTAGATACTGACTCACTCCGTGCCGTTATAGACACTAGTAGATCATGTGTAGATACTGACTCACTTGGTGCCGTTAAAGAGAGAAGGAAAAGCAAATTCTCATGGGCAGAGTGTGTCACCGACAACTATATTCCTGGTGTTCGTCAGTTCCATGTCCGAGTAGTGGCAGTGATGACCTCTACCATGAGCACGACCCAAGTGATCTGTGAGCTCAGCAGTTCCATCTTTCACAACATCATCAGATCAACCAATCTAAATCCCGATGTTTAAGTCAGTTATAACTTCCCCATTCACACATAGTTATAACTTTCCCATTCACACATAGTTATAAGTCTCATTCACACATAGTTATAACTTCCCCATTATCACATAGTTATAACTGTCTCATTCACACATAGTTATACTTCCCCCATTCACACATAGTAATAACTTCCCCATTCACACATAGTTATACTTCCCCCCATTCACACATAGTTATACTTCCCCTATTCACACATAGTTATACTTCCCCCATTCACACATAGTTATACTTCCCCCATTCACACATAGTTATACTTCCCCCATTCACACATAGTTATACTTCCTCCATTCACACATAGTTATACTTCCTCACATTCACACATAGTAATAACTTCCTCATTCACACATAGTTATACTTCCCCCCACTCACACATAGTTATACTTCCCCCATTCACACATAGTTATACATCCCCCCATACACACATAATTATAACTTCCTCATTCACACATAGTTATACTTCCCCCATTCACACACATTTATGACTTCCTCCATTCACACATAATTATACTTCCCCCATTCACACATAGTTATACTTCCCCCATTCACACATAGTTATACTTCCTCCATTCACACACAGTTATAACTTCCCCATTCACACATAGTTATAACTTCCCCATTCACACATAGTTATACTTCCCCCATTCACACATAGTTATACTTCCCCCATTCACACATAGTTATACTTCCTCCATTCACACATAGTTATACTTCCCCCATTCACACATAGTTATACTTCCCCCATTCACACATAGTTATAATTCCCCCATTCACATACAGTTATAACTTCCCCATTCACACATAGTTATACTTCCCCCATTCACACACAGTTATACTTCCCCCATTCACACACAGTTATACTTCCCCATTCACACATAGTTATACTTCCCCCATTCACACATAGTTATAACTTCCCCCATTCACACACAGTTATACTTCCCCATTCACACATAGTTATACTTCCGCCATTCACACACAGTTATAACTTCCCCATTTATACATAGTTATAACTTCCCCATTCACACATAGTTATAACTTCCCCATTCATACATAGTTATAACTTCCCCATTCACACACAGTTATAACTTCCCCATTTATACATAGTTATAACTTCCCCATTCACACATAGTTATAACTTCCCCATTCACACATAGTTATAACTTCCCCATTCACACATAGTTATAACTTCCCCATTCATACATAGTTATAACTTCCTCCATTCACACATAGTTTTAACTTCCCATTCACGCATAGTTATAACTTCCCCCATTCAAACATAGTTTTATCTTCCCCATTCACACATAGTAATAACTTCCCCATTCACACATAGTTATAACTTCTCCATTCATACATAGTTATAACTTCCCCATTCACACATAGTTATAACTTCCCCATTCACACATAGTTATAACTTCCCCATTCACACATAGTTATAACTTCCCCATTCACACATAGTTATAACTTCTCCATTCACACATAGTTATAACTTCCTCCATTCACACATAGTTATAACTTCCTCCATTCACACATAGTTATAACTTCCTCCATTCACACATAGTTATAACTTCCCCATTCACACATAGTTATAACTTCCCCATTCACACATAGTTATAACTTCCCCATTCACACATAGTTATAACTCCCCATTCACACATAGTTATAACTTCCCCATTCACACATAGGTATAACTTCCCCATTCATACATAATTATAACTTCCTCCATTCACACATAGTTTTAACTCCCCATTCACACATAGTTATAACTTCCCCATTCATACATAGTTATAACTTCCTCCATTCACACATAGTTATAACTTCCCCATTCACACATAGTTATAACTTCTCCATTCATACATAGTTATAACTTCCTCCATTCACACATAGTTTTAACTCCCCATTCACACATAGTTATAACTTCCCCATTCATACATAGTTATAACTTCTCCATTCATACATAGTTATAACTTCCCCATTCACACATAGTTTTAACTCCCCATTCACACATAGTTATAACTTCTCCATTCATACATAGTTATAACTTCCTCCATTCACACATAGTTTTAACTCCCCATTCACACATAGTTATAACTTCCCCATTCATACATAGTTATAACTTCCTCCATTCACACATAGTTTTAACTCCCCATTCACACATAGTTATAACTTCCCCATTCACACATAGTTATAACTTCCCCATTCATACATAGTTATAACTTCCTCCATTCACACATAGTTTTAACTTCCCATTCATGCATAGTTATAACTTTCCAGTTTACATATGATTATTACTTCCCCATTCACACATAGTTATAACTTCCCCATTCACACATAGTTATAACTTCTCCATTCATACATAGTTATAACTTCCTCCATTCACACATAGTTTTAACTCCCCATTCACACATAGTTATAACTTCCCATTCACACATAGTTTTAACTTCCCATTCATACATAGTTATAACTTCCCCATTCATACATAGTTATAACTTCCCCATTCATACATAGTTATAACTTCCTCCATTCACACATAGTTTTAACTTCCCATTCATGCATAGTTATAACTTTCCAGTTTACACATGATTATTACTTCCCCATTCACACATAGTTATAACTTCCCCATTCACACATAGTTATAACTTCTCCATTCACACATAGTTATAACTTCCTCCATTCACACATAGTTATAACTTCCCATTCACACATAGTTTTAACTTCCCATTCATGCATAGTTATAACTTTCCAATTTACACATGATTATAACTTCCCATTCATACATAGTTATAACTTCCCCATTCACACGCAGTTTACCATCAGATGCCATCAAATCAGCTGGAGAAATAGAGGCACATGAGTTAGACGATCGACTGATCAGACCACGAAATACTAGATCGTTGGTAAACAGCAAACAGTAATCTGTACAGCTGAATTAAATTGCATTTACACACCAAGAAAAAAACGTTTGATAGAGTTGTTATAAATATGCTATGGGATTGCCTAAGAAAACACGGAATAAACAAACATTTCATTAATGACAATGATGTGAGCTCTCCCCCTTGCTTTTTAAAACACATACTGAAGTAAAGAGCGAAGAAGATGATAACTATCAGAAGTGCTATTTGCTTGCGACCAAGTATTAATAGCAGATAATGAAGAGATCCTTCAGAACCATCTAAATCAAGAGAGAGAGAGAGAGAGAGAGAGAGAGAGAGAGAGAGAGAGAGGGAGAGAGAGAGAGAGAGAGAGAGAGAGAGAGAGAGAGAGAGAGAGAGAGAGAGAGAGAGAGTTGAATTGCATCACTAATGTTTTACGCTACACAATGTATATGTACAATTTTTTATCCACTTCTCACAATTTTTGCGAGAATGCTCACGACAATCATCAGTGTCTCAACTGTGTGTAAAGTGTGGGAGTTTGTACTTATTAGTTTCAGTGATCATGTATCTGTGTAGATGTGAAGATATTTGTGTGGGTGTTATGTGAGCGATGTGTGTGGGGGTGTGGGAAATGTATGTGTGGAAGGGTGGTATGTGGGGGATGTGTATGAGTTGATGGGTGATGTGTGGATGGGTGAAAGGATGTGTAGTCGGTGGGGGATGTATGTTTGTGTGAGGGATGTGTGTGTGTGTGGGGGGAGGGGGGATATTTGGGAGGATTATTGGAAGTATCTGGATGTTGGTGGGTTGGGGGGGGGGTGTGGGTAAGGAATGTGTATTTGGGTGGGTGAATGGGTGTGTAGGAGATTGTGTGGGTAATTGGTGTGGGGGATGAGTGTGGGGGGAGGGTGTCTGTGAATGGGATATGTCTGTGTGGGTGGGATTGTGTGAGTGTGGATGGGGTAAATGTGAGTGGGCGGAGGATGTATGTGTGGGTGGTGATGATGTTTGTAGGTGGGGGATATGTGGGTGCGTGGGGAGATGTGTGTGTGGGTGAGGGATGTGTGGGAGGGGATGTGTATGAGGAATGCATGTGGGGGTTGTGTGTGTGTAAGGGGAATGTGTTTATGGGTGAAGTTTTGTGTGGGACGGGGGATTTGTGAGAGGTGGGGGAGGTGTGGAATGTGCAGGTGGATGGAGGATGGGGGATGTGTGTTTGGCTGGGTGGTTGGGGTGTGTGTGGGTGGGAGGGTAGATGAGAGATGCATGTGTTGATGGGCGGGTGGGCGATATGTGGGTGTGAGTGGTTCATGGATGAGTACGTCAGTGGGTGGATGTGTGTGAGAGATGAGTGTATGGTTGGGGGATATGTGTGTTTGTGGGAAGATGTGCGAGAGTGGCGGATGTGTGTGGGTTGGGTATATGTGTGTGGTGGGATGTGTGTGAGTGGGAGGTGTGTGTTGTTTGGGTGTTTGTGGGTGGAGGATATGTGTGGGGAAATGTGTTTGTGGGTGGGGATGTGTGTATAGGTGGGGGATGTGTAGTTCAGAGGTGGCGGATATTGGGTGGGTGAGGGGGTGTAGATTGACAGATGTGTGTGTGGGTGGGTGAGGAAAATTGTGAGGGTGCGGGATGTATGTGTGGATAGGTGCGGGATGTGTGGGTTGACGAGGGTATGTGTGTGTGGTTTTTTGATGTGTGTTATGCTGGGTGGTTGCGAGTGTGTGGGTGGGTGGTGGAGAATATGTGGGTGTGTGTGTGTGCGATTCTGTTATGAGATGGGTGGGGGGTGTATGTGTGGGTTGGGAAATGTGTGTGGGTGGGGGGGGTCAGTGGGTTTATGGCGACATGTATATTTGCCTGAGTCTTTGTGAGTGTGTGGAGATATGTGTCGGTGGGTGGGGGTGTATGGGTGGGGGATGTGTGGGTGGCTGAGAGATATGTGGGTGGCTGCGGGGTGTGAGGGTGGATGGGGGATGTGTCTCACAACATTGCAATATGCACTGTTTATGTTTACAACTTTCATTTGACAATGTTTTTTTCCCCATGTGAATGTACCATGCGTAATATGCATTGTTTATGCTTACAAAATCCATTTGACAATGTTTTTTTTTCCCTATGTAAATGTAACATGCACATTTGATGAATGAAAGATGAGTGATCGAAAGGGCCGAATGTAAGACGGGCCTGCGTGCTCAATTTGTTACCCTTTTAAAATAAAGTTTGTTCGTTCGTTGTTCGTTCGTTCACTACCAAAGTGAATAACATGAGATATGAAAATAAGCATTGCAAATACAGACGCAATATTGATAAACAGACAGTCGGAAACTCCGGCAGGTAAAATAAAGAAAAATTGAAATAAAACAAATAATCTAAGTTAAATATCTATGGTCGGATAAGAGAATGGGTAGAGAAATAAACACACGTTGCGCAAAGGCAAATCAGGTACTGGGGGAACTAGCGCCACTTCTGACTTATAAAAGAAATCCACAACTACTACAGCAAATCTCGTAAGCACTATCTTTTTTTGGCCGACAATAAACTCCCAATGTCAAACATAGACGACTACTGGAACTGTCGAGCGTGAAGATAACAATAGAGATGAGATGCCTTTGAAGAAATGCGGGAGTAACTGTGAGAGAGAATTAGGAAAATGTGAAATTAGTGCATGAGGTGATCTGAAATCAGTCATGCAATGAATTAAAGGCCGACAGATTAAATTGTTTGGACAATTCACAAGAATGCCATGGTACCAACTGTCACAAAAAGTCACATACAAGAAATATAATGGGTGCAGAGCAAGGGGAAGACCACAAACAAGATAGAGTGATGGTATCAAGGACATCTCAGAGAAATGAATGCCAACTTAACAAAAAGAGCACATGAAAGATCTCTACTTCTTACCCCAACACTTATATTCGGTAAATGGATAACGAGAAAAAAGAAGAAGGAGGAGGAGGAAGAAGAGGAAGAGAAAGAAGAGGAGGAGAAAAGGAGAAGAAGAAGCACGAGAAAAATATATTGTAAAGAATAACAACTTGTAAGGAATGATTTCTTTTGTTTTTAAGAATAATTTATTGTAAAGATTAGTATCGTGTAAGGTAACATCGTGAGAGGAATAACATCTTGTGATGAATAACTTCTTGTCAAAACTTCTTGTAAGGAGTAAATTATATGTTGAGGAAATGTATTATTTTATTTTAGAAGTTGATTTGAGAATGACAAACCTTGTATGCCATCTTGAGTCCAGTGTTGTCTGAGATGTTTTCTTGCAGTGTCAAATTTCCATCAACCTGAAAACACGATCATTCATGACCTTACCATATATGTTTAATATAGTTAGTCTTTCAGTCTGCAACTAGACAGAAACTGTAGACAAGAAAATCCACCTGCTGTGGAGTAGGTGGTACAGAGAATTCTATAGAGGGTAATGCTGTCATGTACACAAATGGGTCGGCCTTTAGACGTGTGAGAAGTTCATGGGCCTTTACGGCTCAGGCTTGAAGGAGGATTCTGAAGGAAGATCTGGTACTTTTTCCTTGACAAGTAGTCTGAATATGGAATTATAACAATCAATGAAGCAATAACATGGATCGAGACACATACCTTCACTCGGCATGCTTCCTTAGTGACTCAATGAGTATGCTCAGGAAGATAGAGATGGGGGTGGGTCCGAAGACAGTGGATGGTGTTACGGCTGGAAAAGATTAGATTCATTTTCATGCCAGGGCATGCGGATGTACAAGGAATTCAGCAGGCTGACAAGCTTGCAGGTAAGGATACGGTGGAGGGCGGACGATCAGGCCCAGGCTGACATACTGAATGCTCTACGAGAAGTAAGATGTTGGTGAGAAGCAAGTGATTACTGTGAGTCTACAACCACGGTCAGACTGCGAGAACAGCAAAATAAAAGAGATGTGGCCAAACCAGAAAACCATGCACGAAGCCAAGGGAGATTAATTAACCAACAAATAACTGGTATCATGAAACGCTACACTCTGCGGGATTCACTGAGGAGGGGATCCGTGCATTTATGGACTGAATGGTTCGATGTATAGTTAGGATGATCTGCCAACTAACTAACTAACTAACTAACTAACTAACTAACTAACTAACTAACTAACTAACTAACTAACTAACTAACTAACTAAACAATTAGCTAACAATTCTAAATCATTTCTCGCAGCAACCATACATTGTGTTAGTGGTATTTCTAAACCTTTTCTTTCAGGAACCGTACATTTTGTTAGTGTTATTTCTAAATCATTTCCTTCAGCAACCTTAGATTGTGTAACTGTTATTTCTAAACCACTTCTTCAACGAAACATTCATTGTCTTAGTATTATTTCTAAATCATTTCTTCCAGCAACTGTACATTTTGTTACTCTTATTTCGTGACCATTTATTCAACGAACCATACTTTGTGTTAGTGGTATTTCTAAACCTTTTCTTTTAGGAACCGTACATTTTGTTAGTGTTATTTCTAAATCATTTCCTTCAGCAACCTTACATTTTGTAACTGTTATTTCTAAACCACTTCTTCTACGAAACATTCATTGTCTTAGTGTTATTTCTAAATCATTTCTTCCAGCAGCCTTTCATTTTGTTACTCTTATTTCTAAACCACATCTTCCAGGAACCAAACATTGTAGTGCTGTTATTTCTAAACCGCTTTGATGTTTGATGTGGCACAATTGTATTATCGTAGAAAATAAAATTGTAAACCGAAATAACTATATCATACTGCTAATTCAACAGTTAAATATCGTACATAGCACTATTTAACTGTCAAGTAATAACCAAAATAATGCGACTTACACCATACATTTATATATTCCACACATACCAGTAATCGAGTCTGGCTTGATGATTGATGACAATTATTAAGTAAGTAAATATTTTAAACCAATGTCACAGGATCAGTATCAGATTTATTTTTTTTTCTTTCATTTTTTTCATCATTTTGTTTTCATTATTCTCATTATTTTTCATCTGTTCGTTCTTCTGATTCCGTTCTTATACCATAGTGAAGTCACTGTTGTGTCTTACCCGTGTTTAAATGTTGCTTTTTGTGCATTTATTTGTTGATGGAGACGAGTCGCCGCGTTTGTGTTTTCCGTATTTGTGTTCAGTAAAGCTGTATTACTTTGTTCTATTTCACATTATTTACAGTTTCACAGCTTTAGCGCAGTTCTACTAATTTTATTAGGACTCTCTGAAGCAATATATATATAGTGGCCAGCCGTGGTGTACTCACCAACAATGACATGGGGCAATCACGTTCAAATGCACATCTGCCTTGTTGCTGACTCGGTCACGGGATTGTTAATCTGGGTACCCTAATATAACTTCTCTTCTGAGGCTGTTAGTCGGAGTAATGGTAGTATAAGATGAAATAATTGTCACTTGCTAAATGGCTGGAGTCAATCTGCAAGTATGGAGCTAGTCTAGATCTCCTTTGGTATAATCATGGAGTCGCTCAGTATACACGCGTGGGAGTGATGTTTCTTTCCCTGTCAATTCAGGGCCTTGGTGCCAGGAGTTTCACTGTGAAGATACTTGCAGGCAGGCACGAGCACTTCTGGCATCCTTGAAAGCTTGGCCCCCTGAGCTTGCCGAGGAAGCGCATATACTCTATCAAATGAGCTGCTGACTTGATGAGGTGATGAGATTAAGAGATGGTAAGATTATGAGATATTGAGATGAGATGAACAAGTAAAACGTCAAAGCATGATTTAAATTCTGAAAATTTGGTTATATAGATGAAAGGAAACATATAATGACAACAATATAAAACAAGCAAAGAAGTATTACATAATACTGGATTTAAGAAACCATTACTGATATATCCACTAACAGAGTTAAACTCTAAGAAGGCAAAGATAATGGTCGTCAATGAGAGAAAAGAATACCACAATGTGATATAAGTGTAAATGGGAATACTCTTAAACAAGTGAATCGGTACAACTATCTCGGAACAGCCATAGCATCTGTGATTGGAGGTGGCTTGTGGAGATTAGAACAGGGATCGCTATGACAAAGGTGACCTATTGCAACATGGAAAATATACTGAACAAGAAAAGTGTGCCTGATACAACGAGAAAAAGAATGTTTTCGTAATACACATAATCTATACTATTGTATGATATGAAACGTGGACAACTAGCAGAGAAGTTGAAAAAACATCTAATGGCAGTGGCAATGTGGCTTCAGAGGAAAATCCGAAGAATACCACGGGCAGACAGAAAAAAAAAACCATGAGCAAGTCATACAAGAAGCACATGGAAACAGTAAACTGGTTAGAGAAACTAGACGCAATCACAATTTTGGAGCACTTTATCAAAGGAAATAAACTACAGAACATAGTGACAACTGGTAAGATTGAAGGAAAATGAACAATGTGGGAGAAGAAAATGAAATGCCTGACAAGGACGCAGAGGTTATTTTCAAGGCACCAGGGCCAGGTTCTATACTGGCCAAGACCTGCTGACACGTCCTAGTCGCGCGTCCTGGGCAACAGGTCCTTTCGGGGTCCTGGCTAAAGTCAGTAGGATCGCTGATTCCTCCGAAGTCAGAGAGTATCTGCCTGCACGGCGAGGAACCACCAGTCTGCACACCAATAAGCCAGACATGGGACAACGGATACTCACGCAAACCTCAGTCCGGTATGACATCTCACTGATGTTAGACAACAGGATGTCTCCATCCGACTATACAGGACTTCACGCTGGAATTCGCAGCCAGCGAACGCAAGCAAGCAAGCACATGTCTGACATTCTTGACCACATAGCATGATCAAGACAAGAACACGGAGCTGATCCCTGACTCTGCAGATCGTCTGAGATGGCTATACTTGACCACCCACGCCTATCTTCATTGCACATAACGATGATGAAATATATAAAGACGGCGAATGCAATAGCAAAGTTGATACCAAACTGAGCTAGGATTGTTATGAACACGTTAGAGAGCGAGCTCGATGTCTAGACTCGCCGCTTGCCAAAGTGAGGGGAAGACTGACCACCTATCCACCCTTGCTCTCCGGATTACAAAATACGATAGCTCCATCAATTACAGACCGTAGCAGAAAACTGCTTTGGGATAAATCTGATATATTTCTATAGAAAAGTCTAGTCTTACTTACATACTGGTTAGCCGGAGTGTAGAAGAAATTACTGTACTGATCAACCAGACATTGGTAGCGGTCATTAAAATATGCATCGGTTTCATCATACCACCAGTCACCTTCGTTACCATGTTTGTCGAACTTGTGTCCTGTAGATTTAAGAAGAATATGTGTGTGTATATGTGTGTATGTGCGTGTATGTGTGTGTGTTTTCGTTATGTATGTATGCATATATGTTTGTGTGTGCATGTGTGCATGCATGCAGTGTATGTGAGGGAGTGTGTATTTGTATGGTATTAAGTGTGTGCACAACTGTGAGAGCTTGTGCATATAATGTATGTATGTATGTATGTATGTATGTATGTATGTATGTATGTATGTATGTATGTATGTATGTATGCATGCATGCATGTATGTATGTATGTATGTATGTATGTATGTATGTATGTATGTATGTATGTATGTGTGTATGTGTGTATGTGTGTATGTGTGTATGGATGGATGGATGGATGGATTCATGGATGGATGGATGGATGGATTCATGGATGGATGGATGGATGGATGTATGAATGTATGTATGTATGTATGTATGTATGTATGCATGTATGCATGTATGCATGCATGCAAGCAGGCATGCAGGCAGGCAGGCAGGTATGTGTGTGCGTGTGTACGTGTATCAGCCTGTCTAATAACATAGTAATATGTATTTTAAAAAAAAATTTGCACATCCTTTACAGGACATCGCTATCAACACCAGCATCTTGCAGTGTTGATTTCTTGGCAAGATTACGCTCAGTAGTTTCCCATTGCTTTATGAGCGGCTGGCTCAGTTATCCCGAAAGTCACCAGCGGGGGTAGAACCGCTTCCAGTTCTCGCCCGCTACGAGTCTCTGCGTGATAAACGGAATTACGGAGAAAGTTTTTTAACCCCTCGGCCAGAGAGACCGGCATGTATTTTTTATGTTTTTCCTATATGAATGTAACATGCTCAACTAATGAATGAAAGCTGAGTGATTGGAAGGGCCGAATATAGGACGGGTCTGTGTGCCAAACTCGTGAACCTTTGAAAATTAAGTTCCTTCGTTGGTTCGTACGTTCGTTCGCTCATTCGTTCATTTATTCGTATGTTCGTTCTTTCATTCGTTCATTCGTCGTTTTCTTCTTCTTCTTCTTCTTCTTCTTCTTCTTCTTCTTCTTCTTCTTCTTCTTCTTCTTCTTCTTCTTCTTCTTCTTCTTCTTCTTCTTCTTCTTCTTCTTCTTCTTCTTCTTTCTTCTTCTTCTTCCTATTCTTTCTTCTTCTTCTTCTTCTTCTTCTTCTTCTTCTTCTTCTTCTTCTTCTTCTTCTTCTTCTTCTTCTTCTTCTTCTTCTTCTTCTTCTTCTTCTTCTTCTTCTTCTTCTTCTTCAGCACGCATGTCATGTAACATGCTAGTCCATATATTCTGTGTTTTCTCATCATCATGTTACCATTGTGAACCCCATTTGATTTTAACATGTATAATATGAACACATATACATTACTGCAGACTGAGGGAGAGAGTTAGTGTGAGTGAGAGAGAGTGAATGGGTGTCAGAGTGTGTATGTCTAAGGGAGAAACAAGAGACAGAGAGAGACAGAGAAAGAGAGATAGTGAGACAGAGAGAGAGAGAGAGAGAAGAGAGAGAGAGAGAGAGAGAGAGAGAGAGAGAGAGAGAGAGAGAGAGAGAGAGAGAGAGAGAGAGAGAGAGAGAGAGAGAGAGAGTTTAGCGCACGCATGTCATGTATCATGCTACTCCATATTTTTGAGGTATTCTCGTCTTTCAAATTACGGTATCACTTTGTATGCCATTTTATTTTATCATGTAAAATATTACCACATGCACATTACTGTTGAGTGAGTGAGAGAGTTAGTGAGTGTGAGTCGGGGAGTGTGTGTGTGTGTCTGTGTGTGTGTGTGTGTGAGAGAGAGAGAGAGAGAGCGAGAGAGAGAGAGAGAGAGAGAGAGAGAGAGAGAGAGAGAGAGAGAGAGAGAGAGAGAGAGAGAGAGAGAGAGTTGAATTGCATCACTAATGTTTACGTTCTCAATTTGTTTACAATTTTGCGAAAATGCTCACGACAATTGTCACTGTATGTGTGTGTAAAGTGTAGGAGTTTGTTCATACAAGTAGGATGGGTGATTGTGGGGTATGCTGTGTGTGGGTGGGTTCGGGATGTGTGGGTGGGTGGGGGGGGGAAATTGTATGGGTGGATGCGGGATTTGTGTGTGGGTAGTGCGCCATGTGCGGGTTGGCAGGGAGATGTGTGTGTGTGTGTGGGGAATGCGTGGTAAGGGGGATGTTTGTTTGGCTGGGTGGTTGGGGATGATGTAGGGTTGAGGTGGATATGTGGGTGGCAGATTGTTGGTGGGTTATGGGATGGGGTGGGATATGTATGTAGGTGGGGAGATTGTGTAGGTGGGAGATGTGTGTGGGTGAGGACATGTATGTGTGCCTGATGGGTGTGTGTGTGTGGGTTTGTGGGCGGGGGTGTGGGTGTGGATGATGTGTGACTTGGTGGGGAGGTGTGTGTAGGTGGGTTTGGGTGCGCGATGTGTGTGTTGGTGAGGGATGTGTTTGTGTGGGTGCGGGATGTTAGGGTGGATGGTTGGAAATGTGTTGGTGTTGGTGGGTGAGGGTTGTACGGGTGGGGAATGTGTGTGTGGGCTTGTGGGTGATGGGTGAGAGATGTGTGGGTGAATGGTTGTTTAGTGATATGGCGGATGTGTGTGGGTTGGGAAGATCGTGTGATGGGTGTGGGGATGGGTGTGGGGGATGCGTGTGGGGGATGGTGTGGGGATGTGTTTGAGGGTCGGGGCTATATCTTTGTTGGTGGGGGTGTGTGTCTGTGGGTGGGTGGAGGATGTATTTTTGGGTGGTGAGTGTTTTGTTGGTGGGGGATATGTAGTTGTGTGGGAGATGTGTGGGGAGTTGTGTGTGTGGGTGAGGCATGTGTGTGGGGATGTGTCTGTGGGTGGGGGATGTGAATATGGGTGGGGTGTTGTGTGAGAGGGCAGATGGTTGCGCATGAGCTATATGTGTGTGAGTAGGTGGGGGTGTGTGGATGTAAGTGGTTGAGGGATAAGTACTTGAGTGGGGGATTGTAAGGGAGATGAAAGTATGGGTGGGGGGTGTGTAAGTGGGGGTGTGCGTGGGTGGAGTATGTGTGGCTGGTGGGGTGTGTGTGGGTGGGAGGTGTGTGTTTGTGGATGGGGGATGTGTCTGTGTGTGGGGATGTGTCTGTGGGTGGGGGATGTGAATATGGGTGGGGTGTTGTGTGAGAGGGCAGATGGTTGCGCATGAGGGATATGTGTGTGAGTAGGTGGGGGTGTGTGGATGTAAGTGGTTGAGGGATAAGTACTTGAGTGGGGGATTGTAAGGGAGATGAAAGTATGGGTGGGGGGTGTTTAAGTGGGGGTGTGCGTGGGTGGAGTATGTGTGGCTGGTGGGGTGTGTGTGGGTGGGAGGTGTGTGTTTGTGGATGGGGGATGTGTTGGTGAGTCTTCTTCTTATTATTATTATTATTATTGTTATATCACTTGATGGAAGTTGCACAACATAGATTAAGAACAGAATGGGGCTAAGATAAAGCTGCCTTTCAGAAAATGTAAGGCACCTTATGCATCCAGTCACTATCATTGAATGTAAGAAAGAGAGTGCTGAAATGCTATATAAAACTTGTTTGGCTGTATGGTAGAGTATCTTGGAAGAACTTGGAAGCAACAGAGATGGGCTTCGTGAGACGAATGTTGCGAATTCATTGGACTGCCAGAGAAACTAACGAATGACTGAGAGAGGCTAATTAGATTAGAGCATTATCTTCAACAATAAGAATGAGACAAACAGCTTTCATTGGGCATGTGATGAGAAGAGAGGCATTGGAGAGCATCGTGGCGACTGGAAAGATCAAATCAAATCAAATCAAATCAAATCAACTTTATTAGGGTCACAAATTGGGCGCGCAGGCCCGTCTTACATCCGGCCCTTCCAATCACTCGTCTTTCGTTCATCAAGAGCATTATACATTTACATAGGAAGAAAAATAAACATTGTGAAATGAATGTTGTAAACATAAACAAGGCAAATTACCATGTTATGAGGCCCATCTCCCACCTACCCATACATCACCGCACCCACACACAACCCCACTTACCCACACACACTCACACCAAGGGACACATACATACCCCACCAACCGACCCATCCCCCACCCACACACACTCCCCTCACCTATTCCCCCAACCAAAACACGCTCGCCACCCACAAACATTCCCCCATTAACCCACATATCCCACGCCTACCCACATACACATCCTAACCCACACATCCTCTCCCCATCCACACCTCAAACCACCCATCCCCCAGCCACGTCTCCATTGACCACATATTTCCCACCCACGCACACAATCCCCCACCAACCCACACATCGCACATCCACTCACACATCCCCAAACCATACACACACATCCCCACCAACTGGCATCTCCCTACCCCCCCCCCCCACACACACACACATCTCCCTAACCACCCATACATCCCCAATCCACTCACACACACACCCCACCACCCACACATACATCCTCCACCCACCCATACATGCCTTAACATAATCCCCCACTACACAATCCCCCACCCGCACATCACATACATCCCCTACCACGCAATATTCCCAACCCACGCACCGCACACACACATATCCCTCACCAACACATCCCACACCCACATACCACCACACATCCCCACCTACACATCACACACATATCCCCCACCCACATACCACACAATATTCCCACCCACACCCACACAGATACCCTTACCCATCCACTCCACATACCCCCACCCATACACCACAAAATCCCCCATCCACACACACATACCTCACCCACACAATATCCCTAACCAACACACCACACACCTCTCCCCATTCACACACGCATTCCCTACCCGTCCACCAACACACACTCACTCACGCACACATCCTCCACTACGCACCCACACACCCCCACCCACCCACCCCCAACCAAACATCTCCCGATCATAATACCCCTACCCACACACAACCTCCACCCACTCACGCATCCCACCCCGACACGTACACATCCCTCACCCACTTACACATCCCTAAGCCACTCACACACCCCACCCACACATTCCCCATCCACGCACACATCTCCCACCTACACACGCCCACATACTTCCCCCAACCATCACACATCCCCTACTCACCCACACATATACCCCACCCATACACACATTCCCCGCACCCATCACACACTATCCCCCACACCACACACTATCCCCCACCCACACACATATCCTCACCCATACCACCACACCCCCCACCCACACACCATGCACACATCCCCCACCAACACACCGCACACATATCTCAAACCCACACACCATACACTTCTCCCCACCCGCCCTTGCATCCCCAATCCACCCAACACAATCCCCTACCCACACAACCCCGCCACCCACACATACTTCCTCAAACCACCCACACATCTCCACCCACATAAACACACACACCCCACACCCGTCCCATACACATATCCTCCACCCATACACACATCCCCCACACCCATTCCCACACCCCTACTTTCACCCCCACACATCCATCCACACATCCCATCAACACCCACAAATATCACTACCCACAAAAACCCACACACCCCAACCCATCCAAACGCATACCCCCACCCACACATCCCCCACACTCACACACATCCTCCACACACACTCACACCTCCTCACATCTAGACACATACAAAATGTCTCACGTTAGCATTGAAACTAGTATGAACAAACTCCCACACTTTACTCACACACATACACTGACAATTGTCATGAGCAGTCTCATAAAAATGTTAAACATGGAGAAAAATGTGTACATAAAAAGTATGTGACGTAAACATAGTGATGCTCCCACACACAGAGATACACACAGAGAAGGCACACACACACACACACACACACACACACACACACACACACACACACATTCACTCTCATGCTCACTCATTCTGTCTCTCATTCACACTCACTGACTCTCTCACTCAAACTACAGTAATGTACATAAGTTTATATTATACATGATAAAATCAAATGGTATTTAACTGATAATATGACAGATGAGAATACTCAAACATATGGATTCGCGTGTTACATAACATGCGTGTTACATGACATGCATCTGCTCAGCTCTCTCTCTCTCTCTCTCTCTCTCTCTCTCTCTCTCTCTCTCTCTCTCTCTCTCTCTCTCTGTATTCTTTCATATACACACACTCACACGCATGCGCGCGCACACACACACACACACTAACACATCAACTCTCGCACTGTCTCACTCTCTCACACACAATCCTTCACACACACACTCACTCTCTCAATCACACTCTCTCACACATACACATACGCATGAACGCATGCATGCACGCACGCACACACTCCCTCACTCTCACACATACACGTACGAATGCATGCACTGACACATTCCCCTACCATTTCTCGCTCAATCACTCTCTCCACACACACGCACGCACGTGCGCACACACACATTCACTCTCTCACTCTCTCTGACACCCACTTTCTCTCTCTCTCTCTCTCTCTCTCTCTCTCTCTCTCTCTCTCTCTCTCTCTTTCTCTCTCGCTCCCACACGCACACACATATATAGTGAACAATTATAGTTCAACAATTATAATGAACGATTATAATGAACAATTATACCATAAATGAATTATGGTGGCATATAGTCGGTATGGATTAAGTATTGAAAGAGTTTTCGGTTAAATGTGTAGGGACTCATTGGAGTTTTCAGATCTGGAGGCAGATCATTCCATAAGTGAGCACCAGAATAGGCGAAACATGATTTGTATAGGTCCAATCTAGGCTTTGAGACATGTAACAAATTTAGGCGCTTGCTGTTCATTGCATTAGATTGAATCAGCGGCAGAAGATACTCTGGGGTATTTTGAGATATAATTTTGTTCACTAATTTGGCTTTGTTGAAAAGGAAGCGCTTGTGAAGTGGTAGAAGTCTTAGATGACTGTACAAATTATTACTTTCAACATGCTTTATGCCAGAAACCAGACGAATAGCGCGGTTTTGTAGAGAACATAGTCGTTTTAAATTAGATTTAGGGCAACCATCCCAAACTGTGGAACAGTAATCGAGATGTGATTGGATATAGCATGTATAGAATATTTTTCGTGTGCTTTCGTCCAGGAAGTGCTGAATTTTAGCAAGTTGGTAAACTTTTTGTGCTATTTTCTTGGTAAGAACGTGAACATGAGAGCTCCAGCTCAAATGGCTGTCAATTAAAAGACCTAGTGTTTTATGTTCATTCACATTAACTATAGGTAACGAGCCCAAGCGGAGTTCGAGCGGTGCTCCAGTTATGGCTAGTGTCTGTAGTTTTTGTCTGGTCGTTATTAGCATGGATTTGGTTTTGTCGATGTTAATTTGCATGCGGTTTTCATTGCTCCATCTAGTAAGATTATCGAGTTCCTTTTGTAAAGAATTCTCTAATTCACTACGGTTTTCTTGACTAGTATATATAGTACAGTCGTCTGCAAATAGATCACAAGTTGTATTGATATATAAAGGAAGATCATTAATATAAACTGCAAAAAGCAGCGGACCTAGTATTGAGCCCTGAGGCACACCAATATTAAGCTGTGTGGGTCTTGATAGACAGTTATTGAAGGACACGACTTGTTGTCTGTCGGATAGAAATGACGTAATTATGTTCACCATGTTGGTACTTATCTTCATTTGTTTTAGTTTTCTAATTAAAATATCGTGATCTACCATATCAAAAGCTTTTTTAAAGTCTACAAACACCGCTCCACAAATTCTACCGTTGTTGATGTTTAAGTGCCAGTTATCGGTCATTTTTGTTAGAGCACTATGGCAAGAATATTTAGGTCGAAACCCAGATTGACTGTTAATTATTAGATCGTTGTTAATTAAATGGTGTAACGTTATTTTATGAATGTGTTTTTCTAGTGGTTTTGATAGCGACGATAGTAAGGAAATAGGTCTATAATTACCCAAAACGCTATTATCGATTGAGCCATTTTTAATTAGCGGAAACACTTTAGCAATTTTAAATGCAGATGGAAAGTAGTTTTTGGCCAGGGACTGGTTATATATGAACGTTAAGGACTCACTAATGACTGGTGCAGCACAACGAAGAATTCTATTACTGATACCATTTAGGCCGTGTGAGTTTGTTGATTTTAGGTTTAAGAGATATTTATAAACGTCTGCAACAGACATTAAAGGAATCTCAGGGGGAATATTTCTGGTGCACTTCTCCTCACAGAATGATGCCAGTGAACTTAAATTACACGATGAGTCTGGTATTGAAGACTTTAGATTCTCTATTTCTGATTGAAAGAACCAACTGAATTCATCGCATGTTATAGAATTTGGTATTGCTGATTCTGTAGGGCGTTTCTTATTGGTTAGCAAGTTAATAGCCTTCCATATATTTGTACTGTTTTAATTATCTACAATCACATTTGTAAAATGGTCTTTTTTTATCCTACGAATTTCATATTTAACTTTATTCCTCAGTCTGCGGTAATTGATGAAGTCTTTATTTTTGTGTGCTGTATCTCGCTCTCTTATAATTTCCAGAACTTCACTAGTGACCCATGGAGATTTATGTTGATTTTTGACTCGATCTTCTTTGATTGGCACGTGTTTATCGAACACATTGTAGACTGTCTTCGTCCAGAAAGCTAATGCATCGTCCGGGTCAGGGAAGTTGGTAAACGTGATCAAGGGCTGCTTTTCTTAAGTCTTGCAAAAATAAATCTTGGTTGAATGCTTTAAAATTTCTAAATTTGATACTTACATGTTTATGTTTAAGAGATTTGAACCCAATTCTTGACCATGTACAACATACAGGGTAGTGGTCACTAACTGTACTAACAGGAACAGAGCATTCAATAATATTATCTGGACAAGTAACATATATATGATCAATTATAGTTGAGGATGTGTCAGTAACCCTTGTTGGATTTACTAATATCTATGTTGAAGTCACCTAGTATCATAACTTCTCTACCTGCTGTAAACACTCTATCCATCATTGTAGTGAAGCAGTCATACCAACTGTACCCGGCACAAGGATTCCTATATAGGTATCCAATGAGAAACGGTTGTTGGCGGGCTGGCTTCACCTCTACCAAACACATTCTATCCCTACTGTCTCGAGATCACTCAAGGGGAAGAGAGGCAGGGATGGCAGCAGAAAAATTATGCTGATGGATTGAGACGGTGGCATGGAGAAATGGGATCATCAGAGTTGATTCAGAACACCAAAAACCGAGATCTGTAGAGAGACATGAATGGCTGCGCAAGCTGGCAAGGCACTTTATTATTATTATTATTATTATTATTATTATTATTATTATTATTATTATTATTATTACAAGATCGCAATATACAAAACACTAATCAGACCAGTTGTGCTGTATGGCTCTGAAACCTGGAGTACAACTGAAGGAGACGAAGCCTTGTTACAAACCTTTGAGAACAAAGTCTTAAGACGCATCTTTGGGCCTATTAGGGATACACAAAGTGGGGAGTGGAAAAGAAGAAGCAACAAAGACATTTATGATCTGTTTAAGTCCCCGCTAATCACTGGTATCATGAAGGCTAATAGATTGCAATGGCTGGGGCGTACACAAAGAATGGAAGATAATAGGGAAACAAAACTCGCTTACACTCAGGAAATAAATGACCGTAGACCAAGAAGACGGTGGAGAGATAATATACATACAGACCTACAAGCACATGGAATCAGCGACTGGCAAGAGAAGGTCAACAAGAGAGACAAATGGAGACGGCTTGTACCTGCAGCAAAGAACCTCAATGGCTCGAAAAGCTGAAGATTATTATTATTATTATTATTATTATTATTATTATTATTATTATTATTATCATCATTGTTATGCTGATGGTGATGATGATAATTACGATTGTAAAGATGACTTTTATAATATGACTACCAAGAAAATGGTGATGAACAGAATGGTCATGCGGATAATTGGGATGATTATGGTGCAGAAGAAAACGACAATGATGATATTGGTGTCAGGTTCTTATTGTTTGATTGGTGGATTAATTGACTGTTTGATTGGTTGGTTGATTGGTTGATTGAATGATTGGTTGTTTGATTGGTGTGTTGCTTTATTGGTTGCTTGATTGCTTGATTGTTTGATTTGTTCGCTGGTTAGGTGATGTTTTGTTTGAGTGATTAAATGGTTGATTGTTTGGTTGGTTGATAGGTTGATTGTTTGTTTGAATGGTTAATTGGTTGGTTGTTTGCTTGGTTGATAGGTTGATCGATTGATTAGGTCTTGTTTGATTGGTTTATTGACTGATTGGTTGGGTGTTTGATAGATTTGTTGATTCATTTGTTGTTGAATTGATTGATTGAGTGATTGATTTGTTAATTTATTAATTGATAGATAGACTGATTTATTGGCTATTTGACTGATTTAATGAGTGATTGTTGGTTGGTTGATTGATTTATTGATTGAATGACTGTATGATTGATTTATTGATCGATTGATTGTTTTGTTCTTTGATTGACTGTTTGATGGATTAATTGATTGATCTGCTGTTTAATTTGCTATTTGATTGGTTGTTTGATTGGCTGATTGTTTTGTTGATTGTTTCTTTGTTCGATTGTTTGAAAGGTTGTTTGATTGATTGCTTGAATGATGTTTTCTTTGGTTGATTGGTTGATTGATTGACTGGATGTTTAATTGATTGGATTGTTATTAAACAAGCTGGAAGACTGGGTCATAACACGGACAGACAGAAAAACCAATGAGCATGTCCTACAAGAGGCAAATGAAAACAGTAAACTGATTGGACGTAGACAGTCACATTTTTTTGGGGACACGTTATGAAAGCAAATAAATTAGAGAACTTGATGACAACGGGCAAGATTGATAGGAAACGATCAAGGGGAAGGCAGGGAAGTAAATATCTGGATGGCTTGACCACATGGCATGGTCGGGACAAGAACACAGAGCTGATCCATGACTCTGGTGATGATGTAAGATGGCGAATCATGACCGCCCACGTTTACTGACATGGCACATGGTGAATGAATAACGTCACAAGTAAACATTACAACTCACCTGTAACAGCACCATGGATCAGTTCATGGCCAATGACTTCACCAAATCGGGCGAAGTTTATTGACCTTCAAATGAACAAGGTATATAACTGCATTTATATGTTGGCAAAATAGGATTATAGTTTAAACATAGAATCCACAAACAATATGCTACATGATTGATTGCCTGGCATAATTAGCTGCATCTCGGCAGGTGGGTACTGCAGAGTGATATCACATGAAGTGAATAAATGAATCAAACTTTGGCTGAAATACTTAAAATACGTAGTCACAGTCATTGCTCAAATGTGGGGTGTTTGTTATCCCCATGATAGTTTTACATTGAACACGGATCTTTTTTTTTCTTTTCTGTTTGCACACAACTGGTTGGAATCACAAAATTGCTAGGGCTTCACTATATTTGGGCAATCGTTTATTATTCGTCGAATACAGCTATACGAAGCGCTTTTGCTATATTAACTTTATGACCGTAGTTTATGAACTGGTGAGACATCGCCGAGTAGGGCGTATTTGTAGTTGACTGGACAGTTTCTTTACAGGTTATAGTTTCTTCTTTTTCTTCTAGACTCACATTCAGATCATCAATCCAGTCATTGGCACCTTGCCGTCTTGAGAGACGATAGTTTGTGCTTTAAAAAGGCATAATAACCTTTACCTATGGCGGTAGCGAATGTGACTGATAAGGCCAATTTGCGCTGTAAATGTCCGTTCACAGTGGGTGCATGTGAACACGTGGTCATTTTCACCATCATGCACCATCTTACGTCTCACACGCTCGGTGTGTGACTTATCTGCAATAATTTTCTCTTTTGTCTTTATTCCATTTCTGATCTTTGCCCTCCATGCAACACGTTCAGCAGCGACTTGCTACCACTGTGCATTATCAATGCCTGTATTAATCATGTCCCGCTTACACACATCTTTGTATCGTAGAAGAGGCCGACCCTGAAATCTCTTACCCATCTGTAATTCACCAAAAAAGATGTCCTTTGGTATTCTACCATCATCCATCCTTCTAAGATGTCCTATCCATAAAAGTCTACGAAGACTGCGCATGGAATAAACCGTCACACAATCTGATCTTTCCAATACTTCAGTATTTGTGATTTTGTCTTGCCACTTAATACCAAGAATTCTTCGCAGACACCGCATATGAAACCTGTTTAAACGTTCCTCTTGGTGTGATTAAGTTGTCCAGGTTTCACTGTCATAAAGAAGAGTACTAAGGACACATGCTTGATAGACAAGGACTTTTGTTATGGTAGTAAGCTTCCTGTTCTCGCAGACTCCTTTTCTTAACCTGTTCATTGTTGTTGCTACCTTACCAATCCGGATGTTAATTTCTTGATCTAGGGATAATTTGCTATTTACCACTGATCCTAGATATGGAAAATGGTCTACCATCTCTAGTTCGGCGTCGTCAATAAAGATTGATGGTACCCCATGTGCAACTTGTGACATAATCTGTGTCTTCTTTTTGCTAATTGTTAAACCAAATTCAGAACAAGCATTGGAGAATGCAGATAGTAGACATTGCAATTCTTCCTCAGAGTGGGTCGCAACTGCAGCATCATCTGCAAAAAGCAACTCTCTGATCAGTACCCTCCTAATTTTGGTCTTGGCCTTCAATCTCTGTGCATTGTAGAGGCCGCCATCTGAGCGTGAGTGAATGTATATACCACCATCCTGATCACGAAAGGCATATTTCAGTAGAAGTGAAAAGTATAATCCAAAGAGGGTGGGAGCTAGTACACAACCTTGCTTAACTCCACTCTTGATTTCAAACTCTTCAGAAGTTGCACCATAATACTTGAATATACCCTTCATGCCTGTGTGGAACGATTCCACATTGGACAGAAGAGTTGGTGGGCAGCCAATCTTCTTTAATGCCTTGAACAGACCCTCACGACTGACCAAATCAAATGCCTTTGTGAGGTCGATGAAGGCAATAAACAGTGGTTGATTCTGTTCACTGGCATTTCTCTTGCATTTGTCGCAATGAGAATATCATATCAATGGTAGACCGGTTCTGTCGGAAGCCACACTGTGATTCGGGGTAGACTTGATCTCCTAATACTTGAAGTCTTCGCAGAAAAATTCTGGCAAATACATTTCCAACAATACACAGAAGTGAGATACCCCTGTAGTTGTTGCAGTCGCTCCGATCGCCCTTGTTCTTGTACAGTGTTATGATGCTTGAATCTTTGATATCCTGTGGGACTTGTCCTTCTCGCCAGCATAGCTCTATTAGCTGGTGGATCTGTAGAGTGATTGTGTCTTGCCCACTCCTGATAACCTCTATTGGAATCCCATCCTTACCTGGAGCCTTGCCAGATGCAAGTTCATTTATAGAACACTTAACTTCTGTTATGGTCGGAAGTGTGTCCAGGTGGTCAAGAGTGGGGAGAGCCTCTATGACGTTGAGGGCATCATCCGCTAGTTTGGTCTCACTTGAGTAAAGCTCCAAATAGTGCTCTACCTATCTGTCCATCTGCTGTTTCTTATCAGTTATGATTTCTCCAATCAAGGTTTTCAATGGTGCACTTCTTTTGATCACTTGACCACAGGCTTTCTTTATTCCTTCATACATGCTTCTGATATTTCCCTTAACAATTGCGATTTGAATGGACTCACATAACTTGATCCAATAATCATTTGCACACTGCCTGGCAGCCTTTTGCACATCCTTCCTAGCTTGCTTTAGCTCACTGAGAGTGTTATCCTTGTTCTTCCTTGTTTCTTTACAGAGCGATCTTCTTTTTATCAATAAAGATCTGCAGTGTCTGGCAGCTTAACCCACGGTGCCGTAAACCCCTACCTCAGTTTTATAAAGAGTTTCCGTAAGTTTACCCCACCTTTCACTTACTGTACAATTTTCTGATGCATCAGTGAACGCGTCTTCAAGTTGCTGTTGAAACTCAAAGCACTTTTTAGGATCGTGAGTGTTAATAATATTAATCCTGGGGCTACATTTATGTATAGCTGTGTAGATTCTCTTTGGTCACAGTCTACCACTTGCAACAACCAAAGAATGATCCGTATCACAGTCAGCACTGTGGTAACTTCGAGTTAATGATGTATGGTTCAGATGTTGTCTCCATGTCATGATGAATTCCAGCTGATGCCAATGACCGGATCTTGGATGTTTCCATGTTACCGTATGCAGCTCTTTCGTTTTAAAAAAGGAATTTGTAATACATAGGTCATTTCTAGTGCCATACTCCAGCAGCCTTTGCCCATTTTCATTCATGCGACAGATATTCAGTACATTTAATAAAACCAGTAGTTTTTTACAGGCTCACGACGTTCATTTGTTGTTTAACGAGGTTAATTTATACTTGAGCTAAATAGTGTCTGTGTTCGTGTGATTGAGTTTATTGAGCGGAAATATGGATCTCGACATGGAGCGTCAGAGTGAAACCTTCAGTATGTTTGACTTCAGACGACAATGGTCAGATAATTGGGTGTAACAGAAGACAAATAAGACACACAGTTTTAGAAAAATTCGAAGAAGAAAGACACTCATACAAAAACTGAGAATCATTCAAGCAGAGAAAGAATGATCTCCCTCCGTGATAGTTCACGTGATGAAGTGAAAGCACATTATTTAAATAGCAATACACATAAAGATGGAGATAACATATATAAATATATCTTTAAAAAAAAAGAATACAGTAGACAAGAGCAACGTTTTAGCACTAGAGAATATGTGGAAATCAAAATTAAATTAATTCTAACACCGAACACATAATATTTGGATCTTACATTAAATCAGTACTGCTGGGAATCTGACAACACGGTGAACAAGTACAGCAACATTCATTAACTGAAGTCTTCCCAGAACAGAATGAATCAAATGGCGTGCCAGAATCACTCATGTGATGCATAAGGAAAGAACAAGACAGATTACAGCTATCGCACAGGCTTGACTTGCAACTGTCATTCTGACACACTCATCTCGCAATGTTTTCAAACACTTCTCTTATTGTATCCTCTACCTGAACCATCCGTGATTTTCCTCTTATCAACTTGTGGTCATTAAATGTTATCTGTAAAGTTTAAGCATGTATTCACTCATCTTCATTTTAATCCTCGTGAGATGTTCGCCATTCGCTTCTTCCATCACCTGCTCCGAAAAGGCGTTGAATAATCCATGTTTCTTTTTCTAAAAGTCCACACCGAGTGGTGTTGATTCTATCAACAGTCTTCAGTGTCGCATACTGTCAATCAGTTCTGATATCGGTTTTAGTCCATCCATGATATCGAACTGCCCAACATCTTCTGTCTTGTCTCCCTGTGCCCATATCCCCATCCAACTGTCCGGTTGTCACGACATGTTCCAGCTTCCCCTTCTCATGACGCACACATAGAATGTGGACGGTTTTATTCTGATGCTAGTAACCAGTTCTGTTTGTGAGCTCCTGTCTTCTTGCAAGATATCCTCATTCCGCTGTACAGATGACAAAGGTCTTATCATAAGTCTTCTATAAAACCACACGCCTGAGCTTCCACATAATGTCCCATTAAGCTGCTAATTTTTCAAGGAATTACTAGCTTGAAAGTCGAAAGTCCTATAACAATTCTTGCCTGACCCCTTTATCACAAATTTAGGTCTCGACTTGTTATTCTTTCTTTCTGTGCTGTATTTGTTATTGTGTACTGTTGTCAGGTCAGCACCCAGATACACATCAACAAACAAAGCCACACACTACAGGGACTTACGCTGGAACATTATCTATCCACATTGGAGGTTGTACAAGGGCTGCGTTAAATTCTGCGGATTTAGAAAATATAATAATTTTGATTCTTAAACAGGTGAATGGTTACAGCTATCTTGGAGTCGACATAACGTCTGATGGAAATGGCTTAAAGCGATTGGGAAAGAATAGTCAAAATAAACGATAGTATTATTTAAGACAGAAAACATGCCAATAAAATGTTAATACCAGTGCGAAAAGAGTGTTACAGTTAGTTAGTTAGTTAGTTAGTTAGTTAGCTAGTTAGCTAGCTAGTTAGTTAGTTAGTTAGTCAACAGATCATCCACATCGAACCATTCAATCCATAAGTGCTCGGATCCCCTCCTCAGCAAATCCCGCAGCGCGTAGCGGCTAACGACACTAGTTCTGTGTAGGTTTATCAATCTTCTTTGGCTTCCTGCGTAGTGTTCTTGTTTGACCATACCTCTTTTAATTTTGCTGTTCTCGCAGTCTGACCATGGTTGTAGATTCGCAGTCATCACTTGGTTCTCGCAAAAGTCTTACTTCTCGTAGAGCATTCAGAATGTCAGCCTGGTCCAAACGCGTCCGCCCGCCTCATTAGCCATACCTTGTAATCCCGCATGCCCTGGCACGAAGATGAAACTAATTTTTGTCAGCCGAGACCGCTCCAGAGACACCAACCACTCTCTTCGGATCCACCCGATCTCTATCCTCTTGAGCATGCTCATTGAGTCACTAAGGAAGCATACCCTATTGTATGTCTGTGTCTCGAGCTATGTTATTGCATTACTTACTGCCATGACTTCCATAGTCAGGCTACTTGTGGTCTCAACAAAAGCACCAGAGTGCACCTTCACAATTCTACCTACGGCCCGCGCCGTAAAGGCCCATGAGCTTCTCACATGTCGGACGACCGACCCATCTGTGTAAATGACAGCATCACGGCCTAACGAATTCTGGAAAATCAACGCTTGTACTTCTGCCTCCACTGCAGCCGGAATTTCTTGTCTGCATTTTTTGTCTAGTTGGATGCAAACTGAAAATCAATCAATCATGTGCGGAAAGCGTGGGCTGTCATGACTCGCCATTTCACTCGATCACCAGCGTCGTGGATCAGCTCAGTGTTCCTGTCTCGTCCATGCCATGTGGCCAAGCCATCCAGGTATTTTCCTCTCAGTCTTCCTCTTGGTCTGTTCCCTTCGATCTTGCCAGTTGTCACTAAGTTCTCCAATCCATTTCGTCTCATAACATGTTCAAATAAATGTTGACTGTCTACGTCTAATTTCTCTGATCAATTTACGATTTTCATTTGTCTCCTGTAGTACTTGGTCATTGGTTTTGCTGTCTGTTCATGGTTTTCTTTGCATTTTCCCCAGAAACCACAATTCTGCAGTCATCAGATTTTTTCAGCTTGACTGCTCATTGTCCAAGTTTCACATCCATACACAAGAACAGGCTCTATGTATCCCCTCAACACTCTTTTTCTCTTTCCAATTAACATCATTTTGTTGGTCAGAATGTTTTTCATCTTGCTAAAGGCAAACTCAAAAGGATGTACATAAATCTGTTGGCACTTGTACCCACTCCTCGCCAGGTTCTAAGTCCTCCATTGAACACACCTGTTGAAGTATGTCTTCGGCTTGACCCATCCACGACCTTCCTCTTTTTACCCTGCTGCCTTTCACCTTCCTAATTTCACTATGCAGTGGATATTGTGTGTTTGCGCTAAACTCTGAGGTAGGCACGTGCTCTGCAAATTTGTAGTCTGTCTTCAAATGTTGGAAAATCAAGAAGGTAGCGCATCGCCCTACATGCTGTATCTCTTGTACACCCAAGAATAATGCGCATATCTTCGTTTTGTATCTTTTCCAACCTTTCTATCTGCTTACGGCTGAGAGTCAGGATCGTCATCGCTTACTCAAAAACAGACATGACCAGCCCCTCGTATAGGAGGCATAGTTGGCGCTATTCACAGTTTTCTGCCGCCATCGTCCGCGTCACAGCCAAACCTCGCTTGGCCTTTCTTATCACCTGGTCTATGTGCTCATTATAAGCAAGGCTTCGATCAAAACTTATCCCCAGGTAATTCATTGCCTGCGTTCTATCCACAGTCTCTGAACACAGCATTACAGTTGGGTTTGGAGTGTTGTCAATATGACTATTCAAAGAGAACTATGTCAGTGTTGACTTTGTTGGGTTTACCATTGCCCCAACTTCAGCACACCAAGTACTTATGCGATTGAGTTTGATTTGCAGTTCCACAGCAACCTGATCTCTATCCTTACCCTGACGATACACTAAAACATCGTCCTCCCCGGTTGATCTGCTCGCTGGTGATTCTCACAGTATAGGCGTTGAACAGTACCGGAGGTAATAGTGATCTCTGTTGTAGGCTAGGATATATTGTTGTTGGTTCCGAAGTCCAACTGGCACATCTAAAAACTACTTTCCGTTGGAAGAGGGCTGCAGTTATCCAACTAAGGAGGAACGGACTTATCTTGAGTTCAAGAAGCTGAAGCATTAGTAAATCCAATGGTACTCTGTTGTATGCGTCCTCAAGATCAATCGCTGCAGCAAAGGTTTCAATGCCTGAGTGGAAACCTTCATAAACATCATGGGCAAAAACTACTGCATTGGTCTAGGTTTCTCTTTTGGGACGGTACCCTCACAGGGCGACTGGGGGAAACGCCATAATTATCCCGATTTGGAAAAACAAAGGCAGCAAAAGAGACTGCGCACAATACAGAGGCATTTCACTGTTGAGTCATACTGTGAACATATTTTGCAAAATTGTTGAGAAAATATTGCGAACTATTACAGAACCTCAGCTAAGCGAAACACAACTTGGATTTAGGACAAACAAAGAATGCACATATGTCATTTTTGCTCTTAGACAACTTATAGAAAAATCAATCGAATTCAAATACTCTGCTTAGCCTTTGTCGACCAAGAAAAGGTATTTGACAGAGTAGATAGAAACAAGCTGAGGGAAATCCTTAAACAATATGGAGTGAGTACACATCTTACTAACCTATGTAGAAGTTAATACAACAACAGTGAATGCATAGTGAGAGCACCTGGAGAACACTCAGAACCCTTCACCATAAGATCCTGAGTACGACAAGGTTGTGTCCTGTCCCCTCTCTTGATTATATCATATATAGACAACGTATGTAAAGAAACCAGCCAAACAGAGACCGCAAGAACACCGAATGACGACAACAAAGAAGAAGCATCTGCAAATCTAACCATTAGAGAACTCCTGTTTGCGGACGACCAAGCACTAATGGCAAAATCAGTAGCTGAATTACAAGACCACATGAATAGTTTAAACGAAATGTGTAGGGAACATAACATGAACATTAGCACAAGTAAAACAGAGGTATTGACTATAACTAAAGAAGAACAAACAACAACAATTCACCTAAACGAACATCCCTTGAATCAAGTAAAGAGTTTCATGTACCTAGGAAGTAAAATAACATTAAAAAGCAAATCAGAAGACGAGATCGAAAATAGATGCAATAAGGGAAACCGACGCATTGGACAAATGGCACCAATACTAAAGAACAAACATGTATCAATAACTATTAAGAAAGCACTTTACAACACAATCTTCCTACCAACACTCTGTTACCAATGCCAAACCTGGACAATGACAGAAAAAAAGAAAAGAAAAATCACAACAGAAATGAGAATCCTGAGAAGAATACTCAATGTATCAAGAAGAAACAAGATCAGAAATGAAGAAATCAGGATTAAAGTGAGGGTCATAGCTGCCTTAGATGTTATTAGAAGGCAGCAAGTCAAATGTTTTGGCCATGCACAAAGGTTACCAATTAACAGTATACCACAACAAGCAACGATTTACAGACCAGAGGGAAGCAGAGGAAGAGGCCGATCACGCAAATGATGGATGCAGAGAATAACAGAGTCCAAGGGAATATCTATACATGAAGCCCATAAGCGGGCACTCTCCCGCTGTTTATACTTCACCTCGAAACCTCAAGTTACAAAAGGAACATGATGAGCTGAGATGAGATTAGACCCTCTCAGGGTAGGTGCGAAAACACCTCGCTTCTCCAGCTGGCTTGATATTTTTCTGGCAATTAACTTCTCCAGCAGCTTGCCTATTGTTTCCTCATGGTTATTACCCGATATCACTGAATTTTCGTGTGGTCTTTGTCAGGCTTCGACAAGAGAATCAGATAGCTGTTTAACCACTCCTCCCTATACTGTAGTTGTACATGTCTGCTAGTTTCTCTAACTCGTTGTCTGCACACCTATTGATGTCGTCATATCTTATGCCATTTGGCCCTGGAGCGCTGTTTTTTAATCGTCGAAGCACAGCCTTGATTTCTTTCACTGTCACTGTGTCTTCATCCGAAATGTTCTGGGCCTTACACCTATCTGAAGTGACCTCCCTGACAAGATTTCTACCTCTCATGTCTGTCTGGTTGCTCTGCTCTAGATAGCGTTCGAAGAGGGCTTTGCCCTTGTTCTCGTCAGTCCTCTGCCAGATGAGGTCGGCACCTTGGAAGTCAGAAATACTCTTATTCTTTACTACCCCACTCACGCTTTTATGTAGTCGCCAGAACAATTTCAGGGACTTCTCTGTTCCTACCCTTTGACATACCCCTGGCTATTTTTCACCTTTAACCACCTTAATCCGTTTTTTTTAAAATAGCTTTCTTTTGTGTGCATCTCTCTTTCTAACTGCATGCAGGGACTAGGATTGGCAACTCTGTTCTTATTGGCGTTATGCCATTTCCTTACAGCACTACGCTTATCCATCCAGGCCTTCTCCACCTCAAAATTCCACCAAGGTGGCTGCTCCCAGCTTTTTTTCCTGCCCTGGAACTTTCTGCGCTTGTCGCGCCTTATTTTACTCATCACAACTTGCCCTGTACTGTCATACTTGAAAGTCTTGACCGGTGTCTTGTGCTGCCTGGTTCTGCCTTTCTCCACCAATATGCTTCAAGGGTGGTGGTCGCAGCCGTGGTACAATAGGACACCCCATCTACACACTGTAGTGAGTGAAGGAGAAACCAGCGCCAGATCAATATCACTATCCTCATCACCTGGGCGGCTTTATGTCCTGGTGACACAGCCAATGTTGATACAAACCAGGTCAATGGTTTCAAGTGCAGTATCGAGCTCTTCCCCATAATCTGCCCTTAGCGTTAAAATCGCCACAGAAAATGACATTTTTTTCGTGTCCAAAAATGTCACTTAAGCATAGCCACTTCGGGGAATCCACACTCGCGTTACGGTCATAAACATTAACCAATACGAATGGTAGACAGGATTGAACTTTAACCGCCTGTATTTGTGTGTCTTCATTGTCCCAACTGGACATGTCTAGCTCTGAAGCCACCATACTGTCGTGGAGGAGAATCGCCATTCCCAGATGTCGCCTGTTATAGGAACATTAAAGCCAGCCATTTGGAGTAGCTGATCACCCAGTCTCGTCTCCTGTAGTACTACAATGTCATTCCTGTAAACCAGGTTTTCGAGAATAGGGCCTTTACGCTGGCTTAGTTCCAATATAGAACACGAGTTTTCCTGAGGCCCAGACGGTTACATTTAAGTCTAAAACGTCTTACCGGGAGAGGATAAAATACAAAATGACATAATTAAAGCAGCAAGAGAAGTAGGGACAGCTTGGCCACATAGACTATTCAGCCATATTTGGGTAGAACATCAGACACCAATAGACTGGGGAAACGCCATAATTATCCCAATTTGGAAAAACAAAGGCAGCAAAAGAGACTGCACACAATACAGAGGCATTTCATTGTTGAATCATAGTGGGAAAATATTTTGCGAAAGTCTTGAAAAAAGATTTCGAACTGTTTTAGAACCCCAGCTAAGCGAAACATAACTTGGATTTAGGAAAAGCAAAGGATGCACATATGCCATTTTTGCTCTTAGACAACTTGTAGAAAAATCAATCGAATTCAATGAAACACTCTACTTAGCCTTTGTCGGCCACGAATAGGCATTCGACAGAGTAGATATAAACAAGCTGTGGGAAATCCTAAAACAATAAGGAGTACACATTATACCAACGTGTGTGTACTAAGTGATTCAATGAGCATGATTCAGAAGGTCGAAGCTGGATCTGTACGTAGACAGTGGACTGAGTCGCTGCGGAAGTCTGTTGTCCGCAAAGTCACCTTCATCTTCGTCCCGGGACATGCTGGAGTCGAGGGAAATGAACGAGCTGATAAATTGGCTGGCTCTGCACCCCCAGTAGATGGCCAGCCCATGGATCGTGCCGATGTTATTAACGCCCTTAAAGATATGGCGAGAACAGGATTTTGACGCCAGTGATTCCACATCGCTTTCCAGGATGAAAGACCTGGGAGTAAGAATCGGCACAGCCAGACGCGAGAGGTACATCGGGAAAACAAAGCGCCTCGTCAACCAACACAGAACTGGCACTATTAGCCACCGGACGCTGATGCATATGCTGGGGGGAGGATCTGAGCACCTATGGACATGTCCGGAGTGTAACGAAGATACCCCAACTGATAACTAACATCTAACAAACCTATGTAGAAGTTTATATAACAACAGTGAATGCATAGTGAGAGCAACTGGAGGACACTCAGAACCCTTCATCATAAGATCTGGAGTACAACAAGGTTGTGTCCTGTCCTTTCTCTTGTTCATATCATATATAGAAACATATGTAAAGAAACCAGCCAATGAGACAGCAAGAATACCGCATGACGAGAACACAGAAGAAGAAGCATTTACAAATCTAACCATTAGAGAACTCCTGTTTGCGGAAGACCAAGCACTAATAACAAAATCAGAAGCTGAATTACAAGACCGCATGAATAGTCTAAACGAAATATGTAGGGAACATAACATGAAAATTAGCACAAGCAAAACAGAGATAATGACTATAACTAAAGAAGAACAAACAACAACAATTCACCTAAACGAACATCCCTTGAAACAAGTAAAGAGTTTCAAGTACCTAGGAAATATAATAACATCAAATGACAGATCTGAAGACGAGATCGAAAATAGGTGCAATAAGGCTAACCAACTCATTGGATAATTGGCACCAATACTTAAGAAAGCAATTTACACCACAATCTTCCTACCAACTCTATGCTACCAATGCCAAACCTGGACAATGACAGAAAAAGAGAAAAGAAATATCACAACAACAGAAATGAGATTCCTGAGAAGAATACTCAACGTATCAAGAAGAGATAAGATCAGAAATGAAGAAATAAGGACTAAAGTGGGGGTTAAAGCAGCACTAGATTTTATTAGAAAGCAGCAAGTCAAATGGTTTGGCCATGCAAGTAGGTTACCAGTCAACAACATACCACAACAAGCAATGATGTACAGACCAGACCGAAACAGAGGAAGAGGCCGACCACGTAAACGTTGGACGGAGGGAATAGCAGAGTCCATAGGAATATCGATATATGAAGCCCATAATCGGGCACTCTCACGATGTTTATACTTCACCTCGACACCGCAAGGTACAAGAGGAACATGATGAGATGAGAGAGAGAGAGAGAGAGAGAGAGAGAGAGAGAGAGAGAGAGAGAGAGAGAGAGAGAGAGATGTTGGCCCCGTCGTCTTGTTTTGTTGACTGCCATCCGCATGGAACACACACATTTTCCCGCCATGTTGAAAAGACCGAACACCACAGAACCACACACGCTGCGAAGATTCACTTAAGGATTGCTTCGCTCAATGCACTAAACTCCGTAGCATCGGCGCAGATCTTGAGAAGGAACTCCTTGTTTTACATCCTGGCACACAAATTACACGTAGGAGATGAAAAAATCCATCTCCTACGCGAAAAGGGAACGGTCACAAAAACAACATAACCGTCCTTCGCCATCTTGACCAGAAGTGTGTGTGTGTGTTTTTTTTTTCTGAGAGTGTTAAAGTATTATACAGAACCTTCTATGGAGTGTGCATTTGAAATATGGGCAACAAACAGACAAGATGAGAAACATCTAATGGCTGCTGACATGCGATTTCTGGTGAAAATTAAAAGAATACAGAGTTCAGTTGAACTGAAATGAGCTGAGTCGAGACATTCCTATATGCGTTTCGACCTCATATCAACAGCCAGCGAAGAGTCTCAATACTAATGTTACCAGTAGTAGTCTGACTACGAATATGGTATTAAACACAGAAACATATGAACACCATATTAATTTATTATAGATATTAAGCATAGTAACGTATGAACACCATGTTAATTAATTATAGATATTAAACACAGTAACATATGAACACCTTGTTAATTGATTATAGATATTAAAGATAGTCACATATGAACATCACGTTAAGTGATTATAGATATTAAATATTGTAAGATATGTATACCATGTTAACTGATTACATATATTAAACATAGTAACATATGAACACCATGTTAATTGATTATAGATATAAAACATAGTCTAGATGTTTGGGCACATTATGAGTGATAAATAGGCTTGGAATCTTTGTGACAACTGGCAAGCTTGATGAGAAAAGGACGAATTTACAATTAGTAAATCTGTCAGCAATCGAATCTATACATTATATGTCATTTTTGTTATACACAACAAATGTGAAATGGAAATAGAATGGACAATTCTTAACCAAGTGCATCCCATAGCCAGAAATAACTGAGCTACCGTATGACAGTAGACATTACTACCTCTTTCTGCCAGCACCGAATATTTGGCGGCACTCACCAAACCCCACATTGCGCCAACAACATCGGGTGGAGCAGCGCAATTGGAGAATGCAAACGTTATTCTGGTTCGAGGAAATGCTTCTCAAAGACTAAATGTAGTGGAAGGGCAGACCAGACTCTAAGCTTTGGTTGGCAACAGGTCTAGTATCGAAGCTTCAACGGGCGGACAGTTAGAGCATTGCTTTTTCTAATCCAGCAGCTTCTGTAGCTTGTCTTTTTCCCTGATGTATTAGTGCTACTTTTCTTGTGGAGTAAACTAGGCAGACCGAGAGAGGGATCATGCTGCATGGGCAACAAATGACCTCAACCATTTAGCCCAGCCTTTGAGCTATGAAGAGGTTTAACTCCATCCTTGTCTTAACCGGTCTCAGAACCAAAGCGAGGGGTAACCTAATTAACGTAAAGCTGTCTATAAAATCAAAATGTGTTTGGGGTTGATCGCAGGGTCCTGCAAAGAACATCCAACATATATGATAACTTACCTAGTATGTTAGAGCGATGCGAGTAATGTGCGTCAAATCGATGGGGTGATTCAGCCACTTCGAAACTGAAATAAACACTCACTGATGAAATAACCAGACGCAGGTATAACTCTGAACACACATAAAGACATAGTGCCCTATGACGACATGTGCGGGTCCAAACAACTATTACAATAATCAGAATTATCAATTTTCGCACAGTTATGAGTGGTTTTCATGTTCTATAATTGGGGTTCTTAAATAGTGTGCTGTCTGCTCGGAGGGTCATTGAGTCATGTGACTTCAACGACACGTTTACGTATGTAAGATATGTAACCGTCAAGATTATGTTCAAACAAAAATAAATCGTTGTTTTATTAGAGGTCTGGCCCTCATGTTATGATGTGTAGTGTTGGATGTCTCAGCTGTACCAATGTGGTAAAAAGTTAACAAATACAAGAGCGTACATCTCTGTCTGTCTGTCTGTCTGTCTGTCTGTCTGTCTGTCTGTCTGTCTGTCTGTCTGTCTGCCTGTCTGTCTGCTTGCCGGCCTGCTTGTCTGTCTGTCTGTCTGTCTGTCTGTCTGTCTGTCTGTCTGTCTGTCTGTATGTATGTATGTATGTATGTATGTATGTATGTATGTATGTATGTATGTATGTATGTATGTATGTATGTATGTATGTATGTATGTATGTATGTATGTATGTATGTATGTATGTATGTATGTATGTATGTATGTATGTATGTATGTATGTATGTATGTATGTATGTATGTATGTATGTATGAATACATTCTACATACATTACTTCCGTGCGCGCTGACTTATGAAGGAATTGACATATTTTGACACGAGAGAGAGAGAGAGAGAGAGAGAGAGAGAGAGAGAGAGAGAGAGAGAGAGAGAGAGAGAGAGAGAGAGAGAGAGAGAGAGAGAGAGAGAGAGAGAGAGAAATCAAATCAAATCAAATCAACTTTATTGTAAAAGGGTCAAAAATTGGGCACGGAGGCCCGTCTTACATTCCGCCCTTCCAATCACTCGTCTTTCGTTCATCAAGAGCATTATACATTTACATAGGAAGAAAATTAAACAGTGTGAAATGAATACTGTAAACATAAACAAGGCAAATTACCATGTTATGAGGTCCATCTCCCACCTACCCATACATCACCGCACCCACACACACACACCCACACACACGCACACCAAGGAACACATACATACCCCACCAAGCGATCCATACCCTTCCCGCACATCCCCCACCCACACACACTACCCTCACCTGTTCCCTTAACCAAAACATACTCGCAACCCACAAACATTTCGCCACCAACCCACACATCCCAAGCCCACCCACATACACATCCTATCCAACACATGCTCTCCCCACCCACACCTCCTACCACCCATCCCTTAGCCACATCTCCATAGACCACATATTCCCCACTCACGCACACAATCGCCCACCAACCCACACATCGCACATCCACTCATACATCCCCAAACCATACACACACATCCCCACCAACTGACATCTCCCTACCCCCACACACACATACATCTCCCTAACCACACATACATCCCCAATCCAATCACATACACCCCACCCCCACACATACATCCTCCACCCACCCACACATGCCCTAATCCAATCCCCCACCACATACATCCCCCACCCGCATATCACATACATCCCCTACAACGCAATATTCCCAACCCACGCTCCGCACACACACATATCCCTCACCAACACATCCCACACACACATACCACCACACATCCCAACCTACACACCACACACATATCCCCCACCCACATAATATTCCCACCCACACCCACACAGATACCCTTACCCATTTACCCCACATACCACCACCCACACACCACAAAAATCCCCCCCCACACACACATACCCCACCCACACAATATCCCCAACCAACACACCACATTCTCTCCTCACCCACACACGCATTCCCCACCCATCCACCAACACACACTCACTCACGCACACATCCTCCCTACGCACCCACACACCCCCACCCCAACCAAACATCTCTCGATCACAATACCCCTACCCAAACACATCCTCAACCCACTCAAACATCCCACCCCGACACATACACATCCCTCACCCACCTACACATCCCTAAGCTACTCACACATCCCCACCCACACATTTCCCATCCACACACACATCTCCAACCCATACACCCCTACCACCCACATATACTTCCCTCAACCACTACACATCCCCTACTCACCCATACATATCCTCCACCCATACACACATTCCCCGCACCCATTCCCACACCCTACTTTCACCCCCACACATCCAACCACACATCCCACCAACACCCACAAATATCACTACCCACCAAAACCCACATACCCCAACCCATCCAAACGCATACCCCCACCCACACATCCCCCACCCACACATATCCCCACACTCACACACATCCACCACACACACTCACACATCCTCACATCTAGACACATACAAAAAGTCTCATGTTAGCATTGAAACAAGTATGAACAAACTCCCACACTTTACTCACACACATACACTGACAATTGTCGTGAGCAGTCTCAGAAAAATGTTAAACATGGAGAAAAATGTGTACATAAAAAGTGTGTGACGTAAAAATAGTGATGCTCCCACACACAGAGATACACACAGAGAAGGCACACACACACACACACACACACACACACACACACACACACACACACACACACACACACTCATTCTGTCTCTCATTCACACTCATTCTGTCTCTCATTCACACTCATTCTGTCTCTCATTCACACTCACTGACTTTCTCACTCAAACTACAGGAATGTACATGAGGTTATAATATGCATGATAAAATAAAATGGTATTTAACTGATAATATGACAGATGAGAATACACAAACATATGGATTCGCGTGTTACATAACATGCGTGTTACATGACATGCATCTGCTCAGCTCTCTCGCTCTCTCTCTCTCTCTCTCTCTCTCTCTCTCTCTCTCTCTCTCTCTCTCTCTCTCTCTCTCTCGCATTCACTATTTCCCCCATTCATTCACTCTGTCCATCTTCATTCACTTTATCTCTAACTCTCTTACTCTCTCCCTCTCATTCACACACACACACACGCACACACACACACACACTCTAACACTCATTCGCTCACACACACACACTCACTCTCTCACTCATTCACTCCTCACTCATTCACTCACTTACTGTCTCTCTCTCTCTCTCACACACAAAATCCTTCACACACACACACTCAATCTCTCAATCACACTATCTCACACATACACATACGCATGAATGCACGCATGCACACACTCACTCACTCAATCTCACATATACAGGTACGAATGCATGCATTGACACATTCCCCCACCATTTCTCGCTCAATCACTTTCTCCACACACACGCATGCACGTGCGCACACACACATTCACTCTCTCACTCTCTCTGACACCCTCTCTCTCTCTCTCTCTCTCTCTCTCTCTCTCTCTCTCTCACACACACACACACGCACACATATATATAGTGAACAATTATAGTTAATTATAATGAAAAATTATACCAGTAAATGAATTATGGTGGCATATAGTCGGTATGGATTAAGTATTGAAAGAGTTTTCGGTTAAATGTGCAGGGAATCATTTGAGTTTTCAGATCTGGAGGAAGATCATTCCATAAGTGAGCAACAGAATAGGCGTAAGATGTTTTGTATAGGTCCAATCTAGGCTTTGAGACATGTAACAAATTTAGGCGCTTGCTGTTCATTGCATTAGATTGAATCAGTGGCAGAAGATACTCTGGGGTATTTTGAGATATAATTTTATTCACTAATTTGGCTTTGTTGAAAAGGAAGCGCTTTTGAAGTGGTAGAAGTCTTAGATGACTGTACAAATTATTACTTTCAACGTGCTTTATGCCAGAAACCAGACGAATAGCGTCGTTTTGTAGAGAACATAGTTGTTTTAAATTAGATTTAGGGCAACCAACCCAAACTGTGGAACAGTAATCGAGATGTGATTGGATATAGCATGTGTAGAATATTTTTCGTGTGCTTTCGTCCAGGAAGTGCTGAATTTTAGCAAGTTGGTAAACTTTTTGTGCTATTTTCTTGGTAAGAACGTGAACATGAAAGCTCCAGCTCAAATGGCTGTCAATTAAAATACCTAATGTTTTATGTTCATTCACATTAACTACAGGTAACGAGCCGAAGCGGAGTTCGAGCGGTGCTCCAGTTATGGCTAATGTCTGTAAATTTTGTCTGGTCGTTATTAGCATGGATTTGGTTTTGTCGATGTTAATTTGCATGCGGTTTTCATTGTTCTATCTAGTAAGATTATCAGGTTCCTTTTGTAAAGAATTCTCTAATTCACTACGGTTTTCTTGACTAGTATATATAGTACAGTCGTCTGTAAATAGATCACAAGTTGTATTGATATATAAAGGAAGATCATTAATATAAACTGCAAAAAGCAGCGGAACTAGTATTGAGCCCTGAGGCACACCAATATTAAGCTGTGTGGGTCTTGATAGACAGTTGTTGAAGGACACGACTTGTTGTCTGTCCGATAGAAATGAAGTAATTATGTTCACCATGTTGGTGCTTGTCTTCATTTGTTTTAGTTTTCTAATTAAAATATCGTGATCTACCATATCGAAAGCTTTTTTAAAATCTACAAACACCGCTCCACAAATTCTACCGTTGTTGATGTTTCTTCTCTTCTTTTCGTTCATCCGGAGTGTTTTTTCAGATGTGATTGCGGTGTGTCTGTTATGCGCCCTTGGGCCGAAACCCGTAGGCCAACACATCGACTTTAGCGTGCTTTTTTGACCAGGTAGCATTCCTGGGAGACTCTCACTTTTGTGGTGCCATCTGCAACCATGCTGGCCAAGGTTGAACGGTCGAAGACAACGGTCATACCTCAAAGGAAGGCAGGGACAGTCCATAGCATTTGCCGCCATCCAATGTTGCTTCCATAGTTGCAGGGCCGACACATAACGCCCTGGATCTGGGCTCACCGAGGGAGATCGTCACGTCCTGCTCATGGCTGCTTTAAATCCTCACTTCAATATATTGGTCACTTCGTTTCCCCGGGCCATTCCCGCACAAACCAGACAGTTTTGCAGACGGCATCCACTCAGCGAGTTTTCGGACATGTGCTTGTCGTTGCGCCCATCAGAGCTTTTCCAGGCACAACAGACATTCGGAAAACCACCCAGTCAGAGCTGTTCCGAACAAGAGCGGCATTCGGAAACTAGGTAGTCAGAGCTGTTCCTAGCACGAGAGACATTCGGACGAGACATTTCACTCGGACGTAATTGCGTAGTGTCAATTTTTAGTTTGCCACCCGTAGGACGACACTTCCGACTTCAGCGGGCATTTTTTAATGAGGTTAACCTTCCTCTGGTTTCAAGGCACGTTGGACTGTTGTGATGTCGCTAACATCTCAGCTGGTCAAGATAGAACGATGAACGACATCGTGGTCGGCCCTCAAGGGAAGGCAGGGGCAGACCATGAGCATTCCCTCGCTATCCAAGGAGGCTTCCATGATTGCAGAGCCGGCACATATTGCTCTGTGACTGGTCCCACCCGAGGAGTTGCACGTCCTGCTCATGGCTGCTTTAGTTCCTCACTTCCATGTGTTGGGCAACCCGTTTGCCCCTGATCGCTCAGCACACACCAGGGACAGTCAGACTGCGAGCGACACCCACTCGGTAAGCTTTTGCTTTCGGACCACGCAATAGGTTCGCTCGCCGTGCGTTCCATTTTGTGTCATAGAGACGTTCTTCCACTTTTGTCTACACTCTCTATGAGTTAGATACAGTTTTCGCAGCCATTTTCTTCGGCTGGGGCACTTTTTTAACTTTTTGTACTCGCTCACGAGGTAGGCTACTTGTGCTGCCGGCTCAGCACCTTACCTTCGTGAAGCGGTGAACGAGAAACGGCCTGGCCCTCTCATCCGGGAATCTCTCATATCCCCCAGCTGAGAGCCTTCGAACTTGAATCAGACCTGAGCATGTAGCTTGCTCAGTATCACGCCTTTATTTTTCGAAAGGTGTATCGGCCTGGCTCTCAGGTCCAAGGGTTTGTGGCTTAGAGGCGTTCAGCCACAGCCCTCGACAGGGAGCCTTTAGTGTTTTGTCCGGACCAAGATATTCTGCCTTCGTGCGCCTGATTTAAATATTTGACTGCTATCCTCAGTCTCACCTGCAGAGCAGCAGGTTGTGTCTCTCTTAGTCTGGTCCCTATCCCATGAGCCGTCCGATATGTAGTTTTCACCCATCGGCAAGCGCATGGGGTCGATGGGACACGCAAGCTCCCCCACCACGGCAAGGTGGAGACACATCGGGGGAGTTGTTGATGTTTAAGTGCCAGTTATCGGTCATTTTTGTTAGAGCACTATGGCAAGAATATTTAGGTCGAAACCCAGATTAGTTAGTTAGTTTTTCCGCTTGAGCCTAAGGCGGCGCATAGGGCAGAAGTCCTGACTCTCCATGCTTGGCGGTTCGCCGCTACCTGTTGTAGATCTTGTAGATCTTGTAGAAACCCAGATTGACTGTTAATTATTAGATCGATGTTAATTAAATGGTGTAACGTTATTTTATTAATGTGTTTTTCTAGTGGTTTTGATAGCGACTATAGTAAGGAAACAGGTTTATAATTACCCAAAACGCTATTATCGATTGAGCCATTTTTAAGTAGCGAAAATACTTTCGAATTTTAAATGCAGATGGAAAGTAGTTTTTGGCCAGACATTGATTATATATGAACGTTAAGGACTCACTAATGACTGGTGCAGTTCAACGAAGAATTCTACTAATGATACCATCTAGGCCGTGTGAATTTGTTGATTTGAGGTTTAAGAGATATTTATAAACGTCTGCAACAGACATTAAAGGAATCTCAGCGGGAATATTTCTCCTCACAGAATGATGCCAGTGAACTTAAATTACACGATGAGTCTGGTATTGAAGACTTTAGATTCTCTATTTCAGATTGAAAGAACCAACTGAATTCATCGCATTTATAGAATTTGGTATTGCTGGTTCTGTAGGGTGTTTCTTATTTAGCAAGTTAATAGCCTTCCATATATGTGTACTGTTTGAATTATCTACAATCAAAGTTTTAAAATGATCTTTTTTTATCCTACGAATTTCATATTTAACTTTATTCCTTAGTCTGCGGTAATTGATGAAGTCTTTATTTGTGTGTGCTGTATCTCGCTCTCTCATGATTTCCAGAACTTCACTAGTGACCCATGGGGATTTATGTTTATTTTTTACTCGAACTTCTTTGATTTGCACGTGTTTATCGAACACATTGTAGACTGTCTTCTTCCAGAAAGCTAATGCATCGTCCGGGTCAGGAAGTTGGTAAACGTGATCAAGGGCTTCTTTTCTTAAGTCTTGCAAAAAAAAATCTTTGTTGAATGCTTTAAAATTTCTAAATTTGATACTTACATGTTTATGTTTAAGAGATTTGAACCCAAATCTTGACCATCTACAACATACAGGGTAGTGGTCACTAACTTTACTATCAGGAACAGAACATTCAATAATATTATCTGGACAAGTAACATATATATGATCAATTATAGTTGAGGATGTGTCAGTAACCCTTGTTGGATTTACTAATATCTATGTTGAAGTCACCTAGTATCATAACTTCTCTACCTGCTGTAAACACTCTATCCATCATTGTAGTGAAGCAGTCATACCAAATGTACCCGGCACAAGGATTCCTATATAGGTATCCAATGAGAAACGGTTGTTGGCTGGCTGGCTTCACCTCTAATCAAACACATTCTATCCCTACGGTCTTGAGATAACTTCTACGGGAACAGTTGAGGGAATTGGAAATGTATACAGCAATACCTGTCTCTAAAATTTGATTTGCATCTTTCCGAATTACTTTACACCCCTTAAGTGAGATTTCGGAGTCGGTTATTTTGTCGTTAAGACGACTTTCTGTGATTCCAAACACATGGAACTGTTTGGACAGTATTACCGAGAGCTCAAGTAATTTGTTGAGCAGATGAATGATGTTGAGATGGCCTATATATAGACCATTTTTGTTGAGCCACTGATCGTGATTGGCGAACATTACAAACTAAAAGGAAGATGTCGCTTGTGGTATACAAGTTGCAGGATTTTGAAACTTTATTTAGAAATAGTTAAGGCTGTTAGAGGGGGCAGCAAAATGTCTTTGCTGGAGTGACATCATGAATGCTTGGTGCAGTGCTGCAGGATTGTATCGCATTAGCTGCTGAAGTTGACGGTTCCACTCATAGGGTTGTAGATTACCGTCCAGCGAGGGACTGCTATGAGTGTCACTGGAAGTGCCTACATTGGAAGCAGGCATCGGCGGCACAGCACCATTGTTTAACAGTGTCCCCTTTGACATCATAGAGGGAGACTGTTTTACGGGCAAGGTAGGAAGCAAAGTATCATAGTTAGCAACATTTGGATTGGAGCTTGGGTTGCTATTCACGACATTGTGTTCCTGGGGTACAGGCAAGGGTGGTGTGGGAAGAGAAGGAGTATTTTCTGAACACAGTGAGATGGCTGTTGCCGGAGGTGAAGTTTGGTTTACTCCTGTAACTGGTGCTGGTTGTTGTGCACGTTCGGGATATTTTATGTTCTTCGCTAGGAAGCTACTTCCTAGCTTGGAACAATGTATTTGATCTCTGTATAGTTTGTTCTTAGGAGCTCTGGACGGTTACGTAAAGTAAGGGGTGTTATTTATGAAATTCATGTTATTATTTTTACTAAATTTAGAGTGATGTGTATGTATATGGGAATGTTTTTCATTGGTTTGTTAATGTGAGTGAGCGTAAGTGTTTGTGAGGGAGTGTGTGCGGGTGTGTTATGTGCGTGTTTGACTGTGATTGTGTATGTGATTTATGTTCGTATAAACTTGTGAATATATAAATGTGTATGTATTGATGTATTTGTGAGTCTGTTAGATGGGTTGCGGCGGTCCCGTATGATCGAAGGTATTCCTGTATTCCTGGACTTCTGACCATTGTGCACATCTGGGTTGCCACATGAATCTACCACGTCCCCAGTGCTCTTTAATGTGTACACCAGCAAATTAGCAGCTATTGAGACACCAGGTGTGGGTAGAATCTTGACATTTGCAGATGATGTGCTGGTGTACAGACAGGGCAGAGACAGGGGCAGTTTTGTGAAAGACTTACAGGTGGCAGTAAACAGGGTGACAGAGTGGAGCAGGGACGCAGGCGCCGTTATAAACCCAGACATAGCATCGGTTGTGTGCTACTCCCTGTATAACTGGATCACCAGGCAGATGTCTCTGGTATTCTGTTGAATGGATGTCCTCTTAGTTGTGAGAGTAAATTGAAGTACTTGCGTATCATCTTTCACAGGTGTTTGTCTTTTCAGGATCATGTGGGGGATGTGGTGGTGAAGGCTAGTAGGGGGCGTAATGCATTGAGGGCATTGGCAGAAACAGGGGTAGATCAGATGATGCTTCACAGGCTCTTTCGGCAGTTAATAATTTCTGTCATTGAGTATGGTTTGGGTCTACTGACAGTATCAAAGAAAGCTTGAAAGGTTGGGGCGCATACAGAATGCTGTCATGAGGGTAATCCTGGAGTGCACAAAGGACACACCAATTATATGCTTGAGGCATATCTTGGCGCTACCAACAATGACGGATGGGCGTAGTGTCCTTCAGGCCAAGTTGCACCTGAGAGTTGCTGCAGATAGGGATCACACCCTGCATGAAGCCATAGGTATAGTCAAGGGTCATATACTAAGACGGGGCAGATCCTGGATGGCACAGGCAGAACTATCTATACGTCAGGTGTGTGATATAGTGACCACCAATCGTGAAAAAGTGGATTGAAGTTCCGGAAGACATGACGTACTGGCACAACGTAATAAAACACTGGGTCGTGAGTGTTGAGAATGGGCAACGGGCCGCACTGAGTTTGAAGGGCAACAACTCATCCAGAGTAACGTACATCAAGGTGACATAGTCATCTACACCGATGGGTCAGTGGTGCGAAACAATCGTAGTGGTTGGGGCTTTATTGCAAAAGCTAATGGACGAGTCTTGAATAAAGGAGAGTATGGCATATGAGACTACAACCACCAGCATGAGAATGGGGTTTGAAGCAGTAGCAGCTTCATGCCGCTGGTTAGGGGAGACTACTCCAACGCACATTGTATTCATTACGGATTCAAAGAGTATGCTTAGAAAGATGGAGAAAGGAATGTTTCGTGTGAAATGTCTATCGTCCCTTTAGAGGTCACAGATTATGAGAATTGTATCCATATTTTGCCCTAGCCAGGCCGGGGAGGCGAGGAATGAACAGGCTTATAGGCTGGCAGGGAATGCACCTTTTGGTTGTAGATTATCTATGGACAAGGAGGAGGTGGTCGTGCGCGTGTGGGACCAGGTGGAGAAACGGGGGAACAGATTGAGAACCGTATGTGGAAAGAATGAGACTGATGGGGATCTTCAGGGATTCTGCAAGAATCTCAAAAGTGAAAGGGAAGACCAGGAGAACTTTAAATCAGATAGCGGTGGGAACTATTAGTAGTATGACTCTTCGCTAGCTGTTGAACGAGGGGACGGAGCACGTATGGGAATGTCCTGAGCGCAGTAATGTCGGTTCTTAACTCAACTCAACTCAACTGTTCGTGTTTGCGTGTATGTGTCTGTTTGTCTTCCTGTCTCTCTGTCTTATAACATTATAACATGCATTGTTTATGGTTTTCTATGAGAATATAACATGCTGAATATATAATTGATGTAACAAAGATGAGTGGTTGTAAAGGTTGAATGTAAGACTGGCACACCTGCCTAATTTGTGACCGTAACAAACATTTGGAACACTCTTCTGACAGAAGTCACGAATGTAGGAACTATTGCAGCAAAATCCGTGAGTACCACATCAACATTATCATAATTATCACCACTATCATCATCATCATCATCATCATCATCATCATCATCATCATCATCATCATCATCATCATCATCATCATCATCATCATCATCATCATCATCATCATCATCATCATCATCATCATCATCATCATCACCATCATCATCATCATCATCATCATCATCATCATCATCATCTTCCACCTTTATGTGTTCGTGTGTCGAGTAAGACCATAGTCTACCCTTGGAAAAGATAGGTGCTGAAGACGGAGGCAGCCAGCCAGGAGGCGCACCACAGAAATCAGGCTGCCCCGCAATAACGCCGTGAATTATGTCGACAACTGCTACATGTTAAGGTGCTCGCCCTGCTCTTGACCCTCAGGCAGGTGCAGTGCCGGGCCCTATGCCTTTTAAGGGTCTAACCACAAGTAATGGAGGTCCTTCTCAGATGTCCTGTGGAGCCAGAGAGCCTGACAATAGAACCTCTGGCCGTACCAAACTAAGATTTAAAATAATGCACTGGAATGCAAAGGATATCAACAAAACAAGAATAGAACAAGAAAACACCTTAGCCAAAGAAAATGTAAGTGTGTTGCTTGCAAGAAACTCATTCAACGAAAATATAGCCTTCAAAATCAGAGGCTACCAGTGTTACCGATCTGATAGAAAGGACAGGCGAAAGGGTGGGATACTGACTCTTGTCAAAAACAACATTCCTGCTTCCCAAATTGAAGTTTACATGGAAGGGGCTGAGTATCAGGCACTTAAACTTAAGACAGACAATACAGACCTTCACCTGATCAATTACTACTGTCCAAATGACCACCCACAGGCACTGGACACACTACCATTAAAAGGAAAAACATGATTGTGTGTGGCGATTTCAACAGCCACTCGCAGAGCTGGGGCTATGATCACATGGATCAGAGAGGAGAGAGATTGGAAGACTGGCAGGATGAGATTAGACTCATCCTGATTAACAAGCCGTCTGACCCATATACCTTCTACTCGAGATCATGGCACACTACAACTACACCTGACCTGGCGTTTCATTCACCAGTCCTGGAGTGGAACATTACACGAATTGTTGGGAAACCTTGGTGGCAGTGACCATCGGCCAGTCTTTCTAACTGTAGAAAATGAGCTTGTAAGTGAAAGCAGCACCCTCTCGTGGTGGAAATACAAGAAAGCAGACTGGGCAATGTACAAGCATCGCACCAGCATACTGGTTAGAAACTTGAACACTGAGAAGGACATAAATAAAGTAGTTGAAGAGTTTTGAAATGCATACTACAGGCAGCACGAGAAACAATACCAAGAGGAGCCCGTGAACATTATAAACCCTACTGGAGTAGTGAATTGGAACAGTTGCATAATGATGTAGATGTATGTAGAAAGTAAGCAGAGGCCAATCCCAGCCAAGAGCACCACAATAAATATCAGCACGCACAAGCTTCGAAATGCCCAGCTGCAAGCTAGACGGAAAGGCTGGCAGGAGAAAACAGAGACACTGAACTTTGAAAGAGACACAAGGAAGTTATGGAAGCTAATAAACCAGCTTAACGATGAGGGTACAGGGAGAAACTCAAAAATTGCACTACATAAAGACGAAAACATATTAACAGGAAAGCAAGCAGCTGACCATTTTGCGGACTCATTCGCACAAGATAATAATATCGAAATTAGTCGAGAGAAACAACAAGAGATTCGAGAGAAATGGCAACATACAGGACAGAAGGAAATTGTACATGAGGTTATAGAGGCACCTATCACAATCAGTAAACTGGAGCTAGCCTTATCAAAACTTAAAATGCGAAAGTCACCAGGAGCTGATGGTATCTCCAATGAAATGATCAGGAACCTAAGAACAGAGGCCAAAGCAAAGCTGCTACAGATCTTTAAAACACATGGACCTTAAGCAGTCTTCCACAAGTCTGGAGAGAAGCAATCATGATACCCCTCCTAAAATCTGGGAAAGACAGTTCCATTGCCTGCAGCTACAAACCCATTAGCCTCACCAGCTGTCTCTGCAAAACAATGGAACGCGTCATCAATCACAAACTACAGTGGTACATTGAAAGTGGAAACATCCTTGTGCCACAACAGGCTGGCTTTAGGCAGTGCTACTCTAAGGAAAATCAGACAACCTACCTCTCTCAAGAAGTTGAGGATGCATTCCAAGAGAAGAAGCTGGTATCTGGTACTTGAGCTTTGATATATCTGAAGAAAGCCTTTGACAAAGTCTGGAAAGAAGGTCTGATGAAGAAACTGAGAAACTGTAAAGTCAATGGAAGAGTGTACAAATGGATTAAAGAATACTTGCACAACAGAAGAGCCCGAGTACAGATAGACGGTCTCAAGAGCAAGAAAGTACTACTGCGTCACGGTGTTTCCCAGGGCGGGGTCCTGTCCTCCACACCTTGTCTAATCTTCATCAATGATCGTGTTGCTTATCTACCCAATGGAATAAAAGCGGCAAAGTAAGCTGATGACCTGGTTTTGTGGAGAGCTAATTAACATGCATCAGTGGCCACCATATTGCTACAAAGAGCTGTAGATAAATTTGTTGCATGGGCGGATAGATGATGTGTCAGCATAAACACTGACAAGTGCAGCATCACTCTATTTACCCTTTCTCCGAAACAAAAGGCAGGGATCATTTAGATAAATGGAACACCCCGAAGAGAAGATAAAGAACCAACATACCTTGGTGTAACATTCGACGACAGGCTGACATGGAGAAAACACATAAAAAAAGCAGTAGCAAAAGCCGGAATGAAAATACCAATCCTGAGAAAGCTAAGTGGAACCACTTGGGGAGCCAGTGGGAAAATACTTAGCAAAGTTTATCAACAGAGCATACGGCCACACTTGGAATACGGGTCAACTGCGTGGTGTTCAGCATAAAAAAACCACATTACAGGAGCTGGACAATGTGCAAAATCAAGCTCTTAGAGTCATCACAGGAGGGATGAGATTAACCCCTATAGTAGCAATGGAGAAAATGGGGAGGACACAAGCTCTAAGAGAATGTAGAGATACAAAAACACAAATACAAGCATAAAAGTTCCTCAGCTTGTCAGGTCACCCTATGAAGACCCGATTTGAAAACTTAGCTATGCGGCGGTTGAAAAGAAGTAGTTTCATCCACCAGGCCAAACGACTCTGCAGAGAAACCATCGATCTTCTCACAGTTGGTATCCCCCTGACAACTATTCCAGAGCGAACCCCGTGGAAAGATGAACACATACTATCGTTACAAATCCAGATAAAAGAGAACGGAATAGTTGACAAGAACAGAACAGTGTACAGCGCAGAACAGTCACTCTCAGCTTCCTTGATGACGAATACCCACAGGATCTCTGGATCCGAGTCTACCCAGATGGGTCAGCACAAAATACTGTTCGAAATGGAGGAGAGGAAGTGTACATAGAATACCCAAATAATACTAGGGGCACGGCCAGAGTTCCAACAGGAAAGTACTGCCATAACTATGATGCTGAAATTGTGGGAATCAAGATAGCCACAAAGAAAATACAAAATACTAGCCATGGTATACAACGTGTGGTGATATTGACAGATGCAAAATCCGTAATAGATGCGCTCCTGTCTGGGACATTGCCAGTTCTAAGGACACTACTTTCTGAACTTAGCAGTCAGCGTAAGGTCACCATACAGTGGATACCATCCCACTGTGGAGTCCCCGGAAACGACAGAGCTGATTGATTGGCTAAGGAAGAAGCAAAAGAAGAACAACCTGATGTGCCCATTACATACCACCAAATAAAAAAAGAATGATCAAATCAGTCAGAAGGCACGAAACCCTACTCAAGACGACTACCACGTTATGGACAGACTAGAACAGGTCATTCTTCTGCGCCTCAGAACAGGACACACTAGATTAAGCAACCACATGTATACAAAATTCAAGATTGGTGACTCAGCCATGTGCACAAGTGGTTTGGCGTTACAGACAGCAGAGCACATACTCCAGGATTGCCCAAACTACAACATATCCAGCCTAGAAAGACAACAGTGGAAGATAAACTCTATGGACCGCTGAGTGAACTAACAAAGACTGTTAGATTCATACAAGAGACAACATTGCAGTTATAAACATATTTCAGGCGAAGGGAAGATGAAGAAGAGTCTTCCACCTTTTCTGTCAAGTGGAGAGATATAGTCGATGTTCCAACGACCAAACGGTCGCGCTGCATGGTGTTATTCCGTGTGATTGTACATTGTCTTTGATGTTGCCAATCCACTTACTTCTAGGGAGTCCTCTTTCTCTCGTATCATATCTTTTTAAATATAGCGCCAGTGCTGGTAGTTGATGGTGTTGCATTCCAATGAGATGTCAGAACCATTTGATCTTCTGCCTTACAATATATGTGGCACAATGTTTTGATCCTACTGTCTGTCTGATAAAATCATTTCATATTCGGTCTCAGATAATTAATTTGGCAGCTTTCCTCAATCATCACATCTGATTTTGCGTAAGTTTGATTTGGATAATGTCCAAGTTGAACATAGGTAGGATATGGCTGGTATGAATATGCTATTCAATGCGTCAGGTCTTAGTCAGATATGACTGAGCTACCGTATAATATTAGACGGTACTACATGCTTTCTGTTAGCGCCGAACGTTGAGCGGCGCTTACCAAACCCGACACCCCACATTGTGCAACGGCTTCGGGCGGAAGAGCGCAATTGGGAGGTACAAGCCTTAACCTGGTGCGAGGAAATGCAACCTAAAGACAAAATGTCATGGCAGGGCAGACCAGGCCCTAAGTCTTGGTTAGCGGCTGGTCTAAGATCGAAGTTCCGACAGGCGGACAGTTAGAGCATTGCTTTGCTGATCCGGCAGCTTCTGCAGCTTGTCTTGTTCCAGATGTAGGGATGTTACCTTTCCTCTGGAGTGAACTAGGCAGGCCGAGAGAGGGATCATGCTGCATGGGCAACACATGATCTCTATATTTTAGCCCAGGCTTTGTGCTATGGAGAGGCAATAACTCCATCCCCTGTCTTAACTGGTCTCGGAATCAAAGCGAGAGGCAACTGTTATGGGTTATAAGTCCCTGTCAAATGGCATAGACATGGGGGAGCCAATCGTTGCCTCTGACGGTGGGAGACACCTATAGGTGTCACTGATCAGCTACCGCCCGCCTCAAGCTGGGCAGCCCCCGGCCAATTGGGTGCTGATCCGCCACAGCCTGCCTGCTTCAATGGGTGCTTGGGGCTAGGACAAAATCTGAATCGCAGGCTGTAAAACCAATGCACCAGGTACAAGTAAAAAGAAAAATAGAAACCCCAAGCTACGGTTTGCAACCTGGAACGTGAGAACCACGTGTCCAGGATTTTCAACTAACTTGACCAATATTGACGATGTGAGAAAAACGGCTGTGATTGATGCCGAACTCAATCATCTTAACATTGATATTGCTGGCCTGCAGGAGACTCGCCTCGCTGAGGAAGGGTCACTCAGGGAAAACAATTACACATTTTTTTGGAAGGGTAGAGGGCAGGCAGAAAAAAGGCAACACTGTGTGGGCTTTGCAGTGAAGGATTCACTACTGGGAATGATTGAAATTCCAGCAGGAGGAAATGAAAGATTATTATCCCTGCGCTTGGCAACCTCTTATGGATTTGCCACAATTATTTCTGCATATGCACCGACATTAATAATGATAATGTGAAGGATTCGTTCTATGAGGAGTTAGACTCCGTCATCAAGGCAGTTCCAAAATCTGACTGCATTTATATGCTCGGTGATTTCAATGCTCATGTGGGCAAGGTCTCGAGTTCATGGCCAGTGTGCCTTGGAAAATACAACATCGTTCGCTTGAATGAAAATGGGCAAAGGCTGCTGGAGCATTGCACCAGTAATGACTTATGTATTACAAACTCCTTTTTTAAAACAAAAGAGATGCATAAGGTCACATGGAAACATCCAAGATCCGGCAATTGGTACCATCTGGACTTCATCATCACACCGAGACAACATCTGAACCATATATCATTGACTCTAAGTTACCACACTGCTGACTGTGATACAGATCATTCTATGGTTGTTGCACGGGTTAGACTGAGACCAAAGAGAATCTACACAGCTAAACACAAATCTAGTCCCAGGATTAATATTATTAACACTCACGATCCTGAAAACAGTTTCAACAGAAACTTGAAGACGCTATCACTGATACACCAGAAAATTGTACATTAAATCAAAAGTGGGGTCAACTAAAGGAAACTTCTTATAAAACTGCCGTAGGAATTTACGGCACTGTGGATCATAAGAGGCAGAACTAGTTTGCGGCAAACAGCGAGACTCTGCAGCCCTTGATTGATAAGAATGGACACACATAGTATTATTTGGCACTCACAGAAGAAGAGAAGGAAATAGAGATTAGAAGACGCACTAGACAACATAAAATGTGAAAGCTATAACAGTTGCCAACCGAGATCGAACCTGTCGCCTCCAAATGACGACGGCGCCTCGCTGCAGGAACAAGTGTACTTCGACGCACGACCAACTAGACACTCCAAAAAAAGTGTCTTCATTGGTCGTGTCTATCATACAGATGAACCAAACAACTATGGAATATGGACAGAATTCGTATCAAACCTTTGAGATACCTTCATAGGTCTCATAATTTATATTTAAACCAGCATAGGTCAATTAACAAACACACAAACACATCAGACCGTAATGCTGTTGTCGAGTATATACTTATATAACGGTTCTCCCCATTTATTTCTTGTGTTTACGTGTACATTATTAGAACCGACCAATCATTTCTCTTTCTATAAATGTTTGTTCATATATACTGATTATTACAGATTAGTAAGAGATCTCAGGGTCGACCTCTACTACGATACAAAGATGTGTGTAAGCGGGATATGATTGATACAGGCATTGATAATGCACATTTTGAGCAAGTCGCCGCTGAACGTGTTGCATGGAGGGCAAACATCAGAAATGGCATAAAGACACAGGAGAAAATTATTGAAGATAAGTCACACACAGAGCGTGTGAGACGTAAGATGGTGCTTGATGGTGGAAATGACCACGTGTTCACATGCACCCACTGTCAACGGACATTTACAGCGCAAATTGGCCTTATCAGTCACATTCGCTACCGCCATAGGTAAAAGTTATTATGCCTTTTTAAAGCACAAACTATCGTCTGTCAAGACGGCAAGGTACCAATGAATATGCTATTTATTACATGTGGTGTGCGAACGTGTGCATTTTTATACATTTCAGTACGTGTAATAGTTGATGTAATGTAGGACTAGTTAATATCATTTCTGAGCGACACTCAGTCATCCAAGTATATATCAGACGAACACATAATCATAATGCAGCACGCATAATGTGTAGTGTCACTCTTAACTGGTTGTTGCAGATAAGGAAGCTTTTATGGGAATGTCTCGAATACTGTGATGTCGGTTCTTGATTCAATTCATTTCAATTCAACTGAATATCGCATTCTGGTTGAGCATTAGAAATGGGTTAAATACATACTTATGATAATTCAGAGGGAAGCTGAACTCCTTGTCAAAGGTATCTTTCCTCTTGGCAATAACGTTCTTTATGAAATTACGCGAATCAATCGTTACCTGGTGACATAAAAATGGGATGCCTATTAATTTATAGTAACATAAATCTTAAAATGGACATACTACTTTATAAATGCGATGGATTACAGAACTCGGTACTGTTGTATGGATCAGAAACATGGAGAACAATGAAAACGATTTCAAACAGTCACTAAATGATACATGTGTTAAATAATAATATTTATAATAAAACAATAAAATGGTAGGCCAAATCTCCAATGTGGAGCTCATGGAAATAACTAGGCAAAAACAAAGACACTGTCGCTGGATAGACCATACTTTGAGAAAACCTTAGAAAAGTATAACCAGAAATGGGAATGTCTCGAATACTGTGGTGTCGGTTCTTGATTCAATTCATTTCAATTCACTTCTGGTTATACATTCATTTCTGGTTATACACATTTTTCCAGTGGTGCCCAATCTATGACCACGAGCAGCATGACGATGGAGGTGATGGCAGTTACACAGGCTTTCATATGGCTGGAATTACAGCTTTATACCAACGTAAGAAGAAGAAGAAGAAGAAGAAGAAGAAGAAGAAGAAGAAGAAGAAGAAGAAGAAGAAGAAGAAGCAGAAGCAGAAGCAGAAGCAGCAGCAGCAGCAGCAGTAGCAGCAGGGGGAAGGTGGAGAAGGAGGAGGACTGAAACTACAATTAAAAAATATCTGCTTCCGAATACGTGTCAAGAAGTACGGAGTGCTCAGACCAATCATAGACACTTCTGCTTCTACTCCTTGTTGTATACATAATGCTGGAAGTCATGTTAATCCACCGCTTGCTGTTACGTATGCTGCCAACATTTCTGATACAGAATCTTCACCACCCCACGCTGCTATTGCTGCCCGGTACATTTTCTCTATTCATCTATTTAATATCACTTCACCTCCGTCCTGACATTGTTCAGTTTGCCCCGTGACGAAATGACCCTGTACATGTGCCTTCACACTGGGTAATCCTCTGACGGCCGGCGCTTGGCGAGTGGTCTCCCGTCCATGCTAATTATATCCTGGGGGATCCCGTCTAAATGTATCTGTTCTGGGCGTTTCTCGAAACGCCGAGAGAAATGATCGGTTGAGTTTACGAGATGTCCCCAGTCATGTAGGACATCTCGCAACAGGTGACCGACTGGTAGTGAGATGATGCGTCGTAATCGATGGCGTTTGCGTTTGCGCCGAACCGAGATTCGAATGAGGCGTTTAATGAAATGCTCTACTCCTCTTTGTAAACCCGATCCTGTTAGTGGGGGACATATCTACTAGGGGGAGAGTGATACAGAAGAGGGCCTTGTTACACTTACAGGGAGACATGTTATTTACGGAATGAGTTGCCGGGTGTCATTCTAAATGGGATGACGTGGCCTAACACGCCATGGAAGCCGTTAACTCTTTATCCACAGCGGATCATGGAAAAAGACAACGGGGATGGATTGCTATCAATATGGGATAGACCTCTGCAGTCTTGACCTTCAAGATAAGGGGATCATTAAGAGAGATTCTATCTGTTCGGGGACAGAGATCCTAGAACCACAGCGTTGCTTCGTTATTTAATTGACTAATACTGTTATGTTATTAATGAATTATGATTTAATCAATTAATTTATGGGTTAAGTAATTAATTAACTGTTGAGTTATGATGTTGAGGAGGGATTGTCCGGATGGACACCTCCCAAGTAAATACAACTACTACACGGAATTAGGGAGTAGGTGTATTATATGGTTGCGGATGAAGGATAGATGGAGAAAGGAGATGGCACCAGGTAGTGGGCTCCTATGACAAAGGTCAGATGGACTACACCAGTTCTTTCGAGACAGATGGTGCCCAGACGAGATAATCGACTAACTGCTTGCTCCATTATGCATAAACATCCTTGCCAGGATAGATGATGCATAGTCCATGTTGTTATGAGTATATATATATATATATATATATATATATATATATATATATATATATATATATATATATATATATATATATATATATATATATATATATATATATATATATATATATATATATATTCCATTGGCACCTTGCCGTCTTGACAGACGATAGTTTGTGCTTTAAAAAGGCATAATAACTTTTAACTATGGCGGTAGCGAGTGTGACTGATAAGGCCAATTTGCGCTGTAAATGTCCGTTCACAGTGGGTGCATGTGAACACGTGGTCATTTCCACCATCATGCACCATCTTACGTCTCAAACGCTTGGTGTGTGACTTTTCTGCAATAATTTTCTCCTTTGACTTTATTCCATTTCTGATATTTGCCCTCCATGCAACACGTTCAGCGTCGACTTGCTCCCAATGTGCATTATCAATGCCTGTATCAATCATGTCCCGCTTACACACATCTTTGTATCGTAGTAGAGGCCGACCCTGAGATATCTTACCCATCTGTAATTCACCAAAAAAGATATCCTTTGGTATTCTACCATCATCCATCCTCCTAAGATGTCCTATCCATCTAAGTCTACGAAGACTGAGCATGGAATAAACTGTCACACAACCTGATCTTTCCAATACTTCAGTATTTGTGATTTTGTCTTGCCACTTAATACCAAGAATTCTTCGCAGACACCGCATATGAAAGCTGTTTAAATTGTTCTCTTGGTGTGAGTAAGTTGTCCAGGTTTCACTGCCATAGAGAAGAGTACTAAGGACACAGGCTTGATAGACAAGGACTTTTGTATTGGCAGTAAGCTTCCTGTTCTCCCAGACTCTTTTTCTTAACCTGTTCATAGTTGTTGCTGCCTTACCAATCCGGATGTTGATTTCCTGATCTAGGGATAATTTGCTATTTACCACTGATCCTAGATATGTAAAATGGTCTACTATCTCTAGTTCGGCGTCGTCAATAAAGATTGATGGTACCTCATGTGCACCTTGTGATATAATCTGTGTCTTCTTTTTGCTAATTGTTAAACCAAATTCAGAACAAGCATTGGAGAATGCAGATAGTAGACATTGCAATTCTTCCTCAGAGTGGGTCGTAACTGCAGCATCATCTGCAAAAAGCAACTCTCTGATCAGTACCCTCCTAATTTTGGTCTTAGCCTTCAATCTCTGAGCATTGTAGAGGCCGCCATCTGAGCGTGAGTGAATGTATATACCACCATCCTGATCACGAAATGCATATTTCAGTAGAAGTGAAAAGTATATTCCAAAGAGGGTGGGAGCTAGTACACAACCTTGCTTAACTCCACTCTTGATTTCAAATTCTTCAGAAGTTGCACCATCAAACTTGATTATACCCTTCATGCCTGTGTGGAACGATTCCACAATGGACAGAAGAGTTGGTGGGCAGCCAATCTTCTTTAGTGCCTTGAACAGACCCTCATGACTGACCAAATCAAATGCCTTTGTGAGGTCGATGAAGGCAATAAACAGTGGTTGATTCTGTTCACGGCATTTTTCTTGCATTTGTCGCAATGAGAATATCATATCAGTGGTAGACCGGTTCTGTCGAAAGCCTACACTGTGATTCGGGGTAGACTTGATCTCCTAGGACTTGAAGTCTGCGCAGAACAATTCTGGCAAATACTTTTCCAACAATACACAGAAGTGAGATACCCCTATAGTTGTTGCAGTCGCTCCGATCGCCCTTGTTCTTGTACAGTGTTATGATGCTTTGAATCTTTGAAATCCTGTGGGACTTGTCCTTCACGCCAGCATAGCTCTATTAGCTGGTGGATCTGTATAGTGAGAGTGTCTTGCCCACTCCTGATAACCTCTATTGGAATCCCATCCTTACCTGGAGCCTTGCCAGATGCAAGTTCATTTATAGCACACTTAACTTCTGTTATGGTGGGAAGTGTGTCCAGGTGGTCAAGAGTTAGTAGAGCCTCTATGGCGTTGAGGGCATCATCCGCTAGTTTGGTCTCACTTGAGTAAAGCTCCAAATAGTGCTCTACCCATCTGTCCATCTGCTGTTTCTTATCAGTGATGACTTCTCCAGTCAAGGTTTTCAATGGTGCACTTCTTTTGATCACTGGACCACAAGCTTTCTTTATTCCTTCATACATGCTTCTTATGTCTCCCTTATCACTTGCGATTTGAATGGACTCACATAACTTGATCCAATAATCATTTGCACACTGCCTGGCAGCCTTTTGCACATCCTTCCTAGCTTGCCTTAGCTCACTCAGAGTGTTACGCGTTGGTCTTTCCTTGTTTCTTAAGAGAGCTTTCTTCTTCTTATCAATCAGGGGCTGCAGAGTCTCGCTGTTGGCCGCAAACCAGTCCTGCCTCTTATGATCCACAGTGCCGTAAACCCCTACGGCAGTTTTATAAAGAGTTTCCTTAATTTGACCCCACTTTTCATTTACTGTACAATTTTCTGGTGTATCAGTGAAAGCATCTTCAAGTTGCTGTTGAAACTGAAAGCACTTTTCAGGATCATGAGTGTTAATAATATTAATCCTGTGGCTAGATTTGTGTTTAGCTGTGTAGATTCTCTTTGGTCTCAGTCTAACCCTTGCAACAACCAAAGAATGATCTGTATCACAGTCAGCACTGTGGTAACTACGAGTCAATGATATATGGTTCAGATGTTGTCTCCGTGTGATGATGAAGTCCAGCTGGTGCCAATGGCCGGATCTTGGATGTTTCCATGTGACCTTATGCATCTCTTTTGTTTTAAAAAAAGAGTTTGTAATACATAGGTCATTACTGGTGCAATGCTCCAGCAGCCTTTGCCCATTTTCATTCATGCCACCGATGTTGTATTTTCCAAGGCACACTGGCCATGAACTTGAGTCCTTGCCCACACGAGCATTGAAATCACCGAGCATATACATGTAGTCAGATTTTGGAACTGCCTTGATCACGGAGTCTAACTCCTCATAGAACAAATCCTTCACATCATCAGAGGAATCGAGTGTCGGTGCATATGCAGTAATAATGGTGGCAAACCCAAAAGAGGTTGCCAAGCGCAGGGATAATAGTCTTTCATTTCCTCCTGCTGGAATTTCAATCATTCCCAGTAGCGAATTCTTCACTGCAAAGCCCACACCGTGTTGCCTTTTTTCTGCCTGCCCTCTACCCTTCCAGAAAAAGGTGTAGTTGTTTTCCCTGAGTGACCCTTCCTCAGCGAGGCGAGTCTCCTGCAGGCCAGCAATATCAATGTTAAGACGATTGAGTTCGGCATCAATCACAGCCGTTTTTCTCACATCGTCAATATTGGTCAAGTCAGTGGAAAATCCTGGACACATGGTTCTCACGTTCCAGGTTGCAAGCCGTAGCTTGAGGTTTCTATTTTTATTTTTGTTTGTACCTGGTGCATTGGTTTTACAGCCTGCGATTCAGATTTTGTCCTAGCCCCAAGCACCCATTGAAGCAGGCAGGCTGTGGCGGATCAGCACCCAATTGGCTGGGGGCTGCCCAGCTTGAGGCGGGCGGTAGCTGATCAGTGACACCTATAGGTGTCTCCCACCGTCAGAGGCAACGCGTGGCGCCCCATGTCTACGCCAACTGACAAGGACTTATAACCCGTAACAGTTGCCTCTCGCTTTGATTCCGAGACCAGTTAAGACCAGGGATGGAGTTATTGCCTCTCCATAGCACAAAGCCTGGGCTAAAATATAGAGATCATGTGATGCCCATGCAGCATGATCCCTCTCTCGGCCCGCCTAGTTCACTCCAGAGGAAAGGTAACACCCCTACATCTGGAACAAGACAAGCTGCAGAAGCTGCCGGATCAGCAAAGCAATGCTCTAACTGTCCGCCTGTCGGAGCTTCGATCCTAGACCAGTCGCCAACCAAGGCTTAGGGCCTGGTCTGCCCTGCCATGACAATTTTGTCTTTAGCTTGCATTTCCTCGCACCAGGGTAAGGCTTGTACCCTCCCAATTGCGCTCTTCCGCCCGAAGCCGTTGGCACAATGTGGGGTGTCGGGTTTGGTAAGCGCCGCCCAACGTTCGGCGCCAACAGAGACCAGGTAGTACCGTCTACTGTTATACGGTAGCTCAGTCATATCTGACTAAGACCTGACTGACATATATATATATATATATATATATATATATATATATATATATATATATATATATATATATATATATATATATATATATATAAATATATATATATATCTGAAGTGTATGATGATGTTTATGTGCATGTAAGTCGAAGTTGTAGCCGAATGCTCTCATCGACATCCTTGTTTTCAGGATCTGTTGTTTTTTCGCTGGAGATTCTGAAGTAACACTATGAAACTCATATGATCCAGCTCGCTCCAGTGCAAATCATTGTGATGTATTATAGCTGAACTGGGAGTGGTACCATTACCACGAATATACATGTGTCAATGCACACGAGGCACGATTTGTGAGGTATATCGCGGTATTTTCAACCAGGGACAAACGTGAAGCGTCTGACGAATTTAGGTTGACCGATCAAGATGGGATCTGCAGCTGGTGCGTCTAAAATGGACTTGCGCCTGTAAGGTATTCAGGTGTACTCATATTATTACTCTGAGTAAGGACTCTATGTGTTAGTGATGATAACTATTCAATGTGAGTATTCTGAAGTGAACTGTTGTGAATATTCAACGAAGATGGCAAGTATCAAAATTTTTCGGACCCAGCCGGGTCTTAGTGATGTTGACAGTGTAGAGAGCTACCCACCTTCAAGATTACCCTACCAGTCTGAACATCTTGACATTGAACTTGACAGGAGTTATCCAACTCCAATAGTTGTCTGCAGTTATGATTAACTCATAAACACTGTTTTGGTAGATAGCTACCACACTCCAAGGTTAGATTAATGAGAACAACCCAGTGACAGTGCTAGTGTTCGGAGCCACCACGCTCCTATTGGTTACTGTTGATTAGATCATTCAATTGACATTATTCTGCTGAAGACCTACCACGCTCTAGTATTGCTCTGCAGTGGTTAACATTAGAGGGGACGACTGAAATCCTAGGGTCGCCCTGTTTCATCAAGTAGTGAGAACTTTGTTGTGGTTGATTACGTCACCGCGTGACGACATCAAGTAATTGTGTTAAAGCACCAGTCAAATATCAGGCAAGAGCATGGCTGTACCGATGTCTTAAACCAGTTGAATTTAGAAGACGCGGCAGTGTCGACAAGGTAGAGGTCCACAGTACAGAAAGTTGGCCGGATGCGTTCACAGCAATGACTGGACGCAAGCACGAACAGATATCACACTCTACATGATGAACGACAGATCATCTTTAGTTCCTCTCACCTCTCTGCTTTAGAGATGTACACAGACGTTCTTCTATCCAGGCTTTTCAGCCATCCCACTCAGAAGTTATTATGAATTAGTTCGAAATTAAACTTTGATTTGGGTATCATGCTTTTGAGTGACAATACGACTGTTGTCTTGTCCGAGCCCCCTGTCGGTGGGTATCGGTAGGTGGGAAGAGAAGAACTGGTGTCCCAGCTCGTAGGGAGCCTAGCAGACGGAAAGTCCTGGGGAGGTGGTCGGAGCAAGTTCGGGGGATATATCTAAGTGTACATTACCTGTCCAAGCCCCGGGGGTCTAGTTACAGCCCCTAGCATACCCTAAGAATAGTGAGGACCTATATCTGCCACTAATAACCAATTCGTGAGCGGTTTCGGACATACATCTTTGAATATGTGGGTGATCCGTTAAGGCCTTGGCGTGGATTACGTATGCATTGTCATCACTTTATACTTGTAGTACATGGTTCCGTCGCCCAGTTACTGAGCTTCGTGCGTGGTGCAACATCATGAGCTATGCATTTTATGCGAATAATTTTTCATCTGTCAGCGGTAGTTTATGTATCAACTCTATGTTCATACAAAATGCAGTTAGCCGGTTGCGATAATGCGTGTGCAGCTATTAATTTTTCTAGTCCCTGCTGCTTCATCTACGATGCACTTAATTCTAGTGGCGGACAGTTGTGCTGGTATTCTTGCAGGGGTCTAATGTATGCATGTGTGTGCGTGCTGTTGGTTATGTCGGTACTGCTGTCTGTTCCACTTTTCACATAGGACATCAAGGTGCTTTTAGTGTGTTATTCGCAGGCACAGGAATTGAGGATTATGGGTTGAAGGGTTGCCATGATGTCAGAACTGAGACTAATGACGAACGATACTATGTATTTCTATGTGCCAAATATGTTCTCATAATTCTTCGATTGAGCCACCTCACAACTGTTGACAAGTAACTTCACACTCATCTGTGAATTGCATATGACTCACTTCCTTTCTGCAGATTTATTTCGTGCAATTTGTATTTAAACTCTCGTGAATTCTGTCTTATATGTTAACTAAGACATATACCACATAAATACATACACACACATCTCTCTCTCTCTCTCTCTCTCTCTCTCTCTCTCTCTATATATATATATATATATATATATATATATATATATATATATATATATATATATATATATATATATATATCCTTTACAGGACATCGCTGACATCATCAGCATCTTTCAGCTGATTGTTGATTTCTTGGCAAAATTACGCTCATAGTTTGCCAGTGCCTTCTGTGTGTGCGTGTCCTTTATGCGTTCGCGAACGATCCATCCTATTGAGATTAAATTTACACATACAAATCTACAGATATTCTTCTCATTCCCGTGCAGCAAGCTGGCATAGTTTGTTAGTTTACAAACAATTATTTACGTAATAAAATTTAATTTATAATTAAATTATAATTAACATATTGCAAGGGGATTTAATTTAAGAAAAGTTATAAAAAGGAACATTACTTTTAGTAGCATTGCTATATTATGTAATTTAAATAATTGTTGCATTTTTCTCAAAGTTTTATAAAATGTTTATCTACAGTTATCTACAGGCATATGTAGATATATAATGATTAAAGATAATGATTTTATAATGATAAAATCTTTAAGGCATTTTAAAGTTTTCATAAAAATAATGCATATAATTTAAATATGTGAAAAGGATTTATTTTTATATGAAGGATTTATTTTTCCGTTCGCTTGGCCGGGAGAAGGTCAGTACAAAAAGTCACATTTGCATAAAATGTATATGCTTTACTTTTATTTTGAAAAGACATTGTTTTTGTATATAATTAACGTTTATATTTTTAAAAAAAAATAGATGCAATAATAGTTGGCCGCCTGTGCGGTCAACGTCAGGTGTTCCCAACATTTCATTCAATGTTGTGGGTGAAAGAGAAAACATGGTGTGTGGAAGGACATTCAAAAGTTAATTATTTTTTTTTGGTTCATACTTTATGCATACTATGTAAATATGTCATTTGATGTTCAAACGACCTGTTAAACAGACCTACACAAATACCATACACGCAGCACGCCTGTTAAAATACTAAAAGGACATTGTTTTTGTATACATATAACGTTTTTTTTGGGGGAGCACGTGTACACCTCGGACGACCAAATGGATCACCATGGTCTGGCAAGAATGCGACAGCGAGGGTTGACTAGGGGATCTGGCCGACGATCGACGCTCAGAGGAAAGGCGAGACGGACATATAATCAGATTGCTACTGGTACTATTAGTGTTGGAACTCTTCGCTGGCTGCTGAGGATGGGGACAGAACGCTTATGGGAATGTCCCGAATGCTGTGGTGTCGGTTTCTAAATCAATCAATCAATCAATCAAAACAATTAACGTTTATTTATTTTTTTAAAAGGTGCAAAAATAGTTGGCCGCGTATGCGGTCAACAACAGGTTTTCCCAACACTTCATTCACTGTTGTGGGTGTTAAAGAGAAGACAGACAGACAGACAGACAGACAGACAGACAGACAGGCACGCAGACAGACAGACAGACAGACAGACAGACAGACAGACAGACAGAGCGATCGAGCGACCGACCGACCGACCGACCGACAGACAGACAGACAGACAGACAGACAGACAGACAGCTAGATAGATAGATAGATAGATAGATAGATAGATAGATAGATAGATAGATAGATAGATAGATAGATAGATAGATAGATAGATGTAGGTAGACAGATAGGTAAACAGACAGACAGACAGACAGACAGACAGAAAGATAGATAGATAGATAGATAGATAGATAGATAGATAGATAGATAGATAGATAGATATATATATATATAAATAGAGAGAGAGAGAGAGAGAGAGAGAGAGAGAGAGAGAGAGAGAGAGAGAGAGAGAGAGAGAGAGAGAACATTCTTTCTTGACAAACTTGTGTCATGACACGGAAGGGTACCTGCTCACATACCGTTGGGATTTCAAGACGGGAAGAAGCATAGACGCCAACACCATTCGGCAAGGTATTTGATGATGATGATGTACCCAGAAACTTGCTCTAGAATAGATGATTTCCAGATACTTAATGTTGATTAGTAGGTCTCTAGATACATGAGTAATTGATTTTCAGTTGCTCACTTTTGAATAGTATGTCTCCAAACAGTTGAGTGGTTAGTTTTCAGATACTTACGTTTGAATAATAATTTTCCAGAAAGGAGTCGTTCATTGCATGTATGTGAAACTCCAGCACAATTTCTATGGCATTGTTCTAGGATAGATAATTAACATGAAGTGAATGACGTGTTCTGTTCCTACATAGACTACTAGTACATACTTTAGTCTTTTTCTAAATACAGTACTTCTATCAAGTAAGCAAAAATACAATCAAAACAATGCATTCCTTTGGGGACTTTAAACACGAAAGCCAGAAACAATAGATTGCAACATAATATATATATATATAATGAAATAATAGGCACAGATGGTGTTAGAATGTAGGGGATTTGTTATTCCCACGAACATATACCAGTATGTGTGGGAAAGAGGTGTAATCAGCCTACTAAACTCCTTCTGCAGTCGGCAGGTAATACAACTCTAATTTCGGCCATAAGTCAACAACTGCTAAAGTGTGGGCTTAAAGCTAACAAAGAAAAGGTCTTTCGTATATCGTATTAGACGACTAATAAACGATTCCTCAAATATACAGAGACTGTAGAAACAAGGTGGTTCAGGCCAACTTTGTGTAGACAGGAAGATTGCATTTTAAATGTGAGATTATTGTAGCCGTCTCCCTGGCTTAGAAGTTAACGTCTTTCTCCGTAATCTGTAGCAGAATGAATACCATCTTTATTATTGGCTTCGATGTGCAAGCTTAGGGCAGGGTTGAGCATCCTGGTAGAACAGTGATAAGGATGCTCAAGTCGTGACGTAGCTTGTTTTGGGAGTTAGTTACAGCTGAAGTCGAGAGAAGGCAACATCTATTCTCGTGGCCTCTGTATTATTATCAGTCTATTATGACTAAATAAACTTCTGAAATAACTACACCAGGACTTGGTTATTAATCCTCTGTGCCTGTACTGTTACAAATCCCGTATATTCTCGAGAATAACGCAGCTGCGCGAGATTCGGTAGCGTTAGTTACTAACGGGGGTGTGTGAGCCGGTCGCTCAGAAAGTAATGGTAAACTACTGAGCGCAATCTTGCCTAGTACATCAACATCAGCTGAAAGATGCTGGTGTTAACTGCAACGTCCTATAAGGGTTATGCAGCAACAAAAAATAATAATAATAATAATTTAAAAAAAAATTACCGTGGAGATAACAATTATCCCACATTCGAACATCAGTAAAAAATTACCGTGGGATAACAATTATTCCACATTCGAACATCAGTAAAAAAATTACCGTGGGATAACAATTATCCCAATGTGAACAACATCAGTAAAAAATTACCGTGGGGATAACAATTATCCCACATTCGAACAACATCAGTAAAAAATTACTGTGGGATAACAATTATTCCACATTCGAATAACATCAGTAACCATGTGTTTTAAGTATTTCAGCCAAAGTACAGTTTATTTATTTACTTTACATTATCTGATCTTATCTCATCTTTTTTTGTCTTGTACCTGGTGGTGACGAGGTTAAGTATAAACAGCGGGAAAGTGCCCGTTTATGAACTTCATAAATTGTGATTGCCATGGACTCTGTTAATCCCTCTGTCCATAGTTTAGATGAATGACCTCTTCTTCTGGTTCTATGTTGGTTTTACATCATTCCTGTTAGTTGTTAGCCTATTTATATGGCCAGACCATTTAACTTGCTGCTTTCTGATGAAATTTAAATCTGCTGTAATAGCCACTTTAGTCCTCATTTCTTCATTTCTGATTTTCTCTGATTTCACATGATAAATATATAAATTCACACTACGTTGTGTTGTTGTATTTGTTGGTTTGATGTTGGTGTTTGATGTTGTTGTTTTAATCTTCTACTTCTTCTTTTCGTTATCCCCCACTAAGCATCGACCCTCAGCCGACTAATGCTAAACAGCCATATGTTGGTATCCCCTGCAGGTCCCTCAAGTCCACCTTATATCTCTCTCTAATTCTCTTCCCCGTGTGGTTGTCGTAGGTCTCCCTGTATTTCCTTGGTCCTGTTGGTTCCATAGACAAGACTTTATAGTTTTACTATGGTCAGATTTTCTCATCGTATCAAGCTTTTTTTCTGATGGCTTGGTATCTAGTGGTCTCTTGGAATTTATCTATTCATAAATTCCACAACGTATCAAGCCTGTTTGCCTATTTTATCTTGAATGTTGGTGAAAACTTTCCCAATACTAGTTTTGATGAGTCAGCTTAGTTGACTGCATTGTTCTACTGTTTTCATTTTGGTGTTGTAAATGTCCCTTTGGCTTTTCACTGCTTCGCCTTCTGTCTTTTTTGCTATGCTAGGCCATCTAAATATCGCTTGCTAACTGCTTCCTAACTTCAATAGCTTCTACGCATTTGTCATGTTCTCTCTCTTTAGTAGCACTGGTTTTGCTGTTATTTAAAGCTGCTTATTTATCTTTTCATTCTTCTAATATGCTTAAGGGTTTCCGTTGTTATCCATCCCTAGTCCTCTTAGTTGAAGTTCTTCCAATTCAAAGTATTCCAGCAGCTGCTTCACAACAACTTTCTCCCTGCAGGACTTTGCCCCTTATATTCTGTAAGGCGATTATCCTCTAACCATAAAGTCCCGTGTGGCTGTTTCCTGGCTTGGGGAGTGTGATTACATCACTGACACCAACTCTTGGCGAAATCTGCTCTAATTCTCGGGTTAAAACAAGTAGCCATCTCCACCAAGTAGCGAATGTAATTTTGATTAGATCAATTCGAGCCACAAGTAGTGCATGTGATCACATGGTCATTTCCAACATCAAGCACCATCTGAAGTCTCACACGCTCGGTGTGTGACCTATTTGCAATCATTTCTCCTTTATCTTTATTCCATTGCTGATCGTTTCACTCCAGCGATCAGCGGCGACTTTCTCCCACGGTGCTGTATCAATCATGCCCCGCTTACAAACATCTTTTTACTGTAGTAGAGGTCGACTCCGATATTACCTATCTGTAATCCACTCAAAATATATCCTATTGCATTCTGCTATCATCCATCCTCCTAATGTGCCTTATTATCTTAGTCTACGAAGAAAGAACATGGAACATACCGTTACACCACTCGATCTTTCCAATGATTCTGTATTGGTGATTGTATCTTGGCACTTCATGTCAAGTATTCTTCGCATATGAAAGCTGTTTAAACATTTTGCTTTGTCGAAGTAAGTTGACCAGGTTTCACAACCATAAAGAAGAGCAGTCCCATATAACCTATGGTCATAATGGGGCATGATAGAAAAGACAGATTCACATAGAATGACAACCTCTCAAGGCCACGCCTCCCTCGCCTCCACGAAGTGAACTCTGCTCACCACAGTAATCCCACTGAAGGCGAGGGTTTCAATTCCTAGCGAGAAGATGGAAGGAAGAACAAACTACCTTCACAAATGAGGTAACTCTCCCACTGCAGAAAGGCTGGAGTCGTGGACGCTGCTCCAGAAGGTGCAGGGAAAACACATTAATCCTCAACCTGGTCTTTATTTGTAATGTATCTTTAAATCCACACGCCCATAACTCTAACTGCGGCAGATTATACACACACTCAAACAGCGGTCTCACCTTTTCTCTCATAATCTCCAAATCTGTCAGGTTTAGCAAGACATGCTCGTCCAGAAGGGCGTCAAACTCTTGGCGTAGACTCCGTATCATCTGGTTCAGCTGTACAGGAGGTGACCATAACATTTTAGATATTATACGCAGGCGAAGCGAGATAAAATTGTAAAAGTTATACACATGAGGTTACCGTAAAATTGTAGATGTTGTACACATGAGGTAACCGTTCAATTATTCATATTATACGCAGGAGGTGACCGTACTATTGTAGATGTTATAATACACAGGATATGACAGTAAATTTGTAGATGCCATAAATAGGAGGTGACTGTACAATTATTCATATTATACACAGGAGGTGACCATAAAATGTTAGATGTTATACACAGGGGGTGACCGTAAATGTGTAAATATTACACACATGAGGTTACCATACATTTGTAGATATTATACATAGGATGTGGCCGCACCTGACGCAATACAGCGAAACATGTCAGGCAATAAATCTTGCAACATATTGTTTGTGGATTCTGAGTTTCAATTGATATTCAACCCAGGTTAAAGCAATATTGTATATATTGTATATTTCCATATTTTGTCAACCAAAAATTACAACCAACAGTGGAGAAACTGATAATGCCACTGATATTGAATACGTTGGTTACATCATCACAACCAATGAGGCAAGTTAAAAAGAAAATAGAAGGACACCGACAATACCAAATCAGAAGTTAAACAGCTTTAGGAATCTCTAGAATAATGCGTTTTTAAAGTTAGGTTAGTTGCGTATCCTTTATAAGACGTCGCAGTCTTTATAGCTCACAGCATTTTTATGCTGTTTGTGATTTCTTGGCAAACTTACGCTCAGTACTTTGACATTGCTTTCTAAACGACCGGTACTTTTATACCATTACCATTGTATGAAACACCAACACAAGGCCGTCCGTCTGCTGTTAAATCGCCAGCAGTGGTGTTTCGTATGCAGGATTACGAATTGCGCCAGTAACTCTTCGCCTCAGAGCCTCAATAATACAAGGAAACAAATAAAAGTAAACTTTTGAAAACAAACATCTTTTTTGTGGCAATATACAGATGTCAGTCTTAGGCTCTCTCTTAGGCACTTAATAAGAAAATCGAGCCTTTGAGCCTAATGTAAAAGAAACACTCTTAGACTAAGGCGTATCAAGAAGAAATCAAGCAATCAATCATGTGCCGTGTCGGAAAGCGTGGGCGGTCATGACTCGCAATTTCACTCGATCACCAGAGTCGTGGATCAGCTCAGTGTTCCTGTCTCGTCCATGCCATGTGGCCAAGCCATCCAGGTATTTTCCTCTCGCTCTTCCTCTTGGTCTGTTCCCATCGATCTTGCCAGTTGTCAATAAGTTCTCCAATCCATTTCTTCTCATAACATGTCCAAAACATTTTGACTGGCTTCGTCTATTTTCTCTAATCAGTCTACGATTTTCATTTGTCTCCTGTAGTACTTGGTCATTGGTTTTTCTATCTGTCCATGGTACTCTTTGCAGTTTCTTCGGAAACCACATTTCTGTAGCCATCAAATGTTTTTCAACTTGACTGCACATTGTCCAAGTTTCACATCCATACAAAAGAACAGGCTCTCTGTACCCCCTCAAAACTCTTTTTCTCGTTTCAATTGACATCTTTTTATTGGTCAGAATGTTTTTCATCTCGCATAATCAAGAAGAAAGCGTGCCTATAATACAGGGTATTCGTAAAGTCTCACTATACATTGTACGTAGAACAATTTTGAGAAATAAAGTACACGATGCCATCAAAAAATGTGCTCCACAATCCATCGTGAAGCAATATGCAGCGAATGGCTGTCGTCTGCTGAAGTAAATCTTTGCACACCCAACAGAATGGTGTTATCAACCGAAGAAATAATTTTTTGGTTGAACAAGTATTTAGAAATGGTGGTCGATACATACAGATGATTGTTCAAAGATTTATAGCACGATTTCCTGATAAACAACGTCCTCATCGCATTAAGGTTAGAAATATGTTGAATAAGCTATAATGAATACTTCATTCGAGCTTTCTTGAACCCCTCTCCCCCCAAACCCCTTCCCCGCAAATAAAAAATAACAGAAAAAGAAAAACAGTCTCAGACCAAAACAGTAATTATTCTAACTAATGTAATGAACTTCTTAGTACATTTTTGATGGCGTCATGTACTTTAGAACATCCGTTATATAAGCCCTACATTTTATAATATATGAATATGCAAGAAAACTGCTCACAAATAGTATCATGTCTACAAAAGCAACATAAATGTCTACAACAAATGTCAAAGTGGCAGAAAGTGACGGCATTGGCAGGCATGGCTCCTGAAAGATGAGTGTCACTGCACACATCCATTTACAGCGCTCAGGACAGTGACGGTAAGGGGCAAGATAAACAAAGATGGGTGCCTGGAAAAGGTGATTCTCAAAACAAACAAAAAAAAGGAAAAAAAAAAAAACCGCGAAAATGTCTCTCGATAAGGGATAACTAGGGGCTGTAAGGTAGATGTTCCAGAACTTCCGTGAATGACGCCGAAGTTGAATGTGAAATGAAAACGTTGTTTACGAGAAACAGAGCACGCATTTCTATGCCGCCGGTTTGGGAGGACTGATAAAACGGTGAGATAAGTGCACCAATGATGGTGGAAATTATGTTGAAAAATAAAGCGATAATATATGTATACAAATAAACTGGTTTCAAGTCGTTAACGTATGTAGTTATTTTTCTACAGTCATCTGTGACTGACTTATTGACCTCCCCTCGTATTTGTCTAGTACCTTCCACGATTTCCATATTGTCATATCATTTTATTCCCTCCATTCAGCGCATTCACCAATGAGTAAATGTTTGCAGTGTTTGTAATCGTTTTTGTTGTTCTCAGTGTTTCTGATCCATCAGTACTGATTTCGCATCATAATTATCTAAGTTTTGCGTTCAGTTTCCTGTCTTTTGACGCCCAAAACTTCCACATATCTCGATCCTTGGTGTTCCAGGTCGACTCTGCTGATGATGCTCCTCAGTGATTCCTAAGTCAAACAATAGAAATATATTATAAAAGACAATATTAATATACAATACCAGACTACATCAATACACTATACAAGATTATATTAATATACGATACCAGACTATATCGATTTACCATACAAGACTATATCAATATACTAAACTAGACTATACCAGATTATATCAATATACTATACCATACTATATAAATATACTATACCAGACTACATCAATATACTATACCAGACTATATCAATATACTATACAAGATTATATTAATATACGATACCAGACTGTATCGATTTACCATACAAGACTATATCAATATACTAAACCAGACTATACCAGATTATATCAATATACTATACCAGATTATATCAATATACTATACCAGACGATATAAATATACTATACCAGACTAAATCAATATGCTATACCAGACTATATCAATATACTATACAAGATTATATTAATATACGATACCAGACTATATCGATTTACCATACAAGACTATATCAATATACTAAACCAGACTATACCAGATTACATCAATATACTATACCAGACTATATAAATATACTATACCAGACTATATCAATATACTATACCAGATTATAACACTATACTATACCAGATTATATCAATATACTATACCAGACTATATCAATATACTATACCAGATTATATAAATATACTATACCGGACTATATCAATATATTATTCCAGACTATATCAATATATTATACCAGACAATATCAATATACTATACCAGACTATATAAATATACTATACCAGACTATATCAATATACTATACCAGACTATATCGATATACTATACCAGACTATATCAATATACTATACCAGACTATATCAATATACTATACCAGACTATATCAATATACTATACCAGACTAATTCAATATACTATACCAGTCTATATTAATATACTATACCAGACTATATCAATATACTATACCAGACTATATCAATATACTATACCAGACTATATCGATATACTATACCAGAATATATCAATATACTATACCGGACTATGTAAATATACTATACCAGACTATATCAATATACTATACCAGACGATATCAGTATACTATACCTGCCTTTATCACTATACTATACCAATACTATACCAGACAATATCAACAAATTATATCAACCTATGTCAATATACTATACCAAGCTATAGCAATTTACTATACCAGACTATATCAAGAAACAATACCAAACTGTATCAATATACTATACCAGAATATATTAATATACTATACCATCTACATCAAAATACTATACCTGACTATATCAATATACTATATCAGACTATATCAATACTCTATACAGTATTATATCTATATAATATAAAAGTCTATATCTATATATTATACCAGACTATATCAATATACTATGCCAGACCGTAACTATATAATATACCAGACTATATCAGTATACCATACCGGATTTATCAATATACTATACCAGACTATATCAATATACTATACCAGACTATATCAATATACTATACCAGACTATATCAATATACTATACCAGACTATATCAATATATTATACCAGACTATATCAATATATTATACCAGACTATATCAATACACTGTACCAGATTAGAATAATATACTATACAAGACTATATCAATATACTGTACCAACCTATATCAATATTCTACACCATATTATTTCAATATAATATACCAGACTATATGAATATTCTATATCAAACTATATCAATATACTACACAAGACTATATCAATAAACTATACCAAACTATGTCATTACACAATACCAGACTATACCAATATACTATACCGAACAATATCAATGGACAATACGATACAACATCAGTAGACTATACCAAACTATACCAACATATTATACCAAACTATATCAATAGACTATAGCAAACAATATCAATAGATTATACCAGACTAC
>JACEFZ010022148.1:0-10000 GCA_014155875.1 Cepaea nemoralis | reverse complement strand
GTGTAGGTTGGCTGAAGTGTGTGTGGGTGGGTAGAGAAAATTGTGAGAGTGCGGAATGTATGTGTGGATAGGTGCGGGATGTATGGGTTGGCGGAGATATTGTGTGTGGTTGTGTAATGTGTTTTTTGCTGGCTTATTGCGGGTGTTGGGTGGGTGGTGGAAAATATATGGGTGGGTGTGTTCGTGTCGGTTATGCGATGGGTGGGGGATGTATACGTGGATGGGAAAATGGTGTGGGTGGGGGATCAGTTGCTGGGTGGCGGCATGTATGTTTGCGTGGGTCTGTGTGAGTGATTGGAAGTATGTGTGGATGGGTGGGGTAGGAGTGGTGGGTATTGATTTCCATGTGTCCACTGAATGTTAACATAAGGCCCATATCTAATATTTGAGCTCTGTAAGTCGAAGTCATAACGAGTTGTCCATACTCTTTTCTGTCTCTGGTATGGTGTCGAGTCGCCCTGCACTTATAACAGTAAAGCTTCCCTTCCCTCAATGCATGCGAGTTCTTGTTTTGGGTCATGGAGTTTGCCTTATCATTGCAATTACTGTAACATCTGGTATGCTTTTCCCTTGGCTTGTGAGAATTGTCATTTGAGGTATTAATTGTCGCCCGACGATTACCTTCGGATTCCCTCTGTGACTTTTCGAATCTCTCGACCGTAGTCATTATAGCTTCCAGTTTTTAAGCTCCATGCTGTGTGAGGAATGCTTTCATGTCATTTTATCTTTCAGATGATTAATGATGATCATTTCCTGTAAGCATTCATACGTTTAATTAAATTTGCCTAATGTGCCCTACTAGTGTAGGTAAGTTTTCAGTCTGTCTATAAATTGTGCAAAGTTCTCTCCTGGCTAGTACCGAGAAGTTTTAGACCGCTTTTTATAGCTTTCTGAATCACATTTTAATCTTGCAAGTAGTGTCTGCTTTAGCATTTCATAATTGTCATGTTCTTCTGGACGCAGTCTATAGAACACCCCATAAGCAATACCGTGCAATCCTTGAGATAATTTTATACATCAGTTGCACTTGTCCAATCCACACAGGGAACACATTTTCTCGAAACGGTGAAGAAATGCTTCTATAGAATCCTCGTTTTTAGACAACGGATCTAATGAAAAAGCCACGGCACCTGTTTTAAGAGAAGATGCTTCTGTAATTCTCTCTGCTATCATGTTGGAAATGGATGAGACTGAAGCGGTTGAACGTCGTCGTGTTTCAATTAATTCTTTTATTATAAAGTTCATTTTCCAACTTCTTCGTTTCGATGGCATGCTGGCTAACTTTCTCTTGGTTGTTAATTTCAGCCTGTAGCTTTTCACAGAAAGTTATTTGTCCATTTTCAACTTTTCATGTCTTTCAGATTCCTCTGACACACACTCCGCTAATTCCGCTTTAGAGAAACCGCATTGTTTACTTGTTTAAAAGAAAATTCGGCGTATGCATCCAGTATAAGCACAAACCACCACCTCGTTGAAATAAAAGAAAAAACAAATATGTACTCCGACCTCATCAAGAAGTCATTTAATCAGTCAGCTCGACGCGCTATCGAAATCAGATCGCAATCGGATAACGCAGCGGATGAATCGCGTTAAATGTGCCGCGTAGAGACATGCACTATATACAGCCGGGAAGAAGAATGCAGAGGCGAGGAAGGCCGCTACGGCTGCTGAGTCCATTTCTACGAACAGCAGTCCGGCTCCTACACCAGCTGAAACCGTTCCCGTGCTGAAGAAACCACAACTGAAGCCAACAGCAGTCGGGAAGTTCTCAACAGGACCAAGGTGATACAGTCCAATTTACCAGAGACCTCCACACAGGAAGAAACAACAACAACAACAACTGAGGACTTCACTGGAAAACTACTGTTAAAACAGACGAGCGTGTGAGAAGCCAAACATTCGGCGCTACCAACAGACAAGATAATCAGTCTGTTGGAAAACGAGCTATGTAGAAACAGCATCTACCAGCTACGCAAGACACCTGATAGAGTAGTGGTCTCCATCCACAAAAAACCCAAAGACCACAGCACAGATACAGAAGATCGCACGAGATGAGAAAGCCGACGTCAAGCTCCACCACTGCATCTTATTGGAAGCCAACCGACACAACATGATGAAACGATAGGTCATTTAACGAGTCAAGACCCATCTCACCAACGACCAGATCAGGGAGTTGCTGACAAGAGAGAAACACAAACTCAAGATCTCCAGTGCAGAGAGGATCATCGGAAAGAACAACATCCCCTCCAGTGTCGTCATCGTAACATCAGAGGACCGACTGATCACTCAGTACATCAGATGGGACAAGAGAGACCAAGTTCCAGAGCACTACATACCGAGAGTGCTACTGTGTTCTAAGTGCCAGAAGTTTTGGCACACCTGTGCAACCTGCAAGAGTGAGGTTGAGGTTTGCAGATATTGCTCTGGACCTCATCCATACAGCCAGTCCCAGCAATGCAAAGATAGACAAGAACTTCAGGAGGCCTAACAATAACAGACAATTCGCCACCTCCTCGGCAACCACGGTTCCAGGTACCTCGGCTGCCCTGCAACCAAGGAAGCAAGGAAGCTATGAAGATCGCCATCAAGACTAATATGCCTTACAAAGAGGCTAGGAGGCAGTACGAGGCGACCAACCGACTCACAAAAAGTGACGAAGCACAACTGGAAGGTCAAATGAAGGACTTCCGATCAAAGTTCCAAAGCATGGAGACAGAAAGAGACAAGACATAAGAAACACAGATAACAGCCGTCCAGCGCATCCTGGACGAACTGAAGCTAGTCCAGCAGAAGATTGAGCAGGATGTCGCTCGAATGGCTTCAATCAAGACGGAGACTGAAGAAACTGTATCAAAAATCCAAGACGAAAGAGAGAAGACAGAAGAAACTCTCAAGCAGATACAAGAAGAAAGAGCACAAATAGAATAACTGGATGAACGGAAGCAAGTCCAGCAGAAGATTGAGCAGGATGTCGCTCGAATGGCTGCAATCAAGGCGGAGACTGAAGAGACTCTATCAAAAATCCAAGACGAAAGAGAAAAGACAGAAGAAACTCTCAAGCAGATACAAGAAAACAGAGCACAAATAGAATAACATTTCACATCGCAGACCAGTCGACTCGACGCGTTGTCGAGATCAAAAATACTATACCTGACTATATCAATATACTATATCAGACTATATCAATACTCTATACAGTATTATATCTATATAATATAAAAGTCTATATCTATATATTATACCAGACTATATCAATATACTATGCCAGACCGTAACTATATAATATTCCAGACTATATCAGTATACCATACCGGATTTATCAATATACTATACCAGACTATATCAATATACTATACCAGATATACTATATTAGTTAGGACTAATATCTTATCTGTTCACACTTCACACGTCTGCATAGGTCTATGGTCCTGATTTTACTCTTGTCACTGAACGATTGTGTGGTGTTGTGGTGTGCTGGAGGTGGTGCATATATAGATTTAGAGTACTTGTTCATCTATCTATATATTATTTGCAGTAAATAGATAATCGCCCTGCTAGCTTACCTCTCTGTAAAATGGCCACTCCGAAACTAACCACTGCAGAATTAAGGGCAAAGGGGGAAGAAATGGGATTGGTGGGTTCTGCTCTAACGATTTACATACAGGAAGTGGTGAGAGAGTAGCGTCAAGCAGAAAGGGAAGATCAAAAGGCCGAGTTGGAATTGAGAAGGATGGAGTTGGAAAAAGAAGCTAGGAAATTGGAAGCAGAGCAGGCTGCTAAGAAATTGGAAGCTAAGCAGGCAGCTAGGAAACTTGAAGTTGAGGAAGCTGCCAGGAAACGGGAAGCGGAGCAGGATGCTCAGAAAAGGGAGCACGAGTACCGGATGAGGGAAATCCATGGGTGGACATGGGTAACATGCTATGAAGTTTCCTTTAGCGGTCTACGAGGAGGACAAAGAGAAGATTGACCAGTACCTTCAACGCTTCGAGGCAATGTCTGTTGCTATGGGTCTGGAGAGTAACAAATGGAATCTCAAGCTATCCCAGAGATTACGCGGGACCGGCTACGAGGTTTATTCTCGCCTGCCACCAGGACATGAGAACAATTACGATGAATTGAAGACGGCTCTGCTGAAACTATTCGAGGTTACGTCACATACCTACCGGAAAAAATTTCGAGCAGCGAAACGATAACTGGGGGAGTTGTTTTGCCGCCTACAGTTTGCGTCTAAAATCCTATCTCCATAAGTGGATGGATTTGGCTGGGTTCGCACATGACTATGAGAGTCTGGAAGAGCTCATGGTTGTCGACCAGTTGAAGAAGCAAATGTCTAAACCTCTCAGGACGTTCCTGGGAGAACAAGGAGCGGAACGTATTGACCTCGTGACTAAATTAGCAGAACGGTTCGTCGAAGTACATGGGGAGGCAGGGGACAACCTTTCAACCAACACCAAAAGTCAGGAGAAACATGATAAGAAGAAAGCCAAAAACTCAGGAACTAAACAGTGGGAACCTTATGTGCAAAAATCAGAGGATAGTTCAGAGAAGAAGAAGGAGGGAAGCAAGAGCACTTCAAGCTCTACACCAAAACGACAGTGGTCGGAGAAGTGGTGTTCAATTTGTAAGTCACCCTCTCACAATACGAGGGACTGCAAATCGAAGGCTAAGAACCCTCACTTCGCAGCATGTCAAATGACTTCCAAGGAGGTTGTCACGGAAAATGCCAAGGTCAACAAGGAAGCTCGCCACCAGGAGAGCTCACTCAAGTCCGGCAATAGAAAATCTAGGACAGGGAAATGGTGCAACCACTGCAAGTCAAACACGCATAATGCTATTGACTGCAAGGGAAAGTCAGGAGACACTCAATTCGTCGTGTGCCCCGGGAAACCTAAGGTGGAGCCCACCGAACAGGTCAAGGCCGAGGAAGAGACTCCAGGCCAGAAAAAACCACCTGTAGTGGAATTGGTAGAGGTTAACTGTCGTCAAGTGGAGTGTTTGTACGACACAGGACTGGACGGGGAGGCCGTGATTTCTGCGGATCTAGTACATCCAGAATAATTCACTGGTGAGACATGGGAGATACAGTGTGCACAGAAGAGTGCTGTAGCCATGAAGTTGCCCTTTGCTAATGTGGAGATTCGGTCAAGGTATGTCATCGGCACCATCAAGGTCGCTGTATTGACCGATCCCATTTTCCAGTAATCCTCGGTTGCCGGTATGTCTTTCTGGGAATACCCAGGGAGCCAATCCATATGGGAGCAATGCAGACTCGCTCTTAGACGAGAACGGAACAGGCAGAAGCAATTGTGACTAACCCAATGCCGGGGGAGCTACGAACTGCCCAGAGTGAGGCTGATACGTTACGTCCTTGCTACAAAAAGCTGCAGAAAAGTGCTGATCCGCCAGGACGGGGTCAGTACTACATGAAGAATAGGATACTCTACAGGAGAGCAGGAAGGGGAGACAATCTATACGGTCAGTTGGTCGTCCCGAAAGCTCACCGGTCCCAGATTCTTCATATGGGGCATACCATCTCCTTTAGTAGACATATGGGTATTGCCGCCACCATGCAGCGAATTTCCTGCCATTAATATTGGCCGGGAATGACAGATGATGTGCGTCGGTATATGAAGTCATACCCTGAGTGCCAGAGGGTGGCACCGAAACACTGGACAGCACCGGTGGTGATGGGTGAGATGCCCATCACGAACTCTCCTTTCGAGAGGGTAGCCATCGATATCGTGGGTCCACATCCCAGGGCTTGGAAGAGGAATATGTATATACTCACAATGGTGGATTGCTGTACAATGTGGGGTGAGGCCATACCGTTGACCACGATTGACTCGAAACGAGTGGCGGACGCACTGATGGAGGCCTTTACCAGATTAGGCTTTCCTGATCAAATTCTGACGGACAATAGGTCTCAGTTTTGTGGAAAACTCATGGAGGAGGTATTTAGGGTGTTTCACTCTAACCACATACATACCAGCCCTTACCACCCTCAAGCCAATGGACAAGTAGAGCGTTTCAACGGCACGTTGATGACAATGCTCTGGAAACTAGCGCAGGAAAAACCTGATAGGTGGGATGAATATATCCCCGCAGCACTCTTTGCCTATCGGGAAGTTCCTCATGGCTAAACAGGACTACCACCCGCTACGTTGCTGTTTGGTAGTCCAATCAAAGGACCGTTGGAAGCCATGTTGCGGAGTAGGACTGAAGAGGGGACGTCAGAAGAAGTGATCTCATCCTATAAATACGTGGAGGAACTGAAAGAAAAACTCCACAAGGGATGGACTCTGGCGAATCAAAACTTGAAAAAGGCCAGAAAAAGACATGCGGCTTACTACAACAGTAAGTCTAAAGAAAGATCTCTAGAGGTGAGAGACAAAGTCTTATTGCTACTCCCAACGGGAAACAACAAACTGGAGATAGGTTGGCAAGGACCATTTCCCGTGGAAAGGGTGATATCCAAAACCAACTATCAGATCCGGATCCTTGGAAAGTCGAAGATTTTCCATATTAATCTCTTGCGGAAATACGAAGAGAGACCCGGAGACAAGGCAGCTCACCTCATGGCAATGGCAATTGCAGTGGAGACGGAAGTGGGAACCAACGAGGGCAGGGTATATCCCTTGGTACACCAGGACACCTATAGGGATGTGCAAGTGAACCCTGATCTGACCTCCCAGGAGAGGGAAAGGATAACCCAGGTTCTCAAGTCTCATGAGGAGATACTGACTGATAAACCAGGACGAACCAGGTTGGTTGAGTTCGAGATGACTTTGACCACACAGGAGCCTGTTCGTCAAAAGGTTTACCCAGTGCCATTCTCTAAGGAAAAGGCCCTGGAGGAGGAAATACAGAAACTGCTGGAGGATGACGTGATTGCACCATCCACATCCCCATACAATGCAGGGGTAGTTTTGTTACGGAAACCAAGTGGAGAACACCGGTTGTGTATAGATTACCGACTTCTGAACAGTCATACACAATTTCAGGTGGAACCGTTGCCGAATCCAACTCAGTTATTCGCTAGGCTCCATAAGGCTCGGTACTTTTCAAAGGTAGATCTGAGTCGGGGGTACTATCAGATACCAGTCAAACCGGAGATTCGACCACTGTTGGCTTTCAGTACACCCAGTGGACACTACGAATTCAAGGTCATGCCCTTTGGACTCAGCAATGCACCTAGTGTGTTTACACGCATGATGAGGACTTTACTTGATCCTTTACAGGATCCGTCCATCATCTCATTCATGGATGATATTCTGATTTCCAGTGACAGCTAGGATGACCACTTGCAATCCTTGGAGAGAGTGTTTAATAGGCTCAAGGAAGCAGTGCAAAACCTTGAAAAAGGTCATTTGGACACCAGAATGTGAGAATGCCTATAGTCAGTTAAAGGAGGCCTTGGTCAGCAAACCTGTATTACAGCTCCCTGACCTTTCCAAACCATTTGTGGTGAGAACGGATGCGAGTGAGATTGGGATTGGGGCAGCCTTGTTACAGGAAGGAAAAGACGATGCTTCGGTTTTGAAACCTGTGGCATACGAAAGCAAGAAACTACTCCAGGCTGAGAGGAATTATTCAACCGTCGAGAGAGAGTGCTTGTTCCTCGTATGGGCAGTGCAAAAATTCCAGCCCTATTTGTATGGAGTTAAGTTTCGGGTCCAGTCGGATCATAAGCCCCTGATGTTCCTGGCTACTTCTCAGAAGCTCAACGCCCGGTTGAAGCGGTGGTCGTTGTTACTTCAACCCTATAATTTCACAGTGGAGTACATTCCTGGGAAGTAAAATGTTGGAGCGGACTTCTTGTCAAGACATCCAGCACCTGAAGAAGAGGAATGAATCATCTGGATTAAACTTATGGTGGAGAAGAGTGAGATGGACTACTCTCATAAGAGTCACAAAAATAAAACACCGCGTTTAACCAGTTGATTGCTATAGAGATTTTCTGATTAACCGGCCTATCTGCAAAGCCAAAACTATTGTAACTAACAGAAAAAAACAAATTGGATGTCAAAATCCCCATGACGGTCAAAAGTTGCCGATGCACGTGTTTACGTCTGGTCGACAGATTAGGAACATTCGGTGGTGAGTGAGAATAATCCCTGCATCGCTTTGACAGTTTATCAACATTCGAATACAGATAGAACCCGTCAGATCCTGGTTTCAATCAGATGTCAACCATCACAGGTCGGGCAAAGTTAACAGCTGCAGATGTGTAGGGGAAGTGAGTGAGATGACTCAATACACCACTTTGATAGTTTATCAACAGGTCGGATCAACGTATAATGGCCAGCTAGGGACATGTAACAGTCCCGTCTGTCATTTAGAGTTTCCGGACATCACGCAGATTGGCAGCTTGTTATTGAAAACGGTTGTTGGGATCATACAGTAACTCGCTAGCTTGTTGGGGATGTCAAAACAAGTGATGACAACTCTGACAGTGACTAAGCCAGGGAGGATAGATTCTTGACAATGGATGATATGCCAAAATAACACCTGCAGGACATCAACCACGTCACGTGACCAATTTTAGGCGTTTGCCAAAAACTATGATTGGAGAAGGGAGTTGAACTAAAACCGTTGATTGAGTCGGACGTGCTCCAGCACTGCGGTTCTGATTGGAAATATGTCTACCGTGTGCGAATTGAGTTAATTTAATTTTACACGTGCCTGTCATGGCAAGAGTAGATGTGATTTGATCTAACTGCGGTGTTGCCTAAGGTAGAACCTATTATAATTAGTTCTAATTAATATAGGCTGTAGCCTTATTAAAACTAGAGTGTGATGAATATCACTGTAAGTGGAAAACTAGCTAGAGTAGGGAAGTGATACTTGGTTCTGTTAGTTGAAAATAGATTAATGTAGTGTTGATAAGCTCTACTAGTTGAGAATTGAGTAATGGGCAATAATTGGGATCTTCCAGTGGGTGCTCCCTGGTTGGGGGGGGGGGGGTGTTTCCGCAAGCTGTTGGTTGTTTTTTTCCTTCTTGTCTTGGCCTGATGAAAGCCTATGTGTTCAGTTCATCTGTCCCTGACAGAGTTAGGTTCATTGTATTTTGCTGAGCAAGGGCCAATGGCCACGATCATCTAATAGAGATCAGTGACGGGGAGGCTATCACCAGTTGTATGATTTATTTTACAGGTTCCCTCTGGTTGGAAGGAAGAACACGGAACCAAGGTAAAATCCAATCCAGGATAAAGTTTGGCGCAGGAAGATTGGCCAGCAACTTTATCAATGAGCCTATACTAGAGGAAGATGATCAACATTGCTCAGGGGAGCTGAATGATAGAAGTATCCTACAGGATATGTACCGAATGAGTTGTAGGTCATACCAGTCTTTAACACACCAATAGTGATTGAGGTTCACATTGGAGGAAAGATAACATTTAAGTGTAGTTGTTCCACATATCAAGAACATTATAACGTTAAGACAATAACGAGACAATAAGGAAATCCATAGAACATTTCGCAAGAAGGACAAACGCCATGTTCATGGGACAGTGTTCTATTGTTTTTTTTTTTTTTTTACTGTGCAGGAATTATGAGATCTCAGTTTTCTACAAACTATTAGGAACAGTTTTTGGTAGGAACAAACATTAATAGTGTTCCCGGACAGTAGTTTCCAATGGGACTCAGATTTCATGGTTATCAAGGTTCATGGAGGATAACAAGTCTGGCGGAGAAGAAGCGGCAATTGGTGAAATCTATTGTACTGACTCGTGTGATGTCGTGTAATCCTTGCCATGATGAGTGGACTCTGATCCTGAACTTTGAAGGCTGACCTTACATTTACATTAAAATACTCGACACACATTTTCTCCGCATACACGTCTCATATACGTTACACTTTTCTTTTAATAAAATTTAAACTTTTTTTAATTTTAGAAGCAAGAGTTGTTTTTATATGTTGCGTTTGGGGAAGTATAAGGGGGGATGTAAACATGAGAGAGTGTAGGAAAAGGTGTCCCCGGGCTTGGGGGGTTTGGGG
>JACEFZ010022147.1:0-24148 GCA_014155875.1 Cepaea nemoralis | reverse complement strand
AAAGGGACATTAGGTTTCCAATTTTAGAAAGTACAAGGGAGGTAGAAATCTCCTTTGGAGCAACCGAAATTTTTAGGAGCCTATTTTTTGAGAAGCCGAAACCTACGTGAAATAAGGGGGAAATGCTTTTAAAGAAAATTATAAAATTGTGTATTTGGATGAGACAGGATCAATGCACACCACACAAGCGGGAAAAAATGGCAATCAGTGGATGGAAAGATAAAGCGATATGTCCCCCCAGTAGTAAAGGTCATAGCCATTGCTTTCCCCCGGGAAGTACTCATCAAGGCTTACTACAGAATGCGGGAAAATCATTTGTATCAAACCCTACAGGCAATAGGGATTAAAATAAGGGAGATGAATGGTAAGGTATTTAGAGATTGTCCGGAAAACAAAGTACTTCCACTCCTTGATAGACCCTCTGGTTCTAGTGGGGGGACAATGCAAAATTTATCACAATGTTTTTTGCCCCAAAGAAGAAAAAAGATACCTAGGGAATTGAGCACAAAGGAAGCAAAAAAGATTTTCGGCTCCAAAGGGAAAATTTTCCCATTTCCTTGAAAAAATCTTTTCAACCCAAGTTGTTGCCCCTTGAAAAAACAGGCGAAAAAAAGCAAGAAATATCAAATCGACAAGTTGATAAAAAGAGCTTTGGCCCCCACATGTCTTGGGACTTCCCCCTTGAAACCATCCTCATTGAAACCTATAGAATTTGTGTAGGTTTAAAAATTAAAGGGACAGGTGGCACCCTGACAATACTACATTAAAATTGTCTGATGTCAAGAAAACTAACCAGCCCGAAACTATTAAATATGAAAAAAGTTACGGGAAAAAAATTTTGGAGGCCCAATGTGTTAAAAGAGGAAGGGGACTATTGGAAAAAAGGAGGGACTGAATTTTATCCCAAACCGAGAGCAGTCATCAACTACGGGAATCGTCCAAAAAGATTAAGGTCGGGGCCCAGTTTAGCAAAACCTTAATCCAGGGTGCACACTTACTGGGATATTTTGCTCCAACTATTCAGACGAATTGTTTCCAACTATTCAGACAAATTTTGCAGGGCCCAAAAACATTACAGCATCAGCAAAAATGTCAATGGCAACGTTTGTTTTCCCCATTTATGAATTTTCAATTGCAAGCCCTCAGAGGTGCCCAAAAAATGGTATTTGAAGGAAAAAAAAAAACCCCCTTTGAAAGCATTGAATACCAACAAAATAAGTGTATTTTTGGGGAAAAACTGAATCTTGGGGCATAACAGGAAACGGGAGAGCAAACATGTTGTCAAATTAGGGGACAACACACGTGCATACAAATTTCAATCTAATTAAACTTCAATGAAAATGGGACCAACTCTTTCTTAAAGGAAAGAAGAAACCCTCACTTACAGAGACACTGACAACTATTTTCAAAAGTGAAAAAAAAACCAGGTAATAAATGTTCCTTTTTCCCCTGAACGGTAAACGCAGAGTAGAAAATCTTTCACGAAGGCTCAAACCGCCGTTGTCACCATGTGTACGTGGGAACAAAATACACAGACAGCTGAACAGATCTTACAAATGGACACATGATGACTAAATTGCGGTAAACATTTTGGTCACTCCATTCGCACCATTTTGCACAGCTATTTTGGGAAACTTTCACGAACTCGAAAATTAAAAAAACTAAATGCCCTCCTAGTAACAAAGACTTCCCTTTTGTACACATTATTTTAAACCCGCGCGAAGAAACAAAAAGGAAATGAAAAATAAGGTAAGAAATATATTCCCTTTTAATTTCCCGTCCCAAATTTTCACATTAAAATTTTCCCCAAAGCCTCTGAAATTCTCTGTCTTTATTAATATTACACATTGACCCCTCTAGGAGTCTCCCTTTGGGGAAGTGGTCAAGCCCCTCCCGACTCGGGCTCCGAAGGTTCTATGTTCCCGGTTTAGGGCCACTCCTTCATTTCACGAAATGCATTTTTCGGAGAACCCAAGGGTCGTCGCTGGAGTACGGAGTTTTTGCCCTTTTTGCAACGCTTTCCAACTGCGCGGAAAGGACTGAGCCATATGGGGGAAAAAAAACCCCGTGCAATGCAGTCGACCCTATCGACCCCTTTTAAATGACTTTTTTTTTATTTTCACCCATTCCCCTACGAACCTGGCTACGTTTGTACTTGTGTCGTTTCCGAAGTGATGTGCTTTACCCCTAAAACAGTTTGTTTGCGTGAACCAAAAATACATTTTTGCCAAACATCAAAGAAATGGGCGCCGCTTTTTTTTTTTTGATTTTAAATTGCCTTTGGACCCCACAAAAACATATTCCTTAGGTGGGGGTAAAAAATTAAAAATGGGCCCGGAAAACTTTCAAAGATTTCAACAAAACAGTTTTTTATAAAAATTTATCGTGAATCAGGCATTCTTTTCTGAACAGACTATAGTGATAAGTTTTAATACATTTTTGATGGTTTATATGAAGGCAATAAATGCACAGTAATTAGTATAATATGAATGCAGATTACAGTCAAAATGCCACTGATGGCACCTAACTCTAGGCTTGTACATAACGACTGCCCTACTAAGAAGGTCATTCTTAGTTATCTCAAAACAAGAGCTGATAGGTAAAAATATCTGATAAAATTTTTGGAATCGGCAACACAAAATTACTCAAGAACAGCTATACAATTTAAGTCACCATTATGTGTATAGACCAGTGTAATGTGATATACACAACATTACATTCACATGTGGCAGTCAGTAATGTGATGTCTGCAACATTACATTTACCTGTGGCAGTCAGTAATGTGATATCTACAACATTACATTCACAAGTAACAGTCAATAATGTGATATCTACAACATTAAATTCACATGTGGCAGTCAACAGTGTGATATTTACAACATTGCATTCACATGTGGCAGTCAGTAATGTGATATCTACAACATTACATTCACTTATAACAGTCAATAATGTCATTTCTACAACATTATATTCACATGTAACAGTCAGCAATGTAATGACTACAACATTACATTCACATGTAAACAGTCAACAATGTGATGTCTACAACATTACATTCACTTCTGGCAGTCAGTAATGTGATGTCTACAACATTACATTCACATATGGCAGTCAGTAATGTGATAACTACATTACATTCACTTATAACAGTCAACAATGTTATGTCTACAACATTACATTCACTTGGGACAGTCAACAATGTGATATCTACAACATTACATTCACTTGTGACAGTCAACAATGTGATGTCTACAACATTACATTCACTTGTGGCAGTCAACAATGTGATATCTAAAACATTACATTCACTTGTGGCAGTCAGTAATGTGATATCTACATTACATTCACAAATAACAGTCAATAATGTGATGTCTACAACATTACATTCACAAGTAGCAGTCAATAATTGATACAACATTACATTCACATGTGGCTGTCAATAATGTGATATTTACATTACATTCACATGTGGCAGTCAACAATGTGTGTGATGTCTACAATATTACATTCACTTATAACAGTCAATAATGTCATTTCTGCAACATTATACCACATGAAACCCAGTAAAGCAATGTGATTTTTCTACAACATTAAAACATTACTTTGGCAGTCAGTAATGTGATGTCTACAACTTTACATTCACTTTATGGCAGTAGTAATGTGAAAACCTAAAATTACATTCACTTATAAAAGTCAACAAGGGTTATGTCTACAACATTACTTTCCACTTGGGAGAGTAAAAAAATGTGTACCCTAAAAGCTTTACTTTTAAAATTGTGCCCAGTAAATTTAATGTTATGTCTAAACTTTTCTTTCCCACTTATAACATCAACAATGTGATTTTTAACAACATTAAAAATTCACTTTTTGGAAAGTTCAACAATGTGATATCTAAAAACTTACACCCATTTGTGGAGGCCCGAAATATGTTATCTACAATACTTTCCCTTATAACAGTCAATAATTTGTTTGTTTCCCAAATTACATTAAAAATGGAACAGTAACAATGTGATGTTCCCAACATTACATTCATTTATAAAACAGTAAACAATGTGATGTCTAAACTTTTACTTTCACTTTATAACAGTCAACAATGTGTATCAAAACAACATTCATTCAATTACAAAAAGTAAAGCAATTTTTGTTTTAAATTTAACTTTAATTCACTTATAACAGTAAACAAGTAAATAATACATTACTTTTCACTTAAAAACATTTCAACAATTTTGAAAAACTACATTACCCTTCACTTTTTAACAGTCAAAAATGTGATAACTACATTACATTCACTTAATAACAGTAACAATGTGATAACTACAAAATTTCACTTTAAAACCCAGTCAAAAAATGTGAGTCTACAACATTACTTTCACTTAAACCCGTAACAAGGGTGATAAACTAATTAAAACCAATTCCCCTTTATAACGGGTAACATTTGTGATATCTAAAAACCATTACTTTTCCATTTGTGACAGTCAAAAAATTGATACCCAAAAACAAAAAAATTCATTTTTATAACAGTCAATAATGTGCTGTTTGAAAAACATTTAAAATTAACCCGGGAAAACAGTCAACAATGTGATGTCTACATTACATTCAGATGTGGCAGTCAACAATGTGATATCTACAAATTACCCCCCTTTAAAGGTTTTTAAAATTTCCCCATTTTAAAAAACCCCTGCCTCGGTGTGTCTTTTGTTTTTGATTTTTTTCTGGGGTTTTAAGCTATAAAAAGATGTAAATAAAGATGAAAAGATATATGTACGGGAAGATTCTTCTGTGTGTCACAGAAAAATGGTTACCCCTGGGCCCGGGCCCGGACAAACTGGAAACCGATCCAGCTTCATGGGTTTCGAGGACATGTGCTCGGGAGTGGTTAAAAGGGGGAGATTTTGTTCAACACAAAAAAGCAGTCGGTTTTTAAAATTTTTGCTGAAGCTTTATTTATAAACCCTTCGTAAGCTGGCCCTTTTGCAAGCAGAAAGACATGTTAAATCAGTTTAAAAAATTCCCCTGGTAGACAATCGACATTCCTTTTGGAACATGTGTATATTTTAGATTGAAGGATTTATCTTTTTTTTTTCCAAATTTTTGTTGTGTGATTTTTGCCCGTATGTTTTCCCGACCAAAATTTCAGCGAAAAATGCCCGGCCCCAAAAATTTGCCCAAACTATTGTTTGTGGTTTTGTTTTTCAAATAAAGATGTTCGTTCATTTTAATTACAACCCTTACATTCCCCTTGTTTTTCATCTGGGAGAGGTTTTGCCCTTTTATCGGGTTCATGGTCTTTGTTAACTATTGCAGACGTAAAGAGGGCACAGCTGCAGGGGCTGCCCCTCGGGGCAGCCATTTCCCAGGTTAGCAAGTAAAATGGAACCCGTTAGAATCTCGGCTCAGCCCAAAGGGTTTCCAGGCTTGCCGTCACCCCTTTTTTTTTTTGGCAAAATTTGGGGGTGAAGTGCTGTCTACACTCAGGCGTACACAAGACAGCATCAGCCATGATGTCCACAAATACTTGACGGATGACTTGCTGGCAGATGTTCCCACAGGTAGGTCATGCAGAGTCATCCGACACCAGTCTGCATGCTGCAGGCCTGATCACACGCTGACTTCTCTCATAGCCTCAGGTCTGATGCTGGAGCTTTTCATTGGTTACAAACATGGCCAGCCAAGAGCCTGGGGTATTGTGCACATCCCTGGCAGGGTTCTGTGTGTACCGAGTACAGTGAGCAGGTCATGTCCTCATATTGCCAGAGAGTGTCTAGCGTACGTTCTTCACTTCTTGGTCTAATGGCATTTGTTAGTTCTATCCATGAGCTCTTTGTTGGTCATTTTTGTCATACCATTTTATTCTATTCTTTCTACAGGAATACAGGATCCCTATCTGCAGGCACCCATTAGGGATTGTTTGTATTTTTTTTTTATTTTTAAGTTTATTAGTAGTCCTTTTAGTTTCTGACCCATGCATTTGTACCTATTTAACATTGGCATTACAGATGATACGTTTGTCCTCAGTGTAACTTTTTGTTTGTGAACGAAAGGAGCAGTCTCCATGTCCTTCTCTGGGTTGTAGTGTCAGGTTGGCAAATTTGTTGTTGTTGACTAGAAATATGTCCACCCACAAATGAAATCATGTTCCAGAATAGAATGTATGATCTATAACTATAATAATGTATGATCTATAACTGTAATAATGATGTGGCATAGAGAAAGCCTACAGCAATGTATGTCTGACACCGGGGCTGGCAAGCATATAACTAGGCATATCTAGATGTAGAGTTGATGTGTGACATGTGCAGATCTGGATGTAGAGTTGATGTTGACATGTGGAGATCTGGATGTAGAGTTGATGTGTGCCATGTGGAGATCTGGATGTAGAGTTGATGTGTGACATGTGGAGATCTGGATGTAGAGTTGATGTGTGACATGTAGAGATCTGGATGTAGAGTTGATGTGTGACATGTAGAGATCTGGATGTAGAGTTGATGTGTGACATGTGGAGATCTGGATGTAGAGTTGATGTGTGACATGTAGAGATGTGGATGTAGAGTTGATGTGTGACATGTGGAGATCTGGATGTAGAGTTGATGTGTGACATGTAGAGATGTGGATGTAGAGTTGATGTGTGACATGTGGAGATCTGGATGTAGAGTTGATGTGTGACATGTGGAGATCTGGATGTAGAGTTGATGTGTGACATGTGGAGATCTGGATGTAGAGTTGATGTGTGACATGTGGAGATCTGGATGTAGAGTTGATGTGTGACATGTGGAGATCTGGATGTAGAGTTGATGTGACATGTAAGCTGCTGTTTGTGTAGTTTGTTGTGTCACATGCCAGCTGCTGCCTATGTGAATAGAAGATACATTGTATCAACTATTGACAGGTCTGACCCCACAGAGGTGTGAATATCGCTATCCCAGAGATCTGATCAAGACAGCACATCACAACAGACTGCTGTCTGAGTTTCGTGCAGCCAACCAAGCACAGGACACCGGCATACCTGAGCCTGGCAAGAGTGCACCTGAAGACAAAGTGGAATCCCCACACAGTGCTACAGACGTAAGTGTTACCATGAAACTGACCGGATTTATCACTCTATGTTACATGTAGCATTGCACTCTCTGATGTTGTCACTCTATGTTACATGTAGCATTGCACTCTCTATGTCACCTGGTACACTGGACAATCTGAGGTTATCACTCTATGTTACATGTAGCATTGCACTCTCTATGTCACCTGGTACACTGGACAATCTGATGTTATCACTCTATGTTACATGTAACATTGCACTCTCTGATGTTGTCTCTCTATGTTACATGTAGCATTGCACTCTCTGATGTTTTCTCTCTATGTTACCTGGTACACTGGACAATCTGAGGTTGTCACTCTATGTTACATGTAGCATTGCACTCTCTGATGTTTTCTCTCTATGTCACCTGGTACACTGGACAATCTGAGGTTATCACTCTATGTTACATGTAGCATTGCACTCTCTATGTCACCTTGGTACACTGGACAATCTGAGGTTATCACTCTATGTTACATGTAGCATTGCACTCTCTATGTCACCTGGTACACTGACATCTGAGGTTATCACTCTATGTTACATGTAGCATTGCACTCTCTATGTCACCTGGTACACTGGACAATCTGAGGTTATCACTCTATGTTTACATGTAGCATTGCACTCTATTGGTCACTGGTACACTGGACAATCTGAGGTTATCACTCTATGTTACATGTAGCATTGCACTCTCTATGTCACCTGGTACACTGGACAATCTGAGGTTATCACTCTATGTTACATGTAGCATTGCACTCTCTATGTCACCTGGTACACTGGACAATCTGAGGTTATCACTCTATGTTACATGTAGCATTGCACTCTCTATGTCACCTGTACACTGGACAATCTGAGGTTATCACTCTATGTTACATGTAGCATTGCACTCTCTATGTCACCTGGTACACTGGACAATCTGAGGTTATCACTCTATGTTACATGTAGCATTGCACTCTCTATGTCACCTGGTACACTGGACAATCTGAGGTTATCACTCTATGTTACATGTAGCATTGCACTCTCTGATGTTGTCTCTCTATGTTACATGTAGCATGGGACTCTCTGATGTTGTCTCTCTATGTTACATGTAGCATTGCACTCTCTATGTCACCTGGTACACTGGACAATCTGAGGTTATCACTCTATGTTACATGTAGCATTGCACTCTCTGATGTTTGTCTCTCTATGTTACATGTAGCATGGGACTCTCTGATGTTGTCTCTCTATGTTACATGTAGCATTGCACTCTCTATGTCACCTGGTACACTGGACAATCTGAGGTTATCACTCTATGTTACATGTAGCATTGCACTCTCTGATGTTGTCTCTCTATGTTACATGTAGCATTGGACTCTCTGATGTTGTCTCTCTATGTTACATGTAGCATTGGACTCTCTCATGTTGTCACTCTATGTCACCTGGTACACTGGACAATCTGAGGTTGTCACTCTATGTTACATGTAGCATTGGACTCTCTGATGTTGTCTCTCTATGTTACATGTAGCATTGCACTCTCTGAGGTTGTCACTCTATGTTACATGTAGCATTGCACTCTCTGAGGTTGTCACTCTATGTTACATGTAGCATTGCACTCTCTATGTCACCTGGTACACTGGACAATCTGATGTTGTCACTCTATGTTACATGTAGCATTGCACTCTCTGATGTTGTCTCTCTATGTCACCTGGTACACTGGACAATCTGAGGTTGTCACCTGGTACACTGGACAATCTGAGGTTGTCACGCTATGTTACATGTAGCATTGGACTCTCTGATGTTGTCTCTCTATGTTACATGTAGCATTGGACTCTCTATGTCACCTGGTACACTGGACAATCTGATGTTGTCACTCTATGTTACATGTAGCATTGCACTCTCTATGTCACCTGGTACACTGGACAATCTGATGTTGTCTCTCTGTTACATGTAGCATTGGACTCTCTGAGGTTGTCTCTCTATGTTACATGTAGCATTGGACTCTCTGATGTTGTCTCTCTATGTCACCTGGTACATTGGACAATCTGAGGTTGTCACCTGGTACACTGGACAATCTGAGGTTATCACTCTATGTTACATGTAGCATTGCACTCTCTATGTCACCTGGTACACTGGACAATCTGATGTTGTCACTCTATGTTACATGTAGCATTGCACTCTCTGATGTTGTCTCTCTATGTCACCTGGTACACTGGACAATCTGAGGTTGTCACCTGGTACACTGGACAATCTGAGGTTGTCACGCTATGTCACCTGGTACACTGGACAATCTGAGGTTGTCACTCTGTGTCACCTGTAACACTGGACAGTGTACTTTAGTGTTGATTGTGTGTGTCTATAACAACCAGGATTTGTATGGCAGTCAGTCCAACTTGAGTAATGTTGATTGTGTGTGTCTATAACAACCAGGATTTGTATGGCAGTCAGTCCAACTTGAGTGAAGTTGATTGTGTGTGTCTATAACAACCAGGATTTGTATGGCAGTCAGTCTAACCTGAGTAATGTTGATTGTGTGTGTCTATAACAACCAGGATTTGTATGGCAGTCAGTCCAACCTGAGTGAAGTTGATTGTGTGTGTCTATAACAACCAGGATTTGTATGACAGTCAGTCCAACCTGAGTGAAGTTGATTGTGTGTGTCTATAACCAGGATTTGTACAGCAGTCAGTCCAACCTGAGTGATGTTGATTGTGTGTGTCTATAACAACAAGGATTTGTATGGCAGTCAGTCCAACCTGAGTGAAGTTGATTGTGTGTGTCTATAACAACCAGGATTTGTATGGCAGTCAGTCCAACCTGAGTGATGTTGATTGTGTGTGTCTATAACAACCAGGATTTGTATGGCAGTCAGTCCAACCTGAGTGATGGTTGATTGTGTTTGTCTATACAACCAGGATTTGTATGGCAGTCAGTCCAACCTGAGTGATGTTGATGGTGTTGTCTATAACAACCAGTATTTGTATGCAGTCAGTCCAACCTGAGTGAAGTTGATTGTGTGTGTCTATAACAACCTAGGATTTGTATGGCAGTCAGTCCAACCTGAGTAATGTTGATTGTGTGTTGTCTATAACAACCAGGATTTGTATGGCAGTCAGTCCAACCTGAGTGAAGTTGATTGTGTGTGTCTATAAACAACCAGGATTTGTATGGCAGTCAGTCCAACCTGAGTGAAGTTGATTGTGTGTGTCTAACAACCAGGATTTGTATGGCAGTCAGTCCAAACCTGAGTAATGTTGATTGTGTGTGTCTATAACAACCAGGATTTGTATGGCAGTCGGTCCAACCTGAGTGAAGTTGATTGTGTGTGTCTATAACAACCAGGATTTGTATGGCAGTCAGTCCAACCTGAGTGATGTTGATTATGTTTGTCTACAACCAGGATTTGTATGGCAGTCAGTCCAACCTGAGTAATGTTGATTGTGTGTGTCTATAACAACCAGGATTTGTATGGCAGTCAGTCCAACCTGAGTGAAGTTGATTGTGTGTGTCTATAACCAGGATTTGTATGGCAGTCAGTCCAACCTGAGTGAAGTTGATTGTGTGTGTCTATAACCAGGATTTGTATGGCAGTCAGTCCAACCTGAGTGAAGTTGATTGTGTGTGTCTATAACAACCAGGATTTGTATGGCAGTCAGTCCAACCTGAGTGAAGTTGATTGTGTGTGTCTATAAAAACCAGGATTTGTATGGCAGTCAGTCCAACCTGAGTACAACCTGAGTAATGTTGATTGTGTGTGTCTATAACAACCAGGATTTGTATGGCAGTCAGTCCAACCTGAGTGATGTTGATTGTGTGTGTCTATAACCAGGATTTGTATGGCAGTCAGTCCAACCTGAGTGAAGTTGATTGTGTGTGTCTATAACAACCAGGATTTGTATGGCAGTCAGTCCAACCTGAGTAATGTTGATTGTGTGTGTCTATAACAACCAGGATTTGTATGGCAGTCAGTCCAACCTGAGTGAAGTTGATTGTGTGTGTCTATAACAACCAGGATTTGTATGGCAGTCAGTCCAACCTGAGTAATGTTGATTGTGTGTGTCTATAACAACCAGGATTTGTATGGCAATCAGTCCAACCTGAGTGATGTTGATTGTGTGTGTCTATAACAACCAGGATTTGTATGGCAGTCAGTCCAACCTGAGTGATGTTGATTGTGTGTGTCTATAACAAGGATTTGTATGGCAGTCAGTCCAACCTGAGTGATGTTGATTATGTTTGTCTACAACCAGGATTTGTATGGCAGTCAGTCCAACCTGAGTGATGTTGATTGTGTGTGTCTATAACAACCAGGATTTGTATGGCAGTCAGTCCAACCTGAGTAATGTTGATTGTGTTTGTCTATAACAACCAGGATTTGTATGGCAGTCAGTCCAACCTGAGTGATGTTGATTGTGTTTGTCTATAACCAGGATTTGTATGGCAGTCAGTCCAACCTGAGTGATGTTGATTGTGTTTGTCTTTAACCAGGATTTGTATGGCAGTCAGTCCAACCTGAGTGATGTTGATTGTGTTTGTCTATAACCAGGATTTGTATGGCAGTCAGTCCAACCTGAGTGATGCTGGCAGTGAAGCCTCAGTGGCCAGCACCTCCAACGTTTCTGCTACCAGCACCAGGAGCCATGTGAGTACACCAGGGTAGGGAATGTAGACAGTACCAGGAGCCATGTGAGTACACCAGGGTAGGGAATGTAGACAGTACCAGGAGCCATGTGAGTACACCAGGGTAGGGAATGTAGACAGTACCAGGAGCCATGTGAGTACACCAGGGTAGGGAATGTAGACAGTACCAGGAGCCATGTGAGTACACCAGGGTAGGGAATGTAGACAGTACCAGGAGCCATGTGAGTACACCAGGGTAGGGAATGTAGACAGTACCAGGAGCCATGTGAGTACACCAGGGTTAGGGAATGTAGACAGTACCAGTAGCCATGTGAGTACACAAGGGTAGGGAATGTAGACAGTACCAGGAGCCCATGTGAGTACACCAGGGTAGGGAAGTAGACAGTACCAGGAGCCATGTGAGTTACACAGGGTAGGGAATGTAGAACAGTACCAGAGAGCCATGTGAGTACACCAGGGTAGGGAATGTAGACAGTACCAGGAGCCATGTGAGTACACCAGGGTAGGGAATGTAGACAGTACCAGGAGCCATGTGAGTACACCAGGGTAGGAATGTAGACAGTACCAGGAGCCATGTGAGTACACCAGGGTATGGAATGTAGACCGTACCAGGAGCCATGTGAGTACACAGGTAGGAAATGTCAGACGGTACCAGGAGCCATGTGAGTTACACCAGGGTAGGAATGTAGACGGTACCAGGAGCCATGTGAGTACACCAGGGTAGAAATGTAGCTACAGGTTACCCAGGAGCCATGTGAGTACACCAGGTAGGGATGTAGACACAGGAGCCAGGAGTACACCAGGGTAGGAATGTAGACAGTACCAGGAGCCATGTGTAACCAGGGTAGGAATGTAGACAGTACCAGGAGCCATGTGAGTACATCAGTGAAGTAGCTACCAGTACCAGGAGCCATGTGAGTACACCAGGGTAGGGTAGACCGTACCAGGAGCCATGTGAGTACACCAGGGTGGAATGTAACGTACCAGGAGCCATGTGGTACACCAGGTAGGAATGTAGACAGTACCAGGAGCCATGTGAGTCACAGGGAGGCAGTGTAGCTACCAGTACCAGGAGCCATGTGAGTACACCAGGGTAGGCAGTGTATCAGTATCAGGAGCCATGTGAGTACCAGGGTAGGCAGGTAGCTACCAGCAGGAGCATGTGAGTACACCAGGGTAGCACTGTACACCAGATGGAGTACACCGGTAGACCGGGGGAAGTACAGTAGTCAGTACCAGTAGCGGAGCCATGTAGTACCAGGGTAGTGAGTACACCAGTAAGGAGCCATGTAGTAACCAGGGGCAGTGTACCAGACCGGAGCCATGTGAGTACACCGGGAGGCATGTAGTACCGACCAGAGCCATGAGTACACCAGTGAGGGTAGCTACCAGTACCAGGGCATGTGAGTACACCAGGGTAGACGGGTAGTACCGGAGCCATGTGAGTACACCAGGGTAGACAGTGTACTACCAGTACCAGGAGCCATGGAGTACACCAGGGTAGCAGTAGTACAGTACCAGGAGCCATGTGGTACACCAGGGTGGGACAGTGTAGCTACAGACCTAGAGAGCATGTGAGTACACCAGGTAGACTGTAGCTACCAGACCGGAGCCGTAGTCCAGGTAGGCCGTGGCCGAGTACAGGAGGCTGGAGTGTACCTGGGTAGCCAGGAGCAGTGAGTCCAGGAGGCTGTGAGTAACCAGGTAGCAGGACCATGATACAAGGAGCAGTGTACCTACTAGTACCAGGAGCTTGTGAGTACACCAGGGTAGGCAGTGTAGCTACCAGTACCAGGAGCCATGTGAGTACACCAGGGTAGGCAGTGTAGTCTACTAGTGCCAGGAGCCATGGGTGAGTACACCAGGGTAGGCAGTGTATCTACTAGTACCAGGAGCCATGTGAGTACACCAGGGTAGACAGTGTAGCTACCAGTACCAGGAGCCATTTGAGTACACCAGGGTAGGCAGTGTAGCTACTAGTACCAGGAGCCATTGTGAGTACACCAGGGTAGACAGTGTAGCTACTCAGTGCCAGGAGCCATGTGGAGTACACCAGGGTAGGACAGTGTAGCTACCAGTACCAGGAGCCTTGTAGTACACCAGGGTAGGACAGTGTAGCTACCAGTACAGGAGCCATGTGAGTACACCAGGGTAGACAGTGTAGCTACCAGTACCAGGAGCCATGTGAGTACACCAGGGTAGAGAATGTAGACAGTACCAGGAGCCATGTGAGTACACCAGGGTAGGCAGTGTATCTACTAGTTCCAGGAGCCATGTGAGTACACCAGGGTAGAGAATGTAGACAGTACAGGAGCCATGTGAGTACACCAGGGTAGAAATGTAGACAGTACCAGGAGCCATGTGAGTACACCAGGGTAGCAGTGTAGCTACTAGTACCAGGAGCCATGTGAGTACCCAGGGTAGCAGTGTAGCTACAGTCCAGGAGCCATGTGAGTACACCAGGGTGGCAGTGTAGTACAGCCAGGACCAGTGAGTACCAGGTAGCAGGACTACTAGTCCAGGAGCCATGTGAGTACCAGGAGCAGTGAGTACCAGGAGCATGTAGTACACCAGGAGAGTGAGTACCAGGAGCCATGTGTACACCAGTAGGCAGGACATAGTCCAGGAGCATGTAGTACACCAGGGCAGGTAAGTACCAGGAGCCATGTAGTACACCAGGTACAGAGCTAGTACCAGGAGCCGTGATACTCCAGGAGCAGTGAGTACACAGGAGCCAGTGAGTACCAGGTGCAGGAGCAAGTCCAGGAGCCATGAGTACCAGGTAGGAGTGTAGCTACCAGTACCAGGAGCCATAGGGAGTACCCAGGGTAGGCAGGTGTAGCTACCTAGTACCAGGAGCCATGTGAGTACACCAGGGTGGCAGTGTAGCTACTAGTACCAGGAGCCATGTGAGTACACCAGGGTGGCAGTGTAGCTACTAGTACCAGGAGCCATGTGAGTTACACCAGGGTAGGCAGTGTAGCTACCAGTACCAGGAGCCTTGTGAGTACACCAGGAGCAGTGAGTACACCAGGAGCCATGTATACCCAGGAGCAGTGAGTACACCAGGAGCATGTAGTACACCAGGGGGCAGTGTACACCAGGCAGGAGCTGGAGTACACCAGGAGGCAGTGAGTACACCAGGAGCCATGAGTACACCAGGGTAGCAGTGAGTACACCAGGAGCCATGTAGTACACCAGGAGGATGTAGACACCAGGAGCCATGTAGACACCAGGGCAGTGAGTACACCAGGAGCCATGGAGTACACAGGAGGAGTGTACACCAGTACAGAGCATGTAGTACACCGGGTAGCTGAGTACACCAGGTAGGGGGTGGACAGCCGGGGGCCCATGTGAGTACACCAGGAGCCATGTGAGTACACCAGGGTAGGCAGTGTAGCTACAGTACCAGGAGCCATGTGAGTACACCAGGGTAGGCAGTGTAGCTACAGTCCAGGAGCCATGTGAGTACACCAGGGTAGCAGTGTAGCTACAGTCCAGGAGCCATGTGAGTACACCAGGGTAGAGTAACCAGTACCAGGAGCCATGTGAGTACACCAGGGTAGGCAGTGTAGCTACTAGTACCAGGAGCCATGTGAGTACACCAGGGTAGGCAGTGTAGCTACCAGTACCAGGAGCCATGTGAGTACACCAGGGTAGACAGTGTAGCTACTAGTACCAGGAGCCATGTGAGTACACCAGGGTAGGCAGTGTAGCTACTAGTACCAGGAGCCATGTGAGTACACCAGGGTAGACAGTGTAGCTACCAGTACCAGGAGCCATGTGAGTACACCAGGGTAGCAGTGTAGCTACCAGTACCAGGAGCCATGTGAGTACACCAGGGTAGGCAGTGTAGCTACTAGTGCCAGGAGCCATTGTGAGTACATCCAGGGTAGGACAGTGTAGCTACTAGTACCAGGAGCCATGTGAGTACACCAGGGTGGGCAGTGTAGCTACCAGTACCAGGAGCCATGTGAGTACACCAGGGTAGGCAGTGTTAGCTACCAGTACCAGGAGCCATGGAGTACACCAGGGTAGGCAGTGTAGCTACCAGTACCAGGAGCCATGTGAGTACACCAGGGTAGACAGTGTATCTACCAGTACCAGTAGCCATGTGAGTACACCAGGGTAGACAGTGTAGCTACTAGTACCAGGAGCCATGTGAGTACACCAGGGTAGACAGTGTAGCTACCAGTGCCAGGAGCCATGTGAGTACACCAGGGTAGGCAGTGTAGCTACCAGTACCAGGAGCCATGTGAGTACACCAGGGTCGGAAATGTAAACGGTACCAGGAGCCATGTGAGTACACCAGGGTAGGCAGTGTAGCTACCAGTACCAGGAGCCATGTGAGTACACCAGGGTAGGCAGTGTATCTACTAGTGCCAGGAGCCATGTGAGTACACCAGGGTAGGCAGTGTAGCTACCAGTACCAGGAGCCATGTGAGTACACCAGGGTAGGCAGCGTAGCTACCAGTACCAGGAGCCATGTGAGTACACCAGGGTAGGCAGTGTATCTACTAGTACCAGGAGCCTTGTGAGTACTCCAGGGTAGACAGTGTAGCTACTAGTACCAGGAGCCATGTGAGTACACCAGGGTAGGCAGTGTAGCTACCAGTGCCAGGAGCCATGTGAGTACACCAGGGTAGGCAGTGTAGCTACCAGTACCAGGAGCCATGTGAGTACACCAGGGTAGGCAGCGTAGCTACCAGTACCAGGAGCCATGTGAGTACACCAGGGTAGGCAGTGTATCTACTAGTGCCAGGAGCCTTGTGAGTACTCCAGGGTAGACAGTGTATCTACTAGTGCCAGGAGCCATGTGAGTACACCAGGGTAGGCAGTGTAGCTACCAGTGCCAGGAGCCATGTGAGTACACCAGGGTAGACAGTGTAGCTACTAGTACCAGGAGCCATGTGAGTACACCAGGGTAGAGAATGTAGACAGTACCAGTAGCCATGTGAGTACACCAGGGTAGGCAGTGTAGCTACCAGTACCAGGAACCATGTGAGTACACCAGGGTAGGCAGTGTAGCTACCAGTACCAGGAGCCTTGTGAGTACACCAGGGTAGGCAGTGTAGCTACTAGTACCAGGAGCCATGTGAGTACACCAGGGTAGGCAGTGTAGCTACCAGTACCAGGAGCCATGTGAGTACACCAGGGTAGGCAGTGTAGCTACCAGTACCAGGAGCCATGTGAGTACACCAGGGTAGACAGTGTAGCTACCAGTACCAGGAGCCATGTGAGTACACCAGGGTAGAGAATGTAGACAGTACCAGGAGCCATGTGAGTACACCAGGGTAGGCAGTGTAGCTACCAGTACCAGGAGCCATGTGAGTACACCAGGGTTGGGAATGTAGACAGTACCAGGAGCCATGTGAGTACACCAGGGTTGGGAATGTAGACAGTACCAGGAGCCATGTGAGTACACCAGGGTTGGGAATGTAGACAGAACAGATTCAAGACGTTCCAGATGTGAAGAGAGAATGTAGGCAGAACAGATTCATGACAGTCAAGATGTAAACAGAGAATGTGGACAGAATAGATTAATTACAGTCAAAATATGAACAGAGAATGTAGACAAAACAGAGGGTCCAGACATGAACAGAGAATCAAGACATAGACATGTGTGGACATGTAACTCTAGTACTGCGTGGGCATGTAACTCTAGTACTGTGTGGGCATGTAACTCTAGTACTGTGTGGACATGTAACTCTAGTACTGCGTGGGCATGTAACTCTAGTACTGCGTGGGCATGTAACTCATACTGCGTGGGCATGTAACTCTAGTACTGTGTGGGCATGTGACTCTAGTACTGTGTGGGCATGTAACTCTAGTACTGCGTGGGCATGTAACTCTAGTACTGCGTGGGCATGTAACTCTAGTACTGCGTGGGCATGTAACTCTAGTACTGCGTGGGCATGTAACTCTAGTACTGCGTGGGCATGTAACTCTAGTACTGCATGGGCATGTAACTCTAGTACTGCGATGGGCATGTAACTCTAGTACTGTGCGGGCATGTAACTCTAGTACTGCGCGGGCATGTAACTCTAGTACTGCGCGGGCATGTAACTCTAGTACTGCGCGGGCATGTAACTCTAGTACTGCGTGGGCATGTAACTCTAGTACTGCGTGGGCATGTAACGCTAGTACTGCGTGGGCATGTAACTCTAGTACTGCGTGGGCATGTAACTCTAGTACTGCGTGGGCATGTAACTCTAGTCCTGCGTGGGCATGTAACTCTAGTACTGCGTGGGCATGTAACTCTAGTACTGCGTGGGCATGTAACTCTAGTACTGCGTGGGCATGTACCTCTAGTACTGCGTGGGCATGTACTCTAGTACTGCGTGGGCATGTAACTCTAGTACTGCGTGGGCATGTAACTCTAGTACTGCGTGGGCATGTAACTCAAGTACTGCGTGGGCATGTAACTCTAGTACTGCGTGGGCATGTAACTCTAGTACTGCGTGGGCATGTAACTCTAGTACTGCGTGGGCATGTAACTCTAGTACTGCGTGGGCAGGTAATCTAGTACTGCGTGGCATGTAACTCAGTACTGCGTGGGCATGTACTCTAGTACTTGCGTGGGCATGTAACTCTAGTAACTGCATGGGCATGTACCTCTAGTACTGCGTGGGCAGGTAACTCTAGTACTGCCGTGGGCATGTAACTCAAGTACTGCGTGGGCATGTAACTCTAGTACGCGTGGGCATGTAACTCTAGTACTTGCGTGGGCATGTACCTCTAGTACTGCGTGGGCATGTAACTCTAGTACTGCGTGGGCATGTAACTCTAGTTAGTACTGCGTGGGCATGTAACTCTAGTACTGCGTGGGCATGTAACTCTAGTACTGCGTGGGCATGTAACTCTAGTTAGTACTGCGTGGGCATGTAACTCTAGTTAGTACTGCGTGGGCATGTAACTCTAGTACTGTGTTATTGTCACATTATTTCAGCAGTCTGTCTACAGTTGTAAACTGTTATTGTCACATTATTTCAGCAGTCTGTGTCTACAGTTGTAAACTGTTATTGTCACATTATTTCAACAGTCTGTGTCTGCAATTGTAAATTGTTATTGTCACATTATTTCAGCTGTCTGTGCCTGCAATTGTAAACTGTTATTGTCACATTATTTCAGCTGTCTGTGCCTGCAATTGTAAACTGTTATTGTCACATTATTTCAGCTGTCTGTGTCTGCAATTGTAAACTGTTATTGTTACATTATTCCAGCAGTCTGCACCTCCAGGGATCCATGTAACTGGAGATGGTTGCTGGAGCTGTTTTTGTTTGTGTAGATCACAGGCTGGCAACTGTTGACTGAAGTTCTCACATGTCACTATCCTGTTCTCCTGTGTCCACAGATTTCTCACATATCACTATCCTGTTCTCCTGTGTCCACAGATTTCTCACATGTCACTATCCTGTTGTTCTCCTCCTGTGTCCACAGATTTCTCACATGTCACTATCCTGTTGTTCTCCTCCTGTGTCCACAGATTTCTCACATGTCACTATCCTGTTGTTCTCCTGTGTCCACAGATTTCTCACATGTCTCTAACCTGTTGTTCTCCTGTGTCCACAGATTTCTCACATGTCACTATCCTGTTCTCCTGTGTCCACAGATTTCTCACATGTCACTATCCTGTTGTTCTCCTCCTGTGTCCACAGATTTCTCACATGTCACTATCCTGTTGTTCTCCTCCTGTGTCCACAGATTTCTCACATGTCACTATCCTGTTGTTCTCCTCCTGTGTCCACAGATTTCTCACATGTCACTATCCTGTTGTTCTCCTGTGTCCACAGATTTCTCACATGTCACTATCCTGTTGTTCTCCTGTGTCCACAGATTTCTCACATGTCACTAACCTGTTGTTCTCCTGTGTCCACAGATTTCTCACATGTCACTATCCTGTTGTTCTCCTGTGTCCACAGATTTCTCACATGTCACTATCCTGTTGTTCTCCTCCTGTGTCCACAGATTTCTCACATGTCACTATCCTGTTCTCCTGTGTCCACAGATTTCTCACATGTCACTATCCTGTTGTTCTCCTCCTGTGTCCACAGATTTCTCACATGTCACTATCCTGTTCTCCTGTGTCCACAGATTTCTCACATGTCACTATCCTGTTCTCCTGTGTCCACAGATTTCTCACATGTTACTAACCTGTTGTTCTCCTGTGTCCACAGATTTCTCACATGTCACTATCGTGTTCTCCTGTGTCCACAGATTTATCACATGTCACTAACCTGTTGTTCTCCTGTGTCCACAGATTTCTCACATGTCACTAACCTGTTGTTCTCCTCCTGTGTCCACAGATTTCTCACATGTCACTATCCTGTTCTCCTGTGTCCACAGATTTCTCACATGTCACTAACCTGTTGTTCTCCTGTGTCCACAGATTTCTCACATGTCACTATCCTGTTCTCTTGTGTCCACAGATTTCAGAAGCTGAGTCCACTAAAGAGAATAAGCACAAGACAATGAGGCCTCCACAGACGACAGGCTTGAAGAAAAGCAAAGTGACCATTAAATCAAAAACCCCCAGTAAACTGCCCACTCAGACCAGCTCTGGCAGCATACGCATCAAACAGCCTCTGTTCTCCAACAATCAACATGCATAGTCTGCTGGAGATGACCCTGTCACTGTTGCTGCTCTGTCTCTGCTGGACATGTCCACTTGTTTCTTCTTCCTCTGCACATAACCTAGTGTCTGCATATATACTGCTTGCAATAGCGGTTCTCACCATGCCCGATACTTAGGGATATGTGAGCCGACTGCTCAGAAAGCAATGGCAAACTACTGAGCGTAATCTTGCCAAGAAATCAACAACAGCGGTACAATGCTGGTGTCGACAGCGAATGTTCTGTAATTGGATGTGCGAACACATTTTTTTAAAATTCTGTTTGTAGAGATTTTAAACCATTGTACATAGTCATTTTACATTACAACAAGTGGTCGGTGTGCACTCTGGTGTGTTCATGTGCACTCTGGTGTGTTCATGTGCACTCTGGTGTGTTCATGTGGTGGACTACTTTAGGGGGCTGTGACCAGACAGCTGGATGGTGCTAGCTTCATTGCTTTTGTGGACAATGTGTAAATAAACAGCTGATGACAGCTTGAATGTTTGTTCGTTTTGTTTGGGTTATCATCCACGCTGACCTGACAGTCGTCACATTGATGGCAGACAACTGGAGTCTAATCATTGACAACTGTCATGTTGGGTTATCATCCACACCGACCTAACAGTCGTCACATTGATGGCAGACAGTTGGAGTCTTATCACTGACAACTGTCATGTTGGGTTATCATCCACACCAACCTGACAGTCATCACAATGATGGCAGACAGATGGAGTCTTATCACTGACAACTGTCATGTTAGGTTATCATCCACACTGACCTGACAGTCATCACATTGATGGCAGACAGTTGGAGTCTTATCACTGAAAACTGTCATGTTAGGTTATCATCCACACCGACCTGACAGTCGTCACATTGATGGCAGACAGTTGGAGTCTAATCACTGACAACTGTCATGTTGGGTTATCATCCACACAGACCTGACAGTCATCACATTGATGGCAGACAGTTGGAGTCTAATCACTGACAACTGTCATGTTGGGTTATCATCCACACAGACCTGACAGTCGTCACATTGATGGCAGACAACTGGAGTCTAATCACTGACAACTGTCATGTTAGGTTATCATCCACACCGACCTAACAGTCATCACATTGATGGCAGACAGTTGGAGTCTAATCACTGACAACTGTCATGTTGGGTTATCATCCACACAGACCTGACAGTCATCATATTGATGGCAGACAATTGGAGTCTAATCACTGACAACTGTCATGTTAGGTTATCATCCACACAGACCTGACAGTCATCACATTGATGGCAGACAGTTGGAGTCTAATCACTGACAACTGTCATGTTAGGTTATCATCCACACCGACCTAACAGTCGTCACATTGATGGCAGACAGTTGGAGTCTAATCACTGACAACTGTCATGTTAGGTTATCATCCACACAGACCTGACAGTCATCACATTGATGGCAGACAACTGGAGTCTAATCATTGACAACTGTCATGTTGGGTTATCATCCACACAGACCTGGTTGGCAATTGCTCTGTGCTCTCATGGGCTTGCTCTGCGACTGGGTTCATGGACTTCGGAAGTGTGCTTTCTTACCACAGCAATCTGCTTTCTTGCCTGTACTATTCAGTAATGACACAAGCAAGTTTACAGGGGTTGGAAGCATCCCATGACGTCCTTGCATGTCAACAGTGGAGAATAAGAAGGAAGATGAGGCAAGTGTTGCAAGTCAACCAAGTGATATACTGGTGCACAGACGTGCATGAAGACGGAGAACGAACAAACTTTATTTTCAAAGAATTGGGCACGCAGGCCAGTCCAACATTCTGCCCTTCTTTTCTCTTTCCTCTCGTACGTTATTTCATTCATTCATACATAACTTATGAAGCTAATCTTAGACAACAACAGAACAATATGCATTAAAATGCATGGAAAATAATCGATACCTGACTCACTAAGGTAATTTTTAACATAACCATTATAAATACCTAAGGAAGTTGTAACGTATCATACATATGGGAATGTTTTTTTTTTTTTACTAGTTGTCATTTGAGATAATTCTCATTTTTTTTTTCTTCTGTTTGTTTTGTTTTAGGGGGGCATGTATGTAGTCTGTACTGAGATAGTGTTTAAACAGGTTACGACTGTATGTATAGTGATTGGTGGTGTCTTTGATATCTTGTGGAAGATTGTTCCACAACTGAGCGGCAGAGTATGCTAAGCTTGTTTTGTCTATCCTAGGTTTAGAGACATGCAGTATGTTTAATCGTTAGCTATGTCTTGCATTATATTTAAACAGTGGCCAAAGGTAGCTTGGAGCATTTTGAAATAGTATTTTGTGAATTAGTTTCAATCAATCATGTGCCATGCCGGAAAGCGTGGGCGGTCATGACTCTCCATTTCACTTGATCACCAGAGTCGTGGATCAGCTCAGTGTTCCTGTCTTGTCCATGCCATGTGGCCAAGCCATCCAGATATTTTCCTCTCGGTCTTCCTCTTGGTCTGTTCCCTTCTATCTTGCCAGTTGTCATTAAGTTCTCCAATCCATTTCTTCTCATAACATGTCCAAAAAATGTTGACTGTCTACGTCTAATTTCTCTAATCAATTTACGATTTTCATTTGTCTCCTGAAGTACTTGGTCATTGGTTTTTCTGTCTGTCCATGGTATTCTTTGCATTTTCCTCAGAAACCACATTTCTGCAGCCATCAAATGTTTTTCAGCTTGACAGCTCATTGTCCTAGTTTCACATTCATACAAAAGAACAGTCTCTATATATCCTTTCAACACCCTTTTTCTCGTTTCAATTGACATCTTTTTATTGGTCAAAATGTTTTTCATCTCGCTAAAGGCTAGTTTCGCCATGGCGATTCTTGTTCTAATCTCTTCAAGGCATCTTCCATCAGATGTTATGACTATTCCGAGATAATTGTACCGATTCACTTGTTGAAGAATATTCCCACTTACTTATATATTACACTGTGGCACTTCGCTCTTCCTAGTGATGACCATAACCTGTCTTTTTACAATTTAATTCTAACCCCATATGCTCACTGTACAACAACGCGCATCCACTAATTGTTGCAGATCCTGCGCAATGTCTGCAATCAATACTGTATCATCTGCATAAATAATGTTATTGATGTTTCGTCCTCCAATGCTGATTCCATTTATATCTTCTACATTTCTGAAAATACTTTCACTGTATAGGGAAAAAAGATCTGGAGACTATTACACATCCCTGCCTAACACCTCTCTTAATAGGCTGATATTGTCCCACTTCATTATCAATCCTTATAGCAGCTTGTTGTTTCCAATATATGTTTTTTATAAGTCTAATGTCTTTCCCATCAATTTGTAGATCTGCAAGCATATCCACCATGTTGACATGTCTAATCATTTTAGCCATATTAAAAAGTAAGCGTTTGTGGAGTGGCAGTAACTGAAGACATTCATGTAGGTTAGAATTGTCGTTAAACTTTTCACCATTAATTAAACGCACTGCCCTTTTCTGGGGTGAATAAAGGCATTTTGTTATTGATTTGAAGCACCCCTCCCAGATTGTGGAGCAATAGTCAATATGGGAAGTATAGAATATCTTTCTTGTGTTTTCGTCAAGGGAATTTTAATTTTGGCAAGCTGGTATACTTTTTTGGCTATTTGTTTAACTAGAGCATGAACATGGGAATTAAAGGATAGATTTTGATCTATGATAAGACCCAGTGCCTTGTGCTCGGTTATACTTTCTATAGGTGTGCTACCAATGTGCAGTGAAAAGTTCCTTTTGGCGCCGGGTTTTTTTAGAGTTTGGTGAAGTCTTTGGGCCCCCTTTTTTTTTTGGGGTTTTTATAACATGGGAATTTTGTTTTAAAA
>JACEFZ010022146.1:0-56538 GCA_014155875.1 Cepaea nemoralis | reverse complement strand
AAAAGGGAAACCCCCTGGAAAAAAATGATTTTTTCAAAAGTTTCCAGATTGCTGAACACAATATATGATACTGGAGATATCTCCTGAATTATGTAATTCTGTAGTTATTGCAATCATAAAGAAATCAGGAGCCTTGGCATGTGATCAGTATCGTACAATTGGTATAATGTGTCACATCACGAAGATTTTGCTAAGAATTATCAGTCAAAGAGTTAGAAAGAAAATACAACCTGAAATAGGAGAAGAATTATGCGGGTTTGTAAAAGGCAAGTGTACAGTAAATGCTGTGTATATGTTGAGAACAGTAATTCATCGTTCTATAGGCGTAAACAAAGATCTACATATTTGCTTTCTTGACTACACAAAGGCTTTCGATAAAGTGAGACATGTCAACATGATACAGATGCTTGCAGATCCTTAAATTGATGGGAAAATACCTTAGACTTGTTTTTAAAAAAACGTAATTGGAATCATCATTTAGGGACAAAACATCAATAACATTCGATGGTACAATATGGATTGCAGACTTTGAGCATGATCTATAACATTCATAGATGCGGTTGCTGCACACAGTGAACAATTAGGGTTAGAACTGAATTGTAAGAAGACACAGATTATAGTCGTCACTGAGACGAAGGAATTACCACAATGTATTATTTGATATATATTTGCTTCATGACTCGGTAAGGATCAGCTTGGCTGCACCTCGGTGCCACAGGCTTGGACTTAATCAACTGGGTCGTCAGACGAAATGGTGCCTCCCCAACAGCGGTGTACTTACAACACAACGTACTACTGCCGAATCGTGGAAATCAACCCTGGAACGAATACTGAATGTTGACACGTTGATTAGTTTATGCGGGCACTATAGTACATGCAGCACATGAAGACGGCCCTATAATGTTATTCTTGTGGTAGGATGCCATAATGTTTCTGTATTTCTCATATTTGTACTATCTTGATATTTGCGGTATTGTCACTTATGCACTATGCCTAGTTCATCACACATAGTAGTGTTGGCTAGCGACGTTGGGTTCCGTTGTTTGTCTTGCTGCTAATCAAGTTTGTAATTACTGTTCACATGTACTAATATATCTTGCTGGTGCACATTGTATTATTATTTCCGGTTTCTAGTTCCCGATACTCATCGTGTTGCATGCCTGCCTCTCAGTTGGCACATAGATAACAATCATCAGCAAACAGGAGCTCTCTGACGGTGTTGCTGTTAATTTTTGTTTTAGCTTTCAGCCTTCTGAGATTGAATAACTTTCCATTCATGCGGTAATTGATGTCTATTCCAATGTCGTTGTTCTCGAAGGCAATAGTCAACATAGTTGAAAACAGGCTGAACAGTCTTGGTGCCAGTAAACATCTGTCACAAAATCTTGGAGTTTTCGATCGATGACAGAATGTCGAGTCTTACGTCTAAAAAAAGTCGGCATTCTTTAATGTGTCGTTGATCGAGGAAAAACTGTCGCACCATTCGTCTCTAGGCGGGCAGCCATCCTTTGATGTGATAGACGGATTGTGGGGAAATTATTCTCCAAATTACAGACTAGCGGGACTTTTTGAAGTACCGGGACAGGTCCCCAGATGAAAGCAAAATAGACGCAGGATGTTTCCATCCAGTCTAAAAAAAAGAGAGAGAAAAATAGATTCTAGACTGTCTAGTGTCTAGACAGTTTTGTTACGTCACTCAGAACGAGTATTAAAACCAGTTGAGGTAAACAACTCTGGGTGAGTTGACCAAATGTTGTGACACCACCAGGACGTGTGCGCTATTCCTAGCTTGATTAAGGAGAGAGAGAGACTATAGTGCCTCATGTTGGATTGCATCGGCGGACATTTAACCATTGTGTTATTCAATAGTCTCAATCACCAGCAGGAATAAATATATGGTATTTAATTAAACCTATCTAATTTAGATTATGCCGGTCTCTCTGGCCGAGGGGTTACACCACTTTCTCCGTAATCCCGTTTATCACGCAGAGTCTCGTAGCGGGCGAGAACTGGGAGCGGTTCGTCCCTCGCTGGTGACTTGCGGGATAACTGAGCCGGCCGCTCAGAAAGCAATGGCAAATTACTGAGCGTAATCTTGCCAAGAAATTAACAGACAGCTGAAAGATGCTGCTGTTGACAGCGATGTCCTGTAAAAGGATATGCGAATTTTAAAAAAAAAAATTAGATTATTCTTAGAAATCGAGTGTAGTAATGAGCATTGATATAACGTATTATAAGAGCGTCGCCAACAGTAGCCTAACGCGTAGCTTAAACTAGCTGGTGTGAGGTATCATTTAACTCAGTGAGTTAAGGGCAATGTAGTGGGATGATATTTAGAGAGATTGAGGATGGTTGGGGGGATGAAGGAAATGTCAAATGGTAGGATCTTCCAGTAGGGCATCTGTTGGGTTTCTACCCTTTTCCTTTAGTTTTTCCTTGTCTTACCATGACTCAGACCGATGTGATGAGCTCCTCGGCCTTATGACAGAGTTTGGTTCTCTGTTATATTTCTGAGTGCGGCCGGTGGCCTACATTCACTTAATAAAGGTTGGAGTCGGGTTGCTCTCACCAGGTGTGTTCTCTCTTCAACAGGTTCCAATATATTTTGCCACCAGCTAGATGAAAGTCATGGCTCGAATATTGAAAGCAGAGTTTACTGAGAGGCTTTTGCACTGGGCCAATAACCCAGACGGTCTGCAGGAAGAGCAGGAAACGATGATAATATAAGAGTGTTTTTCTAAGTGGTAGTTTACATCACATTAAAATCAAGACACTGACAACAACACCAGTACCAGGAACACTAGTAGATACATAAATACCTGGGACATGTAACATTGAGTGTTAACATTGGGGAATTCCAATCATTCCTAATTACCAATGTGTGTTAAAAAGTGTGGAATTCCTACAACGAGTGCGATACTAACATTTAGTTTTTTTTTTCAAAGTGACAGTAACATTAATGTTAGGATTCTCGGATCCCAGAACTTGTAGGAACAGAGTATTTACCCTGTGTGTGTTAGATTGATGATTAATATAGGACTGTTTCTACTATTGATGACCAAGCATCGGGATTGTCCAAGAGCTATCAGAGGAAGTCGACACTTGGCCTGAGAGACACATCATTTGGGTGAGGTTTTCTGTCCAACATATATGGTGCTGTTGTGTGGTCAATACAGTGAGGAAACAGACTTTGCTCTTGAACTATTCGGTCTGACTCTACATACACACTAGATTATACGACAGACATTCTACACCTACACTTTGCACATACATGACACTTTTCTCTATTAAACTAATTTCTTGTTTTTATTAGAGCCAGTTTTGTGTAGTGTGCTGTGGGAAAAGAATGAGAGGTGGCTTGGTTCAGTAGTAAGAGAGAGAGAGAGAGAGAGAGAGAGAGAGAGAGAGAGAGAGAGAGAGAGAGAGAGAGAGAGAGAGAGAAAGAGAGAGATCCAGAGACCGACGGGGTATTGTGGACAGAAATCAAGAAGATCCTCAAGACACTGATATGGGGTTAAAGGAATGTCGGTGTTGATTCCCCTCACCCCATGGACGACACATATATTTGTATAATAACACGACAACATCCTTGCTTCACTACATTGGAGACAGGAAAGGGCTCAGACAGTTCACCATGTTCCTGTACTCTTTCCTGCATGCCATCATGAAATAGCCGCACTATTTGGACAAACTTTCGTGGACAGCCATATTTCGCCATAATCTTCCACAGTCCTTCTCTGCTGACTATATCAAAAGCCCTGGACAGGTCAATGAAAGTGGAAAACATTTCGCACTTGACTGTCTACAGTCTTATATTTCGCCCTCCTTTCCTTATAAACTTTTGAAGAATCGGCAGCTGACTGCCACATTGATATATCATGTTTACTTATGTGATGACAATTCACTTTCACAATATCACATGAATCACAGCGGCTCACCTCTTTTGCATGTCAACTGTCAATGTTATTTAATACTAATCACAGTTCACTATTTACCTTTCAATGTCCTTTGCTACTAATCATAGTTCACACTTGGACTTTCACTGTTCTTTGATACTAATCATAGTTCACAATTTAACTTTCAGTGTTCCTTGATTCTAGTAACCACTTTACTGAGCCGCTGATTCCGCTCACTGCGAATTAATTGGTTGTTTTTATGGCGTTAACTTTGCCGAGTTAATAATTCATATGCTTCTGCTCTGACTTTTACTTGTAACACTTTCTACGGCCGTGTTGAGCATCGCTCATTGTTGCACGCCTTCCTTATTTCACACCGATCTTTGATGTCCAAAGCATATTATAGTTCACAATTAATACACTGGTATATTTGTAGCTTCACACTGTTACCGGCCTTCCACTAACCGTGTTCTATTGTTTGTCGTTAATCTAGATCTATAACTAGAACTTTCCAGGCTGATTACTTCTTCTTTTGAACATCGCTCACCATTGCATGGTCCTCCTTTTCCAAGTTCAGTCTCCGTCACGGTCCCCACGTTTGCCAATGCGCTTGTAGGGGTATGCTGTAGCTACACTGGCAAACTAAGCTTGAACGCGTACCCGAATACACTGAACCACTACGGCTTTCCATGTGCAAAACATGCCGGACAAATCATTTTATTTCTTCACAACAAGTTCATGTGGTTATGCACTCTAGCAATTAACCTACTTAAAACCTGCTGTACTGGGTCACTACCGGTCTCAGCCCCCTCAGCTACACCGTTCGCCTCGCTTTCTGTACGGTAGCGTGTTCAACGGCATGGCGTGTATACTGACCATTCTGCTTGCTATACCAATGGTCCCGGTAACTAAATGCGACTCTTTTCCCCTGCTGTTCAATCGTTGGTCTCTCCTTCAAAGTCGAACATCTGGCCACATCTTCATATTAGAACGCTGATCTGTCCATTTCTACGATATGAACATAACTGTATTTCCCGGCAGACTTAATTCTGCAGTTTCCGCTAATTGTTCGCCCCACACATCACGTGGCCTCAGTCCTGCTATTAGTTAGTTAGTCAGTCACGGTTCCAACTTCACAGCAACGGGTCGTCCCCATTATGCTCTGTTCCTGTGCCAGTGAATATCACATAAAACGCTCCCCACTGCCCAATGTGAAAAGTGGAAAAGACAGGAGTCTCGACAAACAACAGCCCGCACAGATACACTGTGCATAATGCCGCCGCCAGAATGTCAACACAATAGTCCCCTACGAAACATCCAGTTCATCTCTGATGGAATCGGCAGTCATTTTCCCATCTGGATGTTTCCTAGATGTTCACCCACACAGTCCACGAAAATACAGTTCATCGTCGATGGCAGTGGCAGTCAACCAGAAGCCCAGCAGCCACGCATTTCTGCATAAGGCGAAACCGGTCAACTCTGAGACATAGCCAGCTGCCATCGCTCCGAACATGCAGTCACGTTCCAAAAAACCTCGGGCAGATTCAAAAGCATTTCACACGAAACTCACAGCTCACAGTGTCGCGCCACGCACTCACTCAGTATCAGTAGCAGGGCGAGGGAACCATAGCCGCCTTAGTCGCCTCTTACGACATGCGTGGTAGGCTACGGTGTTGCTATTCTTTGCTTCCCTTATGGGCCCCGGCCGGAGTAGATGTACAATGGGGCTTTGCGGCCAAAAGGGTGGTGGCAGTGGAGGGGCGCCAAAAGAAAGCCCCCTAGGGATCCAACCCCCGGGGGCCCCGCCCCCCTGTGCCCCGGAGCGCACGCGATGTGTGTACCAAGCCCGCCTCAGGCTTCACACGGGTCTGGCGACCGATGTAGTATTATTCCGGATATACTACTTAGAGCTATAGTATGTATGGGGTGAACACCATGGACACACATCAATGGCTACAAGTGAAACCAACGTGACAGCGCATGCAATGTTGGAGGATTGCCCAAGGAGAGTGGACCCACTACCACCCTCCCCCAGAAGTTTGGTGCAACTACCGAAGAGTGGATGGGTCACGTAGGGGACGTCGTCGTATTATAATGCATCACCGCAAGTGAACCTGAATTAGAGCCACAACCCTTGGGTATATCAAGATGAATACCCATAGTTGTGAGTGGCCCACACTCGGCACAGAGCTGCAGTTGCGGTCGGTCATGCATTGATCTTTATTGTTCTCGACACAATGCACAGGCGAAGCGGGGTGTGACCATAGAAGAGTGTATATTCTGTGAGACGGGGGTTAAGCAGCCTAATGAGATGTGTGAGCGTTGCATTCAAGACACCTTCCATAGGATGATTTGGGAGTTTGAGAGGAATACCAACATCAAGCTGCGCCCATATAAAGGTATGAAACTAGATCCTCTGCCTGCTCTGCAAGATTCGGAAGCTGTATGAACACCCTACTGGATTGTGTTTTAGAGGGGAAGCCACCCCACACATAACATGCCTACTTGTCAGTGGTTCAAGAGCCCCACAACATTCTGTGGAAAGCCCTTAAGGCGGCGCTTTTGTGACTATCATCTCCGAATCATACAACGCCAAGGCAGAAGAATAAGTGGGGGAACTATAATCATTCATACTCCTTGGGGTTGGCGGTCCTTAATAGTTCCGCCAGACTGTTTCGAAACAATCGCTGAGGAGGAGGATGTGCAGCACGGGTGAATGTCTAGCATGCCAATTTGAAGCTGACTGGGATAGTGAATCATGGAGCATTGTGCGTGGCGTATCGGCGGCCGCCTTGAGGTTTGTGATATGCCCTGCAACGACGCCTGGTTCTGCGACACACACAAAGTCTTTTTTGCTACAGGCAAGGGCTACACCCCATGCCTGATCTGTGGTTGGGATATCCTACAACCCGGCGATATATGTAAGATGTGTCACCAAAAAATACTAGAGCACCTAAACGTCTTAGATGCATACATCGAAATGAAAGAGACCATGATTGACGCCACCGATAAAGGTACCGAACCGCCGGCACTAAAAAAATAGTTATTTCTGACTGGTAGGGTGAAGTCAGTTCTACGAAAACAGTTAAACACCAACAAAATGATTTCCTCTAAGAGTTTCAATTTGATATACATTTCACATGACATGCACATTTATACACACTGGATATGGTGAATATATTTGATATAGTCGTTGTCTAATTTATACTCACATTTGGTGAACAATAGTCCCACTTTGCAGCTTTCGATATCAGGAAAATTTACTGAAATCATATACCTACTAATAGAATAAAACTCATAACAGTTGCCTGCGTTTCATTAAGAATGAGGACACAACATACCCCATGAGAACGAGAAATCCCTTGAGCTCACTACATCTTCCAGCTGCAGTGACAAAGCGGATTCACTGCATGCACCAGTTTTGAATACAAAGCCGACATTGGCATGCTAAACAGAATTCGCAATCGACACACCATTGTATACTAACCCCTCTGAAAATTATAGCCCATGAGCATGTCACATGGCAGGACTGCACCTTACTTGCTCAGTTATGGCAGCAACAACAAACATGAAGAGATCTTCCAACTGAACATTGTTGCTGGGTTGGCAATGTAACAGATGCAGCTTCGGTCATAGAAAATACAATGTATTCACGGTTAAAAGTGGTCCCGTTTTCACTGATAGAAGCATACATTAGTTGATTCCGTCTGCCCCAATTATTCATCGTCAATTTAACACGTAAGGCCACCCTGCATGGTTGTTTAAAATAACTATTCTCTAAAGAAACCAAGGCCCCAACTGCTGTTCCAGAGCCAGAAATGCCTGAACCCGAATGTCCCTTTGCCTATACACCGCCATGCAACACTGATGAAGAAGACTGATAACAGTTTAACCGAGATTTGAAATAGCAGGCTGGATGAAGTCAAACTGACGCGTTAGTATTGACAATCAAACATTTGGATGAAATCAGTTGCGTCTGTCACGGTGGAAGTCATGGTTGATCTAGACATATATTTAAAAAAACCTTCAGTCTAAGAAGTTTAATTTCTAGAACATGGATCGGTATTTCTCACAACATTTAAATCTCTTTCATGGTTTGAGAAATCTCGTATGTTTACTCTCAAAGATTCAGTCTGCAACGAAATTATATTTTTTATAACAGCGTTAAACAATTCTAACTCACATAAAAAAAGTCAAACTGAAGAAACCAAAGCTTAACGAAACGTACACAACCGGGAAAGTTAACCCGGTCAACAAATGCCCACAGAAATCGGATGTGTCGGCCTAACGGCGCAAGAACGCAGCTCTGCTGCAAAAAGGCACAACGCAATCACGTCTGGAAAAAAAAAATAAACTCCGGATGAACGCAGAAGAAGAAGAAGAAGAAGAAGAAGAAGAAGAAGAAGAAGAAGAAGAAGAAGAAGAAGAAGAAGAAGAAGAAGAAGAAGAAGAAGAAGAAGAAGAAGAAGAAGAAGAACGAACGAACAGAACGAACGAACAGACTTTATTTTCAAAGGGTAACAAATTGGGCACGCAGGCCCGTCTTACATTCGGCCCTTCCATTCACTCATCTTTCTTTCATCAACAGTGCATAGGAAAAAACATTGTCACATGAATTTTGTAAACATAAACAATGCATATTACTATGTTATGAGACACATCCACCACCCACCCACACATCCCCCATTCACTCCAACTCCCCCACCCAACCACACACATAACCCACACACACACATACATTCCCCCACCCATCCACCACATCCCTACACCTACACATCTCCCCACCCACACACACCTCTCACCCACCACACATCCATCCACCCACACCCCAAGCACACATACATTCAATAACCCGCACATCCCCCACCTACACACATCTCCCCACCCACTCACATATCCTCTACCCGTCCCATTACCCACCAACAATCACTCACCCACATATCCTCCTCCACCCACACACCGCCACCCACCCAGCCAAACACACATTCCTCAACCACACAAACATCTCCCCGTCAACTGACATATTCCGCACCTACCCACACACAAATTCCGCACCCACCCACATAATCTCCCATCTCCCCCAGCCCACATACAGATCCCGAGCCCACACCTACAAACATCCCCCACCATCTCCTAACCTGCACATACTCACCCACCCACACATCCTCCATCCACCCATCCCCCAATTAAACATCCCTTAACCACACACCCTTACTCATATGCAATCACCCACCCACACATCCTCTACCCAACCACACATCCTCCATCCACCCATCCCCCAGCAACACATCCCTTAACCACACACCCCTACCCATATACACATACATCCCCACCCACGCACAATCTCCCCACCCATACACACATCACTCACACACATCCCCACCCACCAACACATCCCCCATTCACAAACACACACCTCCCATCCACGCACACACACAACCCACACACACATCCTCAACTCATACACTCATCCCCTCACACATCCCAAGACGTACTTATCCCTCAACCACTAACACCCACACATCCCTTACCCACTCATCAACACATACATCTCCTATCTACCCACCCACACTCACACACACCAACCACCCATCTAAGCACACATTCCCACCCTCACACACATCCTTCACCAACCCGCAAACCCAACCACACCTTCACCCACCCACACACACATCATTTATCCACACCCAGCTCCCCTCCCACACAACACCACACCCACACAATCCCAAAGACACATACCTCACCCACACACACATCTCCCCATACATCTCCTACCCATGAAGAAGAAGAAGAAGAAGAAGAAGAAGAAGAAGAAGAAGAAGAAGAAGAAGAAGAAGAAGAAGAAGAAGAAGAAGAAGAAGAAGAAGAAGAAGAAGAAGAAGAAGAAGAAGAAGAAGAAGAAGAAGAAGAAGAAGAAGAAGAAGAAGAAGAAGAAGAAGAAGAAGAAGAAGAAGAAGAAGAAGAAGAAGAAGAAGAAGAAGAAGAAACGTACACAAAACTTATTACAGCAATCTTCAACAAGCCAAATAATAATCAACATATAAGCTGCTGAATTCTCAAAACGCATACTTCAATTATGAAAGCGTGATTTGCAAACAGGAAACTTTCTTAGGCCATGCTACAACCAAAGTGGCTATTCAATTGATATTATTAAGCTAACAAAGTTTACTACTTAGTCAAGACCGAGGTACTCAAGCCTTCGTTGTCAGGTCACGAACTTCTTTAGCAACATTGTTAAACCTGAAAGATGTCCATGCATGCTTCAAATTTAAAGGCATCTTCTCGCATCTTACTGCTTTTGAGGTTTTCTGTAACGATGGTGTCTGCGAAGAATACTTGATATTAAGTGGTAAGACAAAATCACAAATACTGAAGTATTGGAAAGATCAGGTTGTGTGACGGTGTATTCCATGCTCAGTCTTCGTAGACTTAGATGGATAGGACATGTTAGGAGGATGGATGATGGTAGAATACCAAAGGACATCTTTTTTGGTGAATTACAGACGGGTAGGAGATCTCAGGGTCGGCCTCTACTACGATACAAAGATGTGTGTAAGCGGGACTTGATTGATACAGGCATTGATAATGAACATTGGGAGCAATTCGCCGCTGAACGTGTTGCATGGAGGGCAACTATCAGAAATGGAATAAAGACAAAGGAGAAAATGATTGCAGATAAAGCACACACAGAGCGTTGGAGACGTAAGATGGTGCAAAATGCTGGAAATGACCATGTTTTCACATGCATCTACTGTGGGCAAACATTTGCAGCAAGAATTGGCCATACCAGCCACACTCGCCACCGCCATGGGTCGTAGTTATTAAGCCTTTTTGAAGCACAATGTACCAAACTATCGTCTGTCAAGACGGAAAGGTGCCAATGTAACGATGGAGTTGTGCAGGAATGATTTGTGTGAACGCGGCAACTTTCAGCACACAACCGTTGGTGAGTCAAGATCATAGCACGTCAAAGAGGAAGTGTTTCACTGCATCGAACCCCCATGCCCGCAGATGTTTCCTCCTTCATATCCATTATATGAACCGAAATAAACGTGTCCAGAACGGGCTCCTCCATGTCGAGACCAGAAGAGATCCCGATCAACGTGTTCAAGATAGGCTGTAACTCTTCGAGCAAAGTCACTCAGTCACCCGAACCGATGAGAGGATTGATTGATTGATTGATTGATTGATTGATTTAGGAACCGACATCACAGCATTCGGGACATTCCCGAATATATAACTGTAATATATCCTGCAATATAACTGCAGATAACAGATATTATACTCCCTAGGTACTTGAAACTCTTTACATGGTTCAAGGGATATTCGTTTAAGTGAATTGTTGTTTTGTCTTCTTTAGTTATAGTCATTACCCCTGTTTTGCTTATGCTAATTTTTATGTTATGGTCCCTACACATTTCATTTAGATTATTCATGTGGTCTTATAAGTCAGCTTCTGATTATGTTATTAGGCTTGGTCATCCGCAAACAGGATGTAATGGTGTAATTTGCAGATGGTTCTTCACCGGTGTTCTCGACATGCGATGTTCTTGCGGTCTCTGTTTGGCTACTTTCTGTACATATGTTGTCTATATAGGTTATTAACAAGAGAGGGGGCAGGACGCAACCTCTTCGTACTCCGGATTTTATGGTGAAAAGTTCTGAGTTTCCTCCAGTTGCTCTCTATGCATTCACTGTTGTTGTATAAGCTTCTACATAGGTTTGTTTGCACTCACTCCATATTGTTTAAGCATTTCCCACAGCTTGTTTCTATCTACGTAGAGTATTTCATTGACATGGATTGATTTTCTATAAGTTGCCTAAGAGCAAAAATGGCATCTATGCCACCTTTGTTTTTCTTGAATCCAAGATGTGTTTCACTTAGCTGGAGTTCTATAGTAGTTCGTAATCTTTTATCAAGAAGTTTGCAACATATTTTCCCAGTATAGCTAAGAAGGGAAATGCTTCTGTATTGCTTGCATCTAAAACAAATGTTAAAGACTATACGTATTTTAATATTACTACAATTTGGAAAGATTATATAAGTTATAAATAACTATATAAAACAGCAACTAGAATATAGACGTATAAACTTAATGGACATAGGACTGTGACAGTGTTGAGTTGTATTGTACGTGAAGATGTTTTAGTCATATTCTTACACATGATCAAGTAGATGAAGGGATAGAAAGAAACTGGAATATAAAGAAATAAACAATATAGTGAATTTATATATTAGGCATGAGCGGGTAGACATTATAATAATTTATGGCATACATTAAGATATATGACAAACATAATGGTAAGGTAACATAATTGTAATGGTAAGATTACAAACATCTCGTAACCAATCACCAGTGGAACCAGGAAAGGTTGGAAAAGTGCATTTAAGTGACATACCCCATAAATCAGAGAATCTTAAAGCAGTCATACGGTAATAAACATGGACCTAGATTGATTGAACGGTAATGATAGTCAATTACAAGACAATTAGGCAACTTACATACTAGTACTAATATGCCCAAATAATTGTGAGAGCAATACACTGCCAGAAAACACACGTACCTTGACCTAGTGGGGTCAAGAAGCCCATGTCAAACGAGACTGTAGAACGTGTATGAAGGATATACTGGATAGATATCCCTTGCACCCATAGCGATTCGGAAACAGCATGGGGACGCCCAGGTGACGTTTTGAAACTAATTGCAATGTTAGAACTGTATGGAGGATATCAAAATAAAAGTCCCTACAGATATCCATTGCACTCATAGCGACTTCGTAGCAGTCAAAAGCATGGTTTAGGGACTGCATGGGGACGCCCAGGGGACGTTCTGAAGCAAATAGCAAGATTAGACATCAGCCCTCCCAGGCTGAGACTACACGTCATAGGGACTCAAAAGGTCGTGCCCGGTATAAATAGTGTTTTTTGTGTGTTAGTTTTGGTAGTGTATTTCTGAAACTGTTGATAAGCTACAGATCATTCCTGCGTAATGACTAAGTAAGATTACCAGATGGCACCATGTTTCATTCCATGTCAAGGTGTCAGAAGCCGAATAGACTGACAAAATGTTTTCAACATTTTGAAACGTGGAGGGGGATTAATGCTATGTAACGAAAAGAGCTATGATAAGATCTATTGAAGGGAGACGACGATGGTGATAAGAGAAACATACGAGTTCAGACAAAACATACTGAATAATTGTCACCGGGAATAATGAATAATGAAATGACATAAAGAATTGCGCACTCTAAATGAACAGAGTAGTAAAAGAACGGTTTCAAATGACGTCACTCGAGCGGAGACCATGGTACCAGACGCATGGCTCTGAATTATGAGTTCGGCAATGGCAAACTATATATTGCCGACGATATGTTAGTTGTGGTAGTTGTAGTATTAATGTGAATTAGTTTAATGATAGTATGTTAGTGTGACCATGTGCAGAAATATGAATCGTAAGAAGAGAAAACGTCATTTCCTGAAACAACCGTCGTCCTGTCGTTACTTCCAAAGTTCGTGTGTGTCCTTCAGTCATCAGCAGCGACTTCAGTTCATCCAAATCAGATCCCTGAACTCTACCTCCTGCACCATGGCAGGTAGGTTGTCTGATCTTCCGTAGAGTTGCACTGCCTAAAGCCAGCCTGCTGTGGCACAAGGATGTTTTTACTTTCAATGTACCAATGCAGACTGTGATTGATGATGCGCTCCAGTGATTTGCAGAGACGGCTGGTTAGGCTAATTGGTCTGTTCCTAGAGGCAATGGAACTATGTTTCCCTGATTTTAGGAAGGTTATCATGATTGCTTTTCTCTAGGCTTGTGGAACACTGCCTAAGGTCCAGCTGTTATTGAACATCTGCAACAGCTTTGCTTTGGCCTCTGTTCCTAGGTTCCTGATCATTTCATTGGAGATACCATCAGCTTCTGGTGACTTTCTCATGTTCAGTTTTCAGATATTGCTAGCTCCAATTCGCTGATTGTGATGGGTGCCTCCATAACCTCATGTACTATTTCCTTCTGTCCTGTATGTTGCCGTTTCTCTCGAATCTCTTGTTGTTTCTCTGGACTAATTTTGATATTGTTATCTTGTGCGACTGAGTCCGCAAAATGGTCAGCTACTTGCTTTCTTGTTAAGATGATTCCATCTTTATGTAGTGCAATTTGTGAGTTTCTCCCTCTGCCCTCATCGTTAAGTTGTTTTATTAGCTTCCACAATTTCCTTGTGTCTTTTGCAAAGTTCAGAGACTCCGCTTTCTCCTTCCAGCTTTCCCTTCTAGCCTGCAGCTTGGCCCTTTCAAATTTGGCTTTTGCGTGTTGGAATTTATTGTGGTGCTCTTGGCTGGGTGTGGCCTCTGCTTGCTTTCTACACATTTCCACATCAGTATGCAACTGTTCCAGTTCACTACTCCAGTAGGGTTTATATTGTTTACGGGCTCCTCTTGGTACTGTTTCTCGCGCTGCCTGTAGTATGCATTTCCCAAACTCTTCAACTTCTTTATTTATGTCTTTCTCAGTGTTCAGGTTTCTAACCAGTATGCTGGTGCGATTCTTGTACATTGCCCAGTCTGCTTTCTTGTAGTTCCACCTCGTGAGGGTGCTGCTTTCACTTACAAGCTCATTTTTGACAGTTAGAAAAGCTGGCCGATGGTCACTGCCACAAACCTGTTTCCAACGATTCGTATAATGTTCCACTCCAGGTCTGGTGAATGAAAAGCCAGGTCAGGTGTAGTTGTAGTGTACCATGATCTCGAGTAGAAAGTATATGGGTCGGACGGCTTGTTAATCAAGATGAACGTATTCTCATCCTGCCAGTCTTCCAGTCTCTCTCCTCACTGGTCCATATGATCATAGCCTCAGCTCTGCGAGTGGCTGTTCAAATCTTCATACACAATCATTTTTATTTTAATGGTAGTGTGTCTAGTGCCTGTAGGCGGTCACTTGGACAGTAGTAATTGATCAGATGTAGGTCTTTATTGCTTGTCTTAAGTTTAAGTGTCTGATACTCAGCCCCTTCCATGTACACTTCGATTTGGGAAGCAGTGTTGTTATTTTTTACAAGGGTCAGTATCCCACCTTTCCGTCTGTCTTTTCGGTCAGATCGGTAACACTGGTAGCCTCTGATTTTGAAGGCTATATTTTCGTTGAGATGAGTTTCTTGCAAGCAACATTCGCTTACATTTTATTGGTCCAAGATGTTTTCTAATAATATTGTTTGTTGCTAACTCCCTCCGCATTCCAGTGCATTATTTTAAGTCTGTATTTAGTATGGGCAGCAGTTATATTCTCAGGTCCCCTGGCTCCACAGGACATCTGAGAAGGACTCCAGTAATTGTGGTTGGACCCTTTCGAGACATAGGGCCCGGCACTGAGCCTGCCTGGGAGTCCAAATAAGGGCGAGCACCATAACATTTAGCAGTAGTCGACATATTCCGTTTTGCGTAATTACGTGGCATTCTGATTTCTGTGGTGCGCCCCCTGCTGGTTGCCGCCGTCTTCAGCACCTTTCCTGTGCTAGAGCAGACTGGTCTCATTCGAGTTTAAATGTGTACGCGAGCACACACGTGTCTGCGCATGCATGTACGTGCATACACATCTAGAGCGTACTCATTATTTTTTCGGCGCCAGAAACTCGCAGTCGCCCCTTCTCCTGTTAGTTAAAACAGTTGCGCCACGTGAAGGCCAGGAGTTGGACTTTTGCTGCATAGGTTATGTATTCACGAGCCATTGGGTATTTAAGCAATGTAGGGCGCTCACCCCAACACTGCGCTCTGGATACATACAGCAACATTGGAAACTGGTGTAGGGGTTGAACCCGATACCTCGGCATCAACGCATCGGAAGTTTAAGAACGAGAGCTCCTATCCATTCGGCCATGCTGGTCTCCTGTTATACTTATCATATTGAGGTTCTTATAACCCTACAGGTGCTGTCCTGGGGGATCAGTCTTGTTTCTGTGTACTCGTGCTTGTATTGTTAATGTTGCATTGTGACATCAGCAGACTCAACCAGAAGAACAAGAAGAGGTAGAAGAACATGAACAACTAGAACAATAAGATCAAGGAGAACTACAAGAACAAGAATATCAACAACAAGAACAACAAGAAGAAGAACAAGAACAAAAAGAACAAGAGCAAGAAAAAAAAGAACTACAAGAACAAGAACATCAACAAGAACAGCAAGAAGAAGAACAAGACCAAATAGAATTCATTGGCACCTTTCCGTCTTGACAGACGATAGTTTGGTACATTGTGCTTCAAAAAGGCTTAATAACTACGACCCATGGAGGTGGCGAGTGTGGCTGGTAAGGCCAATTCTTACTGCAAATGTTTGCCCACAGTAGATGCGTGTGAAAACATGGTCATTTCCACCATTGTGCACCATCTTACGTCTCTCACGCTCTGTGTGTGCTATATCTGCAATCATTTTCTCCTTTGTCTTTATTCCATTTCTAATAGTTGCCCTCCATGCAACACGTTAAGCGGCGACTTGCTCCCAATGTGCATTATCAATGTCTGTATCAGTCATGTCCCTCTAACACACATCTTTGTATCGTAGTAGAGGCCGACTCTGATATCTCCTACCCGTCTGTAATTCACCAAAAAAGACGTCCTTTGGTGTCACCAACTGGCTTGAGGTAGCTCCCGGTTGGGCAACCACTCAGCCAAAATCATTTTCTTCTACTGGGGTTTAGTTCTGGATGCAGTTTAAGATCCCCTAACTCTGTCAGAAGGGACTAGTTACCACCCCAGATCCCAGAGAGAAAACGTGGAACAAATGTCTGTTATGCTGATTTAAGACACTGTCCCTGATACTCAAGAAAACAGCCAAGAAGTGGCTCGTTGAAGATAGAATATATCTATATAGATTTGGCTGTACTTGGTATCACCAGAAGTGAGAAAGGAGGAGTTAAGTTATGCAACGAACTCTATGTACTTATGACTGCATATGCAAGGTACCTCCCTGACATATATTCCTACTTCTGGACAATATGTGTGAACCCCCACTAAATGATACAATAATGTGTGTACTTGATTACGCTACACAAACATTTATAAACATTTAGAATTATACGGACACATTGAGTTTTAAAATACAACAACTGTGTTTATTATTTCTAGTCTTGATGATCATATGATGATGATGATGATATTATGGTATACGTAAGTTAAGAGGTCACATAGGTCATGCTTACCCCCCCCCCCCCCCCCCCCCCAGTGAGACGCAGTTCACTGTCAGATTGAAGGAGTCCAAAGTGGTCCCTTCACAAGGCTAAGTCACTTCCTGATATGGGTTGTTGACTGTCCATTGCTCCTAAGAGATCTGGAATGAAACGAACGGAGATGGGTAGTATCTACTCTACACATCTCAAACACATGTCTATACATTCATATAAACATACATTCCAGTCATAATATATGATGGTATGATAATAATAATAATAATAATAATAATAATAATAATAAGTCTTTATTTTCAAAGGGTTAAGAATTGGGCACGCAGGCCCGTCTGACATTCTGCCCTTCTTCTCTATTTCCTCTCATACATTCTTTCATTCAACATCACTTATGAAGCAACTTTTGACAACAAAAGAACATTAAAACGCATGAAAACTAATCAATAACAAATGACTCACTGAGGCAGTGTTTAACATGGGCATTATAAATACCTAAGGAGGGTGTAACGTGCCATACATAAGGGAATGTTTTTTGGCTAGTTGTCGTTTGAGATAAGTTACCATTATTGTCTTTTTTGTGTTATTTGTTATGGGGGCATGTAGTCTGTACTAAGGTAGTGTTCAAACAGGTTGCGAATGTATGTATCATGATTGGTGGTGTCTTTGATTTCTTGTGGAAGATTGTTCCACAACTGAGCGGCAGAGTATGCTAAGCTTGTTTTATATAAGTCTATCCTAGGTTTAGGGACATGAAGTATATTTAGTCGTTCGCTATGCCTAGCGTTATATTTAAACAATGGCCAAATGTAGCTTGGAGCATTTTGAAATAGGAGTTTGTGAATTAGTTTGGTCTTATTAAAAAGCAGGCGCTTGTGGAGTGGCAGTAACCGGAGACGTTTATATAGGTTAGCATTGTCGGTAAGCTTTTCACCATTAATTAAACGCACTGCCCTTTTCTGGAGTGAATATAGGCGTTTTGTTATTGATTTGGAGCATCCATCCCAGACTGTGGAGCAGTAATCAATATGTGTTTGTATATGAGAAGTATAGAATATCTTTCTTGTGTTTTCGTCAAGGAAATTTTTAATTTTGGCAAGTTGGTATACTTTTTTGGCTATTTGTTTAACTAGAGCATGAACATGTGAGTTAAAAGTTAGATTTTGATCTATGATAACACCCAGTGTCTTGTGCTCGGTGACACTTTCTACAGGCGTGCTGCCAATTTGCAGCTGAAGAGTTCTCTGCGAGTTTAGAGTGTGAAGTCTTTGCCTGGTTCCTATTAACACAGACTTTGTTTTAGTAATGTTAATTTGCATGCGGTTTGCATGACTCCAGTTAACTACACTATTTATTTCCTGTTGCAAGGATAATTCTGGCACATTACGATCAACAGCGTTTGTATATACTGTGCAGTCATCAGCAAATAGATCGCAGGACGACGACAGATTTAATGGAAGATCATTTAAATAAATGGCAAATAATAGAGGGCCAAGAATAGACCCCTGAGGTACTCCAATATTAATGGTAATGGCTTGAGATAAAACTTTATTGTGTGATACTACTTGCTTTCTGTCTAATAAGAATGATTTTATTAATGTCACTATATTAAAACTTACTTTCATTGTTTCTAGTTTTTTAATTAGAATAGTATGATCTATCATATCGAATGCTTTCCTAAAGTCTATAAACACCGCTCCACATAGAGTATTGTTGTTAATATTTTGATGCGAGTTTTCTATCATGTTTGTTAGTGCCGTATGGCAAGGATATTTTGGCCGAAATCCTGACTGGCTGTCAACTATCAGTTTATGGCGAACTAAGTGATCTAGTGTTGTTTTGTGGATGTGCTTTTCTAGCGGTTTGGATAATGAGGATAATATGGACATTGGTCTATAATTACTCATGAGACGATCGTCTAGAGGACCAGCTTTTAAATGAGGATACACTTTAGCGATTTTAAAGGCTGATGGAAGTGACCTCTGGTAGACATTGATTATATATAAAAGTTAGTGACTCGCAGATCGCCGGTGCAGCATGGCGAAGGATCCGACTACTAATTCCATCTAGTCCTGATGAGTTATTGTTTTTTAGATTACGGAGATGAGTAAATACTTCAGTTATCGTCATTAGCGGTATGTTGGAGGAAATGTGTCCATAGCATGTGTTCTCACAGAATGATGATAATAAAGATATGTCATGAGGCGCATCTGGTATTGCAGCCTTCAGTTGGTTTATGTCGGACTGAAAGTATCTACTGAATTGATCACATGTAACCTGATTTGATGGTAATGATTGTGATGATTTGTGTTTGTTTGTCAAGGTATTAATTGCTTTCCATATATCTTTAGTGTTGGTTTTATCTATTACTATGTTCTTAAAATAGTTTTTCTTTTCCTTCCGAATAACATATTGAACTTTGTTTCTCAGACTACGGTACATAGTTAGATCTCTATTTTTGTGAGCCCTGTCGTGATCTCTCATAAGTTCAACTACCTCCTGTGTGATCCACGGGGGCTTTGTGTGATGTTTAACACGAACTTCCTTATATGGAACATGTTTATCAAATATACTTAGAAAGGTCTTTAGCCAGTGGTCCAGAGCATCGTCTGGGTCAGGAAGCTGGTAAACATAGTCCAGAGATGAGTTGACCAAATCTTGTAAGAAGACGTCTCGATTTAAATTTTTGTAATTTCTATATTTTATGCTTATATGTTTGTGTTTGGGAGTTTTGGTGCCCCTTTTCGACCACGTGCAACATACTGGATAGTGACCGCTCATTGCATTGATAGGTACACTACATTCTGTGATGTTATCAGCACACGTAGTATAAATATGATCTATAAGTGTTGCAGATGATTTAGTGATTCTAGTGGCTTGTTTGACTAACTGTTGGAAATTATATGACTCTATTATGTTTTCCCATGTTTTGTTTGATTTGTTAGCGTCTATGTTGAAGTCACCTAGCAATATTATTTCCCTAGCATTACTAAAGACTACATCCATCATAGTGGTGAAGTTTTCATACCAGATATTTCCTGCACTGGGGTTTCGATAAAGATAGCCAACTACTAGCGGAATGCAATTTTGAAGTTTAACCTCTATCCATACACACTCAATCTCACAGGTTTCAAAGTCTAGCCTGCGGTGGGCGTTAAGCGAGTTGGAAATATAAACTGCAATACCCGTCTCTTGTTTCTGATAGGGATCTCTTCTAATGGTTTTAAAACCTCTGATAGCGATGTCATCATCTGAGATGTTGCCATTTAATCGACTTTCGCTAACGCCAAACATGTGAAAATTTTGATTAAGTATAAGTGATAGTTCGGGCAGCTTCCCTAATAGATGGCATATGTTTACATGCCCGATTCTGAGCCCATTATTCCTGAGCCAGTGTTCGTACTTATTAGACATTTCAACAATGCGTAATCACAAGTTTAAAACCAAAACACACACACACAAAGTGAATACAACTTACGCCCCTTATTACAAAACACACTCTAAAGTACAGAGAAACAGTAATATCTCTGTAAATATATTAAAATACGTACACAGATCCGTAAGGAAGAGCAGTGAAGACCCCCTCACTCACCGTGAAAACACAATTAGAATTATTATAAAAGCTATACAGCTAAGTACTATCAATTAATATAAAGTCAAAACCAGTCAATGTTTGTAATAACTTATAACCTAATACGTTACTAGATCAAGTTATAACCAAATATGCAGATAAACGTTTAAGGAGAGGCTCTTTCTTGTACCGAGATCCGGTGTAGCTTTTGTCCTAAGTTGCTAGTAAATACCAGGTTGTGTTGGTTGTTGGTATAGCGACATTATAAGTGCTTGACGAAGTGTAGCTGGGCTATACCGTGTGAGGTGCAACCATTCTGGATTACAATTAAATGGGTACTGATGATGTCTCATGGGTATGTAATGACTACCAACTAGAGCCTCTGGTTGGTGGCTAACAGGAGGTTGTGCTGGCACGTCGTTGTTGCTGAGAGTCGGATCCTTTCTGGGGAGAATAGGAATCATATCTTCGTAATTATTACCCTCCTGTGTGAAAGACGACGTATTTAACGGACTTGGTGTTGTGGTAGTGTCCCGTCTGGCTTGGATTTCAGGTGCAGTGGTTATGAGTGGTCTGCACACTTCTGTCCTATTTGTACTTGATGTGACGGGAGTATGTCGTCTGGCTTGAGTTTCAGGAGTAGCTAAAAGTGTCCGGCGCGATCCCGTATTGGATGTATGGTATGTCCATTCTGCCAGTCTCAGCTGAATTCATTTTCACTCCTAGTTTCTCTGAAATGAAGGGAATAAACGAGTCGGGTAAGGTCTCGCCTTCGCTCTCTTTAATAGTTTTCCTCAGGTCCTCTTCCTCCTGGATTTTTCTCCTTTGGAAGTCTTAGGAAGCTCCTGAGATTGCTGGGTTGCTAAGCCAGCGAATCCGCTTTCATTGCGGTGTAAACATTTATACCGTTTGTGACTGTTTATTGTACTCTGGGTACATTTATTCCTATTCCGTTTATTTTTCGGAATTGAGTGGGGAAGCATCTGCCTTTCTGTGCCTACGTTTTTGTTTTTCTGAGCCATGGGGATTTGCAAAGGAATGCATGCCTCTTCTTTGTGACGGTCAGCTTCCCCGCTTTCTAGCAGAATTTCGGCTTGAGTGATTGACTTTTCCTCGGCCGAGCTGGTAGATTCCTCCACGTTCAGTATTTCAATTTGCTTTTTCTTAATCTCATCTTCTTCAGCTTTGTGACGCATATCTGCTTCTAATTCTGCAAGTCTTTTCATCATCTGTTCATCTTCTTTGTCCCACCAATCCATTTCATCTCTAATAAATAGTTCTAGCTTCTCTCCTACTAAGCCGAGTCTTATGCCCCATCCTCTAGCGGACTCTAAGAAATCTGTGCGTGCATCCATGATCTCTTCTCAGCTTAACTCAGGCAAGTAATTATATTATTACCCTACACAGAGCTAGTTAGATTTATGCTAGAGCAGGATAGTGACAAGAGGAACAGACACTGCTATGAGAATGATAGTAGTGAATTTGAGTGAGAAAGTTGATGCAAAGCAGTCCGTCATACACTGAATTAACTAAGCATTATCAAATTATTCATGATTAAATCAAATGATACAGCATGTAATCAAAAAATCATCAAGTAAATCATCAATAAACTAATTAATATCAATATTTAATGTGATTATTAATTCTACAGTGGTGAATGATGTAAATTAACTCATATGATATTATCCATTATTAACTTTTTAACAAGTTATATTATATATATATGATGATAATTGATGGCATGTTACATAAACATATATCAGTTCTAAATAAATAAATATATATGTATATATTCATAAAACCATTTAGAACATCTATAGCTCAAAACATACATCATCACGTACATTTATGTAATGGGGTGTTTCCCATATAAGTTCACCTCACTTACTCTTTCCCTTTCTGATTCATTCATACTGTCTTGTCGGAAGGGCTGGTCGCACAGTCCTGTCGAACATTAAATGCCTTCCCTGAATCTGTCTGGGTTATTGAATGTCCTAAGTCATGTCTGTCCTCATGCAGACATCATGCAGACAAGGTGAACTGGTGCCATTCCTCAAACCAAGTGGTTTCACCACAATTCTTGGTAGGCACTCAGAGTGTTGGTCCAAATAATCAATGTTAATTGGACGCTATCAATTGACTGGTACCTCTCAGGAATTTCTCCTAAGTAGTCAGTCTCCCCCATGTTTAACATCATACAGGATGAATTTAACTGTATCTCCTGTACATGCATAAGCCACACGTTCATGTAGCTTGTAAATGGATTTCTCCAAATTATCACATACAACAAATCAGACAACCAAGTGGTGAATGAAAGAAGAAGGTAGTTCTCAGTGTAATAGTCAATCTAGAAACTGGAACATTAAGTACAAAGAAAATCCACCAGTGTAAAGTGTGGGAGAATATGTAGAAACAGGAAACTACACAAGCCTTCAGACTAGCAGACAAACTAATGGTATTACCTGGGTTTTATAGTTTTGGAAATTCCATCATAATACTTCGTAGAGAAGTCCAACAGAACGAAATGTTATTATTTCTCCAGTAGGTATCCTGTTGCTATACGTGAGTTTGCGTCTGAGGATTTGCTGGCAATGCATGTAGTTTTATTCTCTTCATCCCTGGCTAGTTTCCACGTTGGCTAATTAATATATCCCCTATTAATTAACTCCGCCTATTCTATTTCATGTAGGATGAGTTACCGAGATGGATTAAGTGCCAAATTCTTTTCACCCTTCCTCCTTTCCTGTGGACGGTAGTTTCATGTGTCAATCAAATTGACCGAGGCCCCGCCACGCCTGAAACAATGAAACATGCTTTGGCGGCAATGCAGTTGCGTCATTACATTCCAATAGGCTATTAACACCAGCCTTCCTGGGTTGCTGGCAATAATGTGTCAGCCATGTGTTCCTACTTTGCCCCGTATTGCGGGTAGGTGTTAAGCCTGCATTATATTGCCGTCTTTGGATCACACGGGTTTTTCCCTGAGTAGCACTGCCATGTATTATTTCAGACGGGTCTGGCTGACCCTCTTATCTCCCATTCTGCCGTGGCTGGTTTACACGTTAGGTCATGTTAACCGTAAGGTGTTAGGTGTCAGTCTCTATTCCAACCGCAGGCTTGTAAACTAACACGCCAATCTCTAATGACTAGCTCCGCGATGTATCAAGTCGTCCCCAGCCCAGATTTCACACGTTGCCGTCTTTCTCTTCCCTGGTACTGAAAACAGTGAGTTTTCAACCTTTGATAGCACCCGCCGACTGGTGCCGTGGTGTCTGGGTTTTACGTTTGATCTGTATATCAAAGCTTTCTCAGACCTAGCATTACAGAAATGATGGGGCGTGCATGGTCAAAATGTATTTTTCTCTTGTTTTCAATCCTCTTGCATTTCTATCATTTTCTTGTGGACGTTTATGCTTTTAGAGAATGATAGAATTAATATTGTGGGCTCTTTAATTCCTTTCAAACTTGTGTAATTCTGATGCTGCCGGGGCTGTCCCGTCACATAGCTCCCCAATTTAAGTAGATTCATTAATGAAGCCTATAACAGAGCCTCGGCAGCATTCAAGAATGTATCTAAGTTCTCTCCCTTCTCGAACTGCCTCCAAGTCTGGGTTCCCAATATTCTTTGTGGCAGTGGGATGTTCTGTGAGTCAAAAGAAATATCCCATGTCCGTCCTCCCAGGATAAATCTTGCAATTCTTTGCTCCTGGTGTTGTGTCGGATTTCCGGGCTATTGCTCGGTAATGTCCTGTCCTCTGGAGGTTTTACTTTTTCCCAGCCGGGGAATTGCAAAATGTATAACAAGATTCTCCGGCGCCGCAGAGAGACTGTTATTTTCAACTCAATTTTTGGCCCTTGTCCTATAAGCAGAGGAGGTGCCATCAGTGTTTTCTTAAAAGAATTGGTCACAGTAATGTTGCTCCATTTTCTTTTCCTCCGTCGGCCAAAGATCATAATAAAATCCTTTACTCTCCTCCTTTTGGCAGGAAATGTGCTAAACATCATAATGTTGTGATGTGCATTCAACTTATACTTGCCTCTTTCTTGGTAGGGCGTCCGTTTACTCCCTCCTGATTTAAGAGTTTTCTTCCCTCGATAATTCTTTATCCAGGTGCGTTCCTCTTCAACAGAGTTCCATTTTGAATCTTTGTTTGAAAGTATAAGGCTAGTAGAGGTTGTCCAGCTTTGAGAAATCATGTTGTTCCCCAAGAACTGTGAATTTATATCACTCCTTGTAGAAGTATACATAAACAGCTGTTCTCCACATCCAACATTGGTTGAAGTTAAAGGTAAACAAGGTCCTGAGTTTTGAGTATACCAACAGCTCCTGGTTTGTTCCGCTGCAGAGTCCATCAGCTGTGATCCCCTGTTAGCTTCAGCTGTGTTGATGATAGGTATTACCTTCATCGTGTCCAAAGAAGTATTTTCTTCTTTGTTGATAGCAGACCTGCTTATCGTCCCTGAATCAGAGTACGTGGTATAATCTACATGAATGCTTTCTTTATCTTGAATTTCCTTTTTGAAAGACTCCAAGATACTGACATCGTAAGAATTCTCCGTGTCTTGTTTTTCCTCCCTGGCCAGGCTCTCTTGTGCCAAGTCCAATTGAGGTATTCTCTCCCTGGTCTGGTTTTCTTGTGCCAAATCCAATAGAAGTGAATGTTGTGGGGTGTCATTTTCAATGTCATCTCCCACCTGAGATAAGTAATTCATACTGATAATTGTTTCATATTGTGTGGCCACACCGTGAGAAACAATGGAATCCTGTTTTACATCCATTCCAGTCTCAGCTGAATTCATTTCCACTCCTAGTTTCTCTGAAATGAAGGGAATAAACGAGTCGGGTAAGGTCTCGCCTTCGCTCTCTTTAATAGTTTTCCTCAGGTCCTCTTCCTCCTGGATTTTTCTCCTTTGGGAAGTCTTAGGAAGCTCCTGAGATTGCTGGGTTGCTAAGCCAGCGAATCCGCTTTCATTGCGGTGTAAACATTTATCACGTTTGTGACTGTTTATTGTACTCTGGGTACATTTATTCCTATTCCGTTTATTTTTCGGAATTGAGTGGGGAAGCATCTGCCTTTCTGTGCCTAAGTTTTTGTTTTTCTGAGCCATGGGGATTTGCAAAGGAATGCATGCCTCTTCTTTGTGACGGTCAGCTTCCCCGCTTTCTAGCAGAATTTCGGCTTGAGTGATTGACTTTTCCTCGGCCGAGCTGGTAGATTCCTCCACGTTCAGTATTTCAATTTGCTTTTTCTTAATCTCATCTTCTTCAGCTTTGTGACGCATATCTGCTTCTAATTCTGCAAGTCTTTTCATCATCTGTTCATCTTCTTTGTCCCACCAATCCATTTCATCTCTAATAAATAGTTCTAGCTTCTCTCCTACTAAGCCGAGTCTTATGCCCCATCCTCTAGCGGACTCTAAGAAATCTGTGCGTGCATCCATGATCTCTTCTCAGCTTAACTCAGGCAAGTAATTATATTATTACCCTACACAGAGCTAGTTAGATTTATGCTAGAGCAGGATAGTGACAAGAGGAACAGACACTGCTATGAGAATGATAGTAGTGAATTTGAGTGAGAAAGTTGATGCAAAGCAGTCCGTCATACACTGAATTAACTAAGCATTATCAAATTATTCATGATTAAATCAAATGATAAAGCATGTAATCAAAAAATCATCAAGTAAATCATCAATAAACTAATTAATATCACTATTTAATGTGATTATTAATTCTACAGTGGTGAATGATGTAAATTAACTCATATGATATTATCCATTATTAACTTTTTAACAAGTTATTTAAATTCTACAGACTTCCCTAGAAACAAATTCCTAAGTTAATACTTAGCAAATGTAATGGGTGAAGAATGAAAGAATGGTTTATGAAAATCAATAGTCTAGAATTTATTCTCTGATTCTATCATGGATGAGAAGTCCTAATGTGTCAAAATCTTGCCTACAATCAAGCAAGCTATTACATTAGAAATAAATTATAACTAACTAATGCTGCTAAGAATGTAAGTGAGAATGACCTAGGTTCTATCCATGGGCAAGACCGGAATAATACCAGACTAACAGATTTGAAATAGGTTCGTTCCTTGCGAGCGAACCAAAGTGTTCTAGGGTTTACTCCCGGATTCTATAGCAGACGAGCAGACCAATACCTTGGAAGCGAACCAAAATTTTCTAGGGTGTACTCCCGGATTATGTCGCGGACGAGCAGACCAATATGTCACCAACTGGCTTGAGGTAGATCACGGTTGGGCAACCACTCAGCCAAAATCATTTTCTTCTACTGGGGTTTAGTTCTGGATGCAGTTTAAGATCCCCTAATTCTGTCAGAAGGGACTAGTTACCACCCCAGATCCCAGAGAGAAAACGTGGAACAAATGTCTGTTATGCTGATTTAAGACACTGTCTCTGATACTCAAGAAAACAGCCAAGAAGTGGCTCGTTGAAGATAGAATATATCTATATAGATTTGGCTGTACTTGGTATCACCAGAAGTGAGAAAGGAGGAGTTAAGTTATGCAACGAACTCTATGTACTTATGACTGCATATGCAAGGTACCTCCCTGACATATATTCCTACTTCTGGACAATATGTGTGAACCCCCACTAAATGATACAATAATGTGTGTACTTGATTACGCTACACAAACATTTATAAATATTTCGAATTATACGGACAAATTGAGTTTTAAAATACAACAACTGTATTTATTATTTCTAGTCTTGATGATCATATGATGATGATGATGATATTATGGTATACGTAACTTAAGAGGTCACATAGGTCATGTTTCCCCCCCCCCAGTGAAACGCAGTTCACTGTCAGATTGAAGGAGTCCAAAGTGGTCCCTTCACAAGGCTAAGTCACTTCCTGATATGGGTTGTTGACTGTCCATTGCTCCTAAGAGATCTGGAATGAAACGAACGGAGATGGGTAGTATCTACTCTACACATCTCAAACACATGTCTATACATTCATATAAACATACATTCAAGTCAGAATATATGATGGTATGATGATAATTGATGGCATGTTACATAAACATATATCAGTTCTAAATAAATAAATATAATGTATATATTCATAAAACCATTTAGAACATCTATAGCTCAAAACATACATCATCACGTACATTTATGTAATGGGGTGTTTCCCATATAAGTTCACCTCACTTACTCTTTCCCTTTCTGATTCATTCATACTGTCTTGTCGGAAGGGCTGGTCGCACAGTCCTGTCGAACATTAAATGCCTTCCATGAATCTGTCTGGGTTATTGAATGTCCTAAGTCATGTCTGTCCTCATGCAGATATCATGCAGACAAGGTGAACTGGTGCCATTCCTCAAACCAAGTGGTTTCACCACAATTCTTGGTAGGCACTCAGAGTGTTGGTCCAAATAATCAATGTTAATTGGACGCTATCAATTGACTGGTACCTCTCAGGAATTTCTCCTAAGTAGTCAGTCTCCCCCATGTTTAACATCATACAGGATGAATTTAACTTTATCTCCTGTACATGCATAAGCCACACGTTCATGTAGCTTGGATAATGGATTTCTTCAAATTATCACATACAACAAATCAGACAATCAAGTGGTGAATGAAAGAAGAAGGTAGTTCTCAGTGTAATAGTCAATCTAGAAACTGGAACATTAAGTACAAAGAAAATCCACCAGTGTAAAGTTTGGGAGAATATGTAGAAACAGGCAACTACACAAGCCTTCAGACTAGCAGACAAACTAATGGTATTACCTGGGTTTTATAGTTTTGGAAATTCCATCATAATACTTCGTAGAGAAGTCCAACAGAAGGAAATGTTAATATTTCTCCAGTAGGTATCCTTTTGCTATCCGTGAGTTTGCGTCTGAGGATTTGCTGGCCATGCATGTAGTTTTATTCTCTTCATCCCTGGCTAGTTTCCACGTTGGCTAATTAATATATCCCCTATTAATTAACTCCGCCTATTCTATTTCATGTCGGATGAGTTACCGAGATGGATTAAGTGCCAAATTCTTTTCACCCCTCCTCCTTTCCCATGGGCGGTAGTTTCATGTGTCAATCAAATTGACCGAGGCCCCGCCACGCCTGACACAATGAAACATGCTTTGGCGGCAATGCAGTTGCGTCATTACATTCCAATAGGCTATTAACACCAGCCTTCCTGGGTTGCTGGCAATAATGTGTCAGCCATGTGTTCCTACTTTGCCCCGTATTGCGGGTAGGTGTTAAGCCTGCATTATATTGCCGTCTTTGGATCACACGGGTTTTTCCCTGAGTAGCACTGCCATGTATTATTTCAGACGGGTCTGGCTGACCCTCTTATCTTCCATTCTGCCGTGGCTGGTTTACACGTTAGGTCATGTTAACCGCAAGGTGTTAGGTGTCAGTCCCTATTCCAACCGCAGGCTTGTAAACTAACACGCCAATCTCTACTGACTGGCTCCGCGATGTATCAAGACGTCCCCAGCCCAGATTTCACACGTTGCCGTCTTTCTCTTCCCTGGTACTGAAAACAGTGAGTTTTCAACCTTTGATAGCACCCGCCGACTGGTGCCGTGGTGTCTGGGTTTTACGTTTGATCTGTACATCAAAGCTTTCTCAGACCTAGCATTACAGAAATGATGGGGCGTGTATGGTCAAAATGTATTTTTCTCTTGTTTTCAATCCTCTTGCATTTCTATCATTTTCTGGTGGACGTTTATGCTTTTAGAGAATGATAGAATTAATATTGTGGGCTCTTTAATTCATTTCAAACTTGTGTAATTCTGATGCTGCCGGGGTTGTCCCGTCACATTTGGTATTCTACCATCATCCATCCTCCTAACATGTCCTATCCATCTAAGTCTACGAAGACTGAGCATGGAACACACCGTCACACAACCTGATCTTTCCAATACTTCAGTATTTGTGATCTTTTCTTTTGCAACGGAGACAGATAAATATATAGACAGACACATATATAGACAGACAAACAGAGAGACAGGCTTGCAAACAGGTAGGTTGATAATAAGGCAGACAAGTAGACAACAACAAAAAACAGACAGACAGACGGACGGACAGACGGACGGACGGACGGACTGACGGACTGATGGACAGACAGACAGACAGACAGACAGACAGACAGACAGACTAACAGACAGAACCTCTAAACATGACAGAATAAATTAAAGGAGCCGGTCGTTCAGAAAACAATGGCAAACTACTGAACGTAAAATTTGCCCAGGTATCACGAACAGCGAAAATGCTATGGTTGACTGCTACGTCCTGTGAAGGACATGCAACTCAATTTTTTTTTCTCATTGTCCAAGACTCACATCCATACAAAAGTCAGGCTCTATGTAACACCTCAACACTCTTTTTCTCGTTTCAATTGACATCTTTTTATTGGCCAGTGTGTTTTTCATCTTGCTAAAGGCTACTTTAGCCATGGCTATTCCTGTCCTAATCTCTTCAAGGCATGTTCAGAGTAATGGCGGAGGGCTATGTCCCAGAATTGACCGGTTTTTGTGCCTTATGCAGAAATGTGTGGCGGCTGGTCTTCTGGTTGACTGCCGCTTCTTTTGACGATAAACCGTGCTCCAACTGTTGTTTTGGCATTCTGGAGACGGCATTGTGTGCAGTGAGGTGTTGTTGTTTTTTTTTTACATCTGTCCGAGGTTTAGTGGTGTGATATCTATGCTCAAAATGGCGTAGCTGGCTAGATAACATCTAGGAACGGACCAGCGACATCCAGAGATATCTGCATGTGTGGCGGCGGGTGTGTCTCGGGGGCGACCGGTTTTCTTGCCTTAAGCGAAACTCTTGGCTGCTGGTTTTGCCGGTGACTGCCGTTTCCATCGGTGATGAACTGTGTTTTGGGGGAGGACTTATGTGTCGGCTTTCAGGTGACGACATTGTGTACAGTGAAGTGTTTTTTGACATCTTTTGAGGTTATTTTGTTGCGTGATCTACATTTCGGAGAGGAGATGGCGTGGCTGGCTGGGGGACATCTAGAGACGGAGCAGCAACATCTAGAAACATTGAGACTTTGTGGGTGAACGTTGATTGGGAGAGTGACTGCCGATTCCATCAGGGATGAACTGTGTTGATCGTGGAGGACTTTTGTGGTGACATTCTGGATTTGACATTTTACACAGTGTGCTTGAGCGGGCCTTTGTTTGTCGAGACTCCTGTCTTTTCCACTGTTCACATGTGGCAGTGGAGAAAATTGTATGCGATATTCACTGGCACGGGAACGGGGCATAATGGAGATGACCCTTTGGTGTGATGTTGGAACCGCGACTAATGGCTGATGTCTTCAAGGCATCTCCCATCAGATGTTATTACTGTTTCGAGATAATTGTGCGGATTCACTTGTTGAAGAATATTCCCATTTACTTGTATATTACATTGTGGTATTTCATTCTTCCTAGTGACGACCATTATCTGTCTGTTTACAATTTAATTCTAACCCTGCTTGTTCACTGTGTGCAACAACCACATCTATTAATTGTTGTAGATCCTCCTCATTGTCTCCAATCAATACTGTATCATCTTACATATCTAATGTTATTGATGTATCGTCCTCTGATGATGATTCCATTTATATCTTTTATATTTCTGAAAATATGTTCACTGTATATGGATACAATATGTAAGGAGACAAATGAAGCATGGCTTGAGAGAAATTGCATAGAAATTGAAGAACAACACAACAGTCAAAATAGCAAATTAGTGCACAAAATAATTCAGGAACTTACTAATAAAAGAACAAGAACATCAGTAGGCTGTCTAAAAACTAAAGATGGCAAAATCCTAATATAAAAAGCTCAGATTCTACATGAATGGTCAGATTATGTGAAAACCCTTTATGATGATAACAGAGATGAACACATGATATTCTATTTAATAATGAAGGGCCGCCAAATTTGAAGATGTAGGTTCGGCATGTTCTTAAACATATGAAAGCTGGCAAGACTCCCTGTTCAGATAACATCACAACATAAATGAATACAGCTTTAGAAGAATATGGAAGAGATCAAGTCACACGACTGCTGAACATATTATATGATACCGGAGATATACTGAATTATGTAATTCTGTATTTATTGCAATCTCAAAGAAATCAGGAGCCTTGGAATGTGAACAATTTAGAACAATTAGTAAAGTGAGGAGCGGCTGGCCGAGTGGATAGAATGCCGGACTCCCATTCGGGAGACCCGGGTTCGATCCCTCGGTAAGGTCTGGGATTTTTTTTCTGTCTGCGGCGAAAAGAAAATTCTAACCTGCACAGTTCGCGGCGACTGCACTAGCCAGGCGGCCTTAATTCCTCAGGCTCAAAGATCCCTCTGCCATACATCGCAAGGTACTATGTTGGCAGTAAATGACAGTTTTAAATGACAGTATAATGAGTCACATCACGAAGATTTTGCTACAAATTATCATGCAAAGAGTTAGGAAGAAAATGCAACCTGACATAGGGGAAGAATAATGTGGGTTGGTAGAAGGCAAGGGTACAGTAAATGCTGTGAATATGCTGCGACCATTTATTGACATTTCTACAGAAGTAAACAAAGATATACATTTTTGCTTTATGGACTACACAAAGGCTTCAGATAGAGTAAGGCATGTCACCATGTTAGATATGCTTGCAGATCTACAAATTGATGGGAAAGACATTAGACGTATAAAAAGATATATATTGGAAACACCAAGCTGCCATAAGGATTGATAATAAAGTGGGACAATATCAGCCTATTAAGAGAGGTGTGAGACAGGGATGTGGAATGTCTCCAGATAGTTTTTCCCTAAACAGTGAAAATATTTTCAGATATAAATGGAATCATCATTGGAGGACGAAACATAACATTAGATAAGCAGATGTTACAGTATTGATTGCAGACAATTAGCATGATCTGCAAAAAGTAGTAGATGCTGTTGTTGCCCACATTGAACAACTGGGGTTAGAATTAAATTGTAAAAAGACACAGATTGTTGTTGTCACTAGGAAGAAAGAAATACCACAATGTAATATACAAGTAAATGGGAATATTCTTCAACAAGTGAATCGGTACAATTATCTCGGAACATTTATAACATCTGATGGGAGATGCCTTGAAGAGATTAGAACAAGAATCGCCTTGGCGATAGTAGCCTTCAGCAAGATGAAAAACATACTGACCAATAAAAGGATGTCAATTGAAAACGAGAAAAAGAGTGTTGAGGTGCTACATAGAGCCTGTACTTTTGTATGGATGTGAAACTTGGACAATGAGCAGTCAAGCTGAAAAACATCTGATGGCTGTAGAAATGCAGAAATGTGGTTTCTTAGGAGAATGCAAAGAATACCATGGACAGACAGAAAAACCAATGACCAAGTACTACAGGAAACAAATGAAAATCGTAAATTGATTAGAGAAATTAGATGTAGACAGTCAAAATGTTGTGGACATGTTATGAGAAGAAATGAACTGGAGAACTTGGTGACAACTGGCAAGATCAAAGGGAACAGACCAAGGGGAAGACCGAGAAGTAAATACCTGGATGGCTTGGCCACATGGCATGGTCGAGACAGGAACACTGAGCTGATCCACGACTCTGGTGATCGAGTGAAATGGCGAGTCATGACCACCCACGCTTTCCGGCATGGCACATGATGGATGGATGGATAAAAAATCTGGAGACATTACACATCCCTATATCACACCTCTCTAAATAGGCGACATTGTCCCACTTCGTTATCAATCATTATGGCAGCCTTTAACAGGCCGGACAAAAATATGTCATAGAATGGCACAGAGTAAGATGTAAGTGCTACATGTAAAAGAATAAACTAATCCATGAAATATCGAGTAGACATAGGAAAATGGTTTATAAAATTCTCACACAACTAAGAGAAAGCGTTCAATTCTACATACATTTTAAAGATAATTTAAAATTATTATCCCTTTATTTATTTTCATTGTATCACATTTTTATAACAAGCTTATAAAAGATTAAGATAAATATTAAGTTATTGAAGTCACATAATACATTTATGCTACTTTTTTGATGTCCCTTTAAAAAATGTTATGATGTTATGTCCCATTCCAATAATTAAATTATATGTCTTCTGTTTCATGAAGTATTATTTCTTACAAAGCAGTGTGTATTTACAAGTTGTAGTGTGTATTTTCTTTACATTTGCAAATACTACAAAATCCCAGACGTCAAATCCAGCAAGAATCTGTAATGTTGTATAATGACTGCATACTGTTTATTATTCTGGAATGGCAAATGTAGCGATATTAAATTCATATGGATAAATTGTTGTTTTCGGTAATTACAATTCCAAAGTAAAACTTCCAGCGTACCCTGTAACACACTTGGATCCTCGTCAGTTCTTCAGTCCAATAGATGGACGGAAGGGAATGTGTAAACATGTTGAATGTATTATATGAAATAAGTTTCCACATGGGTTTCCCATAGTGTCTCCGTGGCGAAGGTGTTACGAATGCGGTTCATAGTCCCGTATACCCACTTTCGAAACACAGCTGCGAGCGATTTGGTAGCAGACCGTGTTAGCGCTGTTTTTTTTTTTGCTAAAAGGGTATGGGTGCCGGTCGTACAGACAGCAATGGTAACCTACTGAACGTAAAACTTGCCAAGACATCAGCAACAGCTAAAAATGCTGCTTTTGACTGCAAACGTCCTGTAAAGGATATGCAACTTTGTATGTGTGCCCAAAGTGTATCGTACGAGAGTAAGTTAATAAGTAAGTCACAAATGGCTGTAGAAAAATAACTAATTATGATAACAACTTGAAATTAGTTTATTTTTATACATACATTGTCCCTTTATTTGTCAACATAATTTCCACCAACATTGACGCACTTATCCCATCGTTTTATCAGTCCTCCTAAACCGGCTGCATAGAACTGCGCGCTCTGTTTTCATTTACCTGCCATCCCACAGAACTGTGTGACTTACTTATTGACGTGCCCTCGCAACTTTTTCTATCCAGCTATGCACCAGTTAGCAAGACTGGCAAGACCCCCGGTTCAGACAGCATCACAACAGAAATGATTAATGCTTTAGAAGAATACGGAATAGATAAAGTTACCAGACTGCTGAATACCATATATAAGGGGTGGGCAAACTTTTTGTGAGGGGGGAAGCATTGACAAGTATAAAGCTATGGGGGGGGGGGGGGTGGCGCATATATATATGGTTCGATGTGCAATGAGGATGATCTTTTGACTAACAAACTAACAACAAGCTGCTATAAGAATTGATAATGAAGTACGTCAATATCAGCCTATTAAGAAAGGTGTAAGTCAGGGATGTGTAATGTCTCCAGATCCTTTTTCCCTGTACAGTGAAAATATTTTCAGCAATATAGAAGATTTATAAGGAATCAACATCGGGGGACGATACATCAATAACATTAGATATGCAGATGATACAGTCTTGATTGCAGACAATGAACAGGACCTGCAACTTTAGTAGATGCGGTTGTTGCACACAGTGAACAACTAGGGTTAGAATTGAATTGTAAGAAGACAGATTATGGTCGTCACTAGGAAGGAAGAAATGCCACAATGTAATATACAAGTAAATGGGCATATTCTTAAACAAGTGAATCGGTACAGCTATCTCGGAACAGTCATAACATCTGATGGGAGATTAGAAGAAGAGAGAGCCTTGAAGAGATTAGAACAAGAATTGCCATAGCGAGGGTGACCTTTTTGCAAGATGAAAAATATACTGACCAATAATAAGATATCAACTGAAACGAGGAAAAAGGTGTTGAAGTGCTACAAAGAACACGCACTTCTATATGGATGTGAAGCTTGGACAATGAGCAGAAAAACTAAAAAACATCTGATGGCTGTGGAAATGTGGTTTCTGAGGAAAATGCAAAGAATACCATGGACAGACAGAAAAACCAATGACCAAGTCCTACAAGAAATAAATGAAGATCGTAAAATGATTATTGACATTAGACGTAGACAGTCAAAATATTTTGGGCATGTTATGAGAAGAAATGAATTGGAGAACTTGGTGACAACTGGCAAGATTGAAGGGAAGAGACCAAGGGGAAGACCGAGAAGTAAATACCTGGATGGCTTGGCCACGTGGCATGGTCGAGACAGGAACACGAGCTGATCCACGACTCTGGTGATTGATTGAGATGGCAAAACGTGACCACCCACGTCATGGCACATGATGAATGAATGGATGCACCGCTTTACGGGACAAACATTTGTCAGCATAAACACTGAAACCCATCTTGGCGGGAGACATTTCACGAATGACGCCGAAGTTGATTGTGAAGTGAAAACGTGGTTTAGAAAACAGAGCACGCATTTCTATGCAGCCGGTTTGAGAGGACTGATATAACGATGGGATAAGTGCATCAATGTTGGTGGAAATTATTAGTTTAGTTTAGTCAATGGATCAACATCACGGCACACGGGTGTAACCCATAAGTGCTCCGTTATCCTCCTAACTCAAACCTGAGTCTGGAGAAACTCAGCTCAGTGCACGAACTCCGTAGCACCGGCAAGGATCCTTAAATACTTTGGGTAGATTTTTAATATACCTCGAGACCACGCATCCCCCCCCCCCCCACCCGGTGGTGGTGGTGGAAATTATGTTGAGAAGTAAAGGAACAATGTATGTATACAAATAAACTGGTTTCAAATTTATATCATATTTACTTATTTTTCTACAGCCATTTGTGACTTACTTATTGACTTTCCCCCGTAGTTCATACACGTGCTATTACTTCTAGTGCACTGGTTTAATATACGCGTGTGGTTTAGCTTTCCGTGTTTCCATAGTCCCTCGCCATCAGCCGAACCCACTCCGACTTCTGAGGTACTTGTAATTTACGTCCCCAAGTCTTACGCCTCCAAGGACGAGAAGTCAAAAAGTTAGTCCAAGCGACCGGTGTAGGGGTTGAACCCGCTACCTCGGCATCAACCGTGGTAAGAACGAACGCTCTTATCCATTCGGCCATGCTGGTTTCCTGTTCTACATATATTGAGGTGCTGTCCTGGGGGATCAGTCTTGTTTTTGTATACTCGTGCAGGAACTGGCAGCGGAGCTTGTGATATACAAGTTATCTGCATATCCTTTACATAATGTCGCAGTCAACCCCATCATTTCTTGACTGTTTGTGATTTCTTGGCTCACCAGTTTGTCATTCCTTCTGAACTACCGCCACTTATACCACTTCATGAAAACCAGCGCAAGGCTGTCAGTTTCCAAATCGTCCTCAGCGGTGTGTAGGGTCATCACATTTTGTAGGAATGTATTCACGTGGGAATAGATGGTCAGTGTTTCCCTCACTTAGCGAGACGATGAACGTAGGCTTCCAGCCCACGCCCGACCGTGCTCATGACATACAGTATTAGCGTAGCTTCCAGTCAGCTTCGCTTTCTAGCCCGCTGTCCAGTATCAAACACATATGGGAACATCTATAATATGCAGTCGCAGAGTCATGCACAAAATGTTGCCAGATAAACGACGTTTCTAGAATATCTCCACAGCCTCCGGCATGTATCAGCACATAAACACAGACGAGCAAGACCACAAAGTGTATTCACGTAAGTTTGATACAGAGTCTGACCCGCCGATGTTTCATACCATCAACATCAAAGCAAAGCGGTCTGCTTCCACATCACACCAATGGATTTCACCCTTTCTTCTCGGAGTGACGGGGAATTATGAGACAATGAGCCACAGGCATCGGTTATGTAGGGTACACTGTTAGAGAAAACAGACAACAAGAGGATACAGTAGGGGTTCATAGAAAACAGACAACGAGCGGATACAGTACAGGTTCATAGTTCACTCCCAAGCCACCTTCACTAAGCCACGACAATAAGTGAACTTGATAATAATAGTTCCTATAGTTAACAATAATAATAAGAATTATTATTATTACTGTTTTTCATTGGCATCTTGCCGTCTTGACAGACGATAGTTTGTTACATTGTGCATCATAAAGGTATAATAACTACAACCCATGGCGGTAGCGAATGTGACTGATCAGAACAATTTGCGCTGTAAATTATAGGCCATTGGATACATGTGAACACATGGTCATGTTCAGCATCACGCACCATCTTAGGTCTATCGCGCTCAGTGTGTGACCTATCTGCAATTATTTTCTCCTTTTTCTTTATTCCACTTCTGATATTTGCCCTCCATGCAACACGTTCGGCGGCGACTTGCTCGCAATGCGCATTATCAATGTATCAATCATCTCCCGCTTACACACTAACAATCTGATACACCTTGTAGCACAAAAACTACTGCATTCTTGTAACAGATGTGATGTCAGACTCCGACTATCGTTAAATAACAAATTGTCTTTACCACGTGACCATCTTGGTGAGTCTGCTATATGATCCTACATAATATTAGTTTTCTAGCACACTGCAGTGATTTATTAGCACACTGAGGTGATTTATTAATCTAAATATCTGGGTACCTGCTATACACCATATACAATCTCAATTCTTTCTTCTCTGTTACAATCCACGTGGCGTAAGCACTAATTCATTATTGTCACAGGATAATCAAGTAAAATACTTTTCTACTGTGTACTCATTACACACACACACACACACGCGCACTCACACACACACACGATCATTATTTTCATCGTTCAATGTTATTTTGTGGTATTCATTCCCAGCAATCAATCACACAATGTTCAATCATGTACCAGCATGGCTACACATGGCATGGTTTCAGTTTTTGCCACAAGTAATTATAATTTATGTCATCATATTTTTTTATATCTCACACTCCACGTATCTGCTAGCTTGGGATATTTACCTAGGGAAACTACGAAACCATTAATCACACTGCCTAGTTCATTTCAATTATCAAAAAGAACTGATAATGTATTATATCCTTATTTCACATCACCATGCCTGATTGCCAATTTTTCAATGTATTAATCTGTTATACGCTTATTTACATAAATCTTCAGGGACACTAAATCAATCTGTATAGCAGCTCATTTCATTAATATTTAATTATACTATTTATATAAATTATTACTTTATTGGTCCCTACAATCTCGCCTATCAGTTGTATCTATCCACGATGTGTCGACTACACAACCACTTTCGAGCTGTACCTTGGTGCGTTGCAATTGAGGAACAGTTATTAAAGTAAACACTTTAAACTTACGGTTCTCGCCTAAGACGTAGGATGTTCACCGGCCCATACGGGAAACATCTCCCACAACTTTTGTCTCCACGACTGGCCAAATCGTTCGTCTTCACTGTCTAGCAAAGAACAAAATGGGACTGAACATCGACTTTGTCCTAACGTTTTCCAGCTGTATCCAGGTTCTTTTTGTCTTTCTTTTACATGCTAAATTGGGATTTGCTTTGATTTGGCGTTGTTACATATATGACATGTTAAACCTGGAATTCAGAACAAAATAAAGTGTATTAATCTGTAGCCCAGCTGCTGAGTTAGAGACAGACCCAATTTATCACGTTACAGGGACCCTGATATGGGATCCAAAGCCAGATGTGTTTCATTGTTTGCATGGCATCCGTGTTTTATCTGTATGACTTCCAGGTCATCTGCCCCTAGTTGTATTTTTCTCCCCCTACCTCTGTGCTGTGTTCAGATCAATTGTACAGCAGCAGCTGCTCAATATCTTCCCCGTGCATATAAATCCAGAAAAGATAGATCCGGAAAAGATAAATCCAGAACTGATAAATCTGGAGAGAACGGTGCATCAGGAGGTGATCAGAGGATCTGGCCGACACTCAGTGCCTAGAGGAAAGGTCAGACTGCAACTGGTACGATTAGAATTTGGGACTCTTCGCTGGCTGTTGAAAATGGGAACAGAACGCTTTTGGGAATGTTCCGAGTGCAGTGATGTCGGTTCTTGACTCAACTCATCTTCCTTGTCCTCAGCACAGAATCTATTGCAGCAGTCGAGATATAGAGTGTGTATCTTGATTCTGTTTACTGTAGTGGTAATAAAGCTTTCTGATTTGCTCAGCCAAGTACTTGGAGTGCAGCAGCAAACGGTCAACATCTTCGCCAAACAGATAAATTCAGACCATATGCATCCTCATGACCTGGCGAGAACGGTAGAGCAGGGAGTGACCAGAGGATTTGGCCGGCTTATTACTTAGAGGAAAGGCCAGTCGGACACATCATCTGCCGCAATTGGTACCATTAGTATTGCACTGTCTGGCTGGCTGTTGATGATGGAACGACAGGTGTGGAAATGTCCACATGCTGTGATATCGGGTCTTGATTCAACTCACCTCAACACAACTCATATCAATTCAAGTCACCTCATATCAACTGACCTCACCTCAACTCACCTCACCTCAAATCAAGTCACCTCAGCTCAACTCACCTCACCTCACCTCAACTCATCTCACCTCAATTCAACTCACCTCAACTTCCTTGTCCTCAGCACAAAATTAATGCAGCAGTCGGAATGTAGATTACTTATCTTGATTGTGGTGACAATGTTTAGATGATTTGTACATTCCAGCCTGCTCCATGCAGTCGGAATGTAGATAACTTATCTTGATTGTGGTGACAATGTTTAGATAATTTGTACATTCCAGCCTCCTCCATGCAGTCGGAATGTAGATAACTTATCTTGATTGTGGTGACAACGTTTAGATCATTTGTACACTCCAGCCTGCTCCGTGCAGTCAGAATGTAGATAACTTATCTTGATTGTGGTGACAATGTTTAGATATTTGTACACTCCAGCCTGCTCCGTGCAGTCGGAATGTAGATAACTTATCTTGATTGTGGTGACAACGTTTAGATCATTTGTACACTCCAGCCTGCTCCGTGCAGTCAGAATGTAGATAACTTATCTTGATTGTGGTGACAATGTTTAGATGATTTGTACATTCCAGCCTGCTCCATGCAGTCGGAATGTAGATAACTTATCTTGATTGTGGTGACAATGTTTAGATAATTTGTACACTCCAGCCTGCTCCGTGCAGTCGGAATGTAGATAACTTATCTTGATTGTGGTGACAACGTTTAGATCATTTGTACACTCCAGCCTGCTCCGTGCAGTCAGAATGTAGATAACTTATCTTGATTGTGGTGACAATGTTTAGATAATTTGTACACTCCAGCCTGCTCCGTGCAGTCGGAATGTAGATAACTTATCTTGATTGTGGTGACAACGTTTAGATCATTTGTACACTCCAGCCTGCTCCATGCAGTCGGAATGTAGATAACTTATCTTGATTGTGGTGACAACGTTTAGATCATTTGTACACTTCCAGCCTGCTCCATGCAGTCAGAATGTAGATAACCTTATCTTGATTGTGGTGACAATGTTTAGATCATTTGTACACTCCAGCCTGCTCCGTGCAGTCAGAATGTAGATAACTTATCTTGATTGTGGTGACAATGTTTAGATGATTTGTACACTCCATCCTGCTCCGTGCAGTCGGAATGTAGATTACTTATCTTGATTGTGGTGACAATGTTTAGATGATTTGTACATTCTAGCCTGCTCCATGCAGTCAGAATGTAGATAACCTATCTTGATTGTGGTGACAATGTTTAGATGATTTGTACATTCTAGCCTGCTCCATGCAGTCAGAATGTAGATAACCTATCTTGATTGTGGTGACAATGTTTAGATGATTTGTACATTCTAGCCTGCTCCATGCATAAATGTAGATAACCCCTTGATTTTTGGACAATGTTTAATATTTGTCTTCTAGCATGCCCATGAGTCGAAGAGATAACCTACTTGTTGTGGTGAAAGTTTAATAATTTGTACATTCAGCCTGTATGCAGTCGAATGTAGTAACATCTTGATGTTTTGAAATGTTTGATGATTTGTACACCCATTGTCCCAGCGAAATGTGTTTTATCTTGTTTTAAATGTTTAGATGATTTGTAATTTAGTGTATGAGTAGAAAGTAGATAATATTTGATTTGTTGAAAAGTTAGTAAATTTGTAAATTTATGTATGAGTAGATGTAGATAATATTTGATTTTTGAAAATTTAGATGATTTGTATATAGTGTGTGATATTGTTAGAAATAAGTGTGGGTGTTGGATAGATTTGGGTATTTTTTTTTTTTAAATATAAAAAGGGATGGGTGGTTGTTAGGGAATAGAAATTTTTGAGAAAGTTGAAGTGATAAAGAGAAAAAGGTGTGTTGAAATTAGTTGTAAAGGAAAGAATAAATTTTGTTTAAAATTAGTTTGAAAAATTTTTATGAAGATGTTTGCGAGATGATATGGTGAAAAAAGAAGGGAGAGTGGTTTGTAGGAAATAAGAAAGTGATGAAAAATGAGATAAAAAGAAATATGTTGAAAAAGAAAATAAATAAGTGTGGGTTTTTTTGTTTTTTAAAAGGGATGTATGTATGTATGATGATGAAAGGGTGCGTGATGGTGGTGGTGTGTGGGGGGTGAGGAAATTTAATTATAGAAAGAAAAATATAGAGGAAAAGAAAGTAGAGATATGAGTGTATGGTGGGAAGAAAAATGTTGTAGGAATGATAAAAATTTTATTTTAGTGGAAATTTAATTTTTAAGTAGTATTTATGAAAAAATAATTATTTTTTATTTGTTATTGAAAATTAGGTGTAATAGATTGTATGTTGATTTCCCCAAGAGATGAGTTTGAGGGAGTGTAATGATAAGAAATTGGGGTTGATAAATTTAAAAGTTTTTAAGGGAATATTAATCAGATCAAAGGCACACCGGACACCCTTGTTTCTATTTTAGATTGAAGGTAGTTGAGGTTTTTTATTTTTTTTAGTAGGGTTATTGGTTTTAAGTGGATTGATTTTATTATAAGACCCTTGAAGAGAGGTGAGGGATAGAAATTGGAGAAGATGAAGTTGAGAGGAAGTAGCTGATCATGAAACCATGATGCTCTCAGTAGAGAAAGTTTTGTTATGAGAATTGAAGGACTTATAAATGTAATGTATTTGTTTATTAAGACCGTTTTAGAAGAGATGGAGTATTCTATATAAAAGTGGGGGGAAAAAGAGAATGTGTTGATGCGATGATTTTGGCTGTTGTTTATTGTTGTTGTGGTGGGCCCCCAAGGCCCTCTCGGGGTGTGTGACATTTATTTGGGAAGCACATGTCCTCTGTTTTTTTTCTTTTTCCCAATTTCATTTTCCAAAAGGACTCCTCGCGCTCCAATTTGGGTTTCGATTCCGGGCCACGTCTTTCGGTTCACGGGTGCATTTTTCTTGGAGACTCCTGGGGTTCGTCGCTGGAGCTAAGGAGTTCATGCTTTATGTGACGCTTTCGGCAGGCCGCCCTGCGGAAAGAGGCCGAACAATATAGGATAACAACAAGGTGCCTTGAAGGTGATCCTCTCAACATTGAAAACTGTTAAAGACATTTGTAAAGCTGACTTTCTTTCGTGTTTTTCCTTTCTTTACATGTCTTATTTTTATCGACAGATTTGTGAAAAGAGACAAAGGTGAAGACGGCGAGATAAGTCTTGGCAGTCTTGTGTCGAGGCACGGAAAGGTGTTAGCACAAGAGATTGCAAGATGCGGAGAAGCATGATCACCCACGCCGGTTTACTAGACACTTGATGATGATTAATATATACCGCGCACTTACGCACGTGTTATTTTTACATGATGACCTTGGCCTTGTGGGCGAGTTTAAATCTCACATTAAATCTCCTTCTCCCTAGGAAGCAGAGCTTCTACAAAAAGACAGGTGACAGATGCCAAGTGGTGAACCAGGCTTGTGTCTCTCAAAGGCTCCGATGCTGGCTTAAGCAACAGTGATATTGTTCAGTTTGTAAGTAATGCCTGTTTTGTTGTTGTTGTTGTTGTTGTTGTTGTTGTTGTTGTTACACAGGAGATGTGTTTGTCACTGTAATCATCATCATCACCATCATCAGCATGTGCCATGACTATAGGCCTGTGCGGTGATGGTTCGCCATCACATTCGATCCTAGAGTCTCGGGTCAGATCGGTGTTCTTGTCTCGAATGTGTCGTGTCACTGAAATACTGGTTACTGTTGTAATTCTGGCTGCAATAGTGTTTCATATATCGTGTCACTGAAATAGTGGTTACTGTTGTAATTCTGGCTGCAATAGAGGTTCATATGCCGTGTCACTTTAATACAGGTTACTGCTGTAATACTGGCTGCATAGTGATTTTATATGACGTGTCACTGTAATACTGGTTATTGTTGTAATTGTGACTTCAATATTGTTTCAAATGTCGTGTCACCGTAATACAAGTTGTTATTTTCATTCTGGCTGCAAACGTGTTTCATATGTTGTTTCACTGTAATACTGTTTACTATTGTAATACTGGTTACTTTTGTAATCTCTGTGGCTAAGGGCTTGCGAACGCGGTTTGTGAGCCCGTATACCCGGGTTCGAAACACGGCTGTGTTGGTTTTTTCGAAAAAAGGTATAGGAGCCGGCCGTTCAGAAAGCAATGGCAAACTACTGAACGTAAAATTTGCCCAGGAATCACGAACAGCGAAAATGCTGGGGTTGACTGCTATGTCCTGTGAGGGACATGCAACTTAAATTAAAAAAAAAATTGTAATACTGGTTATTGTTGTAATACTGGTTACGTTTGTAATACTGGTTACTGTTGTATCTATGCCTCCTATACAAGGGGCTGGACATGTCTGGTTTTGAATACGCGATGGCGATCCTGACTCTCAGCTGTAAGCAGATAGAAAGGATGGAAAGGACACAAAACGAAGCTATGCGCATTATTCTTGAATGTACAAGAGATACAGCATGCAGGGCGATGCGCTACCTTCTTGATTTTCTAACCATTGAAGACAGAATACAAATTTGCAGAGCTCGTGCCTGCCTCAGAGTTAACGCAAACACACAACATCCACTGCATAGTGAAATTTGAAAGTGGAGGGCAGCAGGTTAAAAAGAGGAAGGTCGTGAATTGGTCAAGCCGAAGACATTTTTCAACAGGTGTGTTCACTGGAGGACTTAGAACCTGGTGAGAAGTGGATAGACGTAGCCACTTTAGTAACATTTTCTAAATTGCTTTTTAATTATATAAGCTGCATATTTGGATACCTCTTGAAAAAAAAACAAATCCAACGATACCTTATTAAAGTCTGTAGGTCTATTTTAAGCTGAGATATTAATGTTTGTGTGTCAGTTTATCATATAATATAGGCAAAGAGTGAAAGGGTCAAAATCCCCTTTGGAAAAGTGTGACTAAAACACATAAGCTAAGGGCAGATAACTGCTCTCGGTTTTATTTCTCGCTAAGGGGGATAACTCGTGTTGCTATTTTGAGGGCCACCGTTAGAACGCAAAATTCAAATGAAAACCTTAAACTCTTCCTCCTGCCTCTTTCTCCACTCCAACCCCTCCTCCGCCTACTCCTTCTCATTCTTCCTCCTCCTCCTTCCTCCTAAAGTCATTTTAATTATATGGCACATTTTTTGCAAATGCAAAAATAGTGCACCACGACTGTCATGTAATAATAAAGATTGTGAATAATGTAATAAGCCTTACGATTTATGGTGACTTTCAACTTTTATAAAATGCCAAATCATGCACTTTAGAAAAAGTAAATAACAAAACCATGAGTTATTTAGTCTGCATATTTTTTAGTTGCATGTCCTTCACTGGACGTAGCAGTCAACCGCAGCATTTTTGGCTGTGCGTGACTCCTAGGAAAATCTTATGTTCAGTAGTGTGCCATTGCTTTCTGAATGACTGGCACCTATACCTTTTTCGAAGAAAAAAAAACCCAGCACGGCTGTGTTTTGAAACCGGGTATACAGGATTACGAATCTGTCTGTAACACTTTCGCCACGGAGAATGGCAGTCTGCATATACAAAAAATATTATTCTAAGTTATATTAATTGAGTAATTGTTATTAATCAACTACATTATTAAAGCCAGCTCATTGGCAAAGAGGTTACGGACGCAGTTCGTAACCCCGCATACCCGCGTTCGAAACACAGCTGTGGGCGATTTGGCAGCAGACTGCCTTGCGTTGGTTTTTTTAATGGTATGGGGGAGGTCATTCAGAAAGCAATGACAAACTATTGAATGTAAACTTGCCAAGAGATCACAACAGCAACATATTCTGGTGTTGACTGTGACATCATGTAAAGGATATGCAACTAACTATCATTATAAAATCTTTAACTGATTCAAATCATATGATATTAATAAAATAGTGACACCATCCTGTTTCCTTGTCCCATATATAAAAACGTGAGTTTTAAGATGACTGGTAAGGCTTATTTGGGCTCGAAATGTTCTTTGACAATATGGGCATAGAATGCTTGACGTTCCAGGAGGGGATTTCTTGCAGTGGATTTTCCTGTTCAGTCTTTTTTTCCACAGCTCTTGCAGTGCTGTTTGATTCACATGTGACTGCAGTGACTGCACCCTTGCGTAATGATGTACGCCACGAATTTCGGTATTTGGCAGAAGTCTCCTAAGTTTCGTGATGAATTCTAAAAGCTTTTAGTGAGATCTTCAGAATGTCTTTAAAGCGTTTCCACTGCTCGCCTTGAAAGCGTTTACCACAACGCAGCTCGCCGTAAAATATTCGTTTAGGGAGCCTGTGATCTGGCATGGCAGTTTAGTCACCAGCCCAGCGAATCTGATTCTTCCATTGTAGAGTTTTGGTACTGGGCATGGACGCTCTTTCTATGACTTCAATATCTGGGATCTTGTCTTGTCATTTAATCTTCAATAGCTTCCCAAAGCAGACTGTGTGGAAGTGGTTTAATTTCCTAGCATGCCGCTGGTAAACAGTCCAGGCTCCAGATGCATAAAGCAGTGTGGATAATACGACTGCTTTGTAGACTTTCAGCTTGGTTGGCAGGCTTATTCCATTTCTATCCCATACATTCTTGTACAGTCTGCCAACGGCCACGCTGTCCTTGGAGCTTCTTGTATTCACTTCGCCATCAATTGTGGCAGCTTGTGACACAGTGCTGCCAAGATAGGTGAATTTGTCCACAACACTTAGTGTGTGACCTTTCACTTTGATATTCGGCACGGTGTGATTAATCCCTGGTGTTGGCTGGTACATAATTACAGTCTTCTCCAAGTAGATATTGAGCTCAAATTTGGCACAGGCACAAGAGAAAGCTGAAACGTTGTGTTGCATGTCTTCCTCTGAGTTGGCATACAGAGTGCAATCATCAGCACACAGGAGATCTCTGACGGTGTCACTGGTCGTTTTGGTTTTAGCTTCCAGCCTTCTGAGATTGAAAACCTTTCCATCCATGCGATAGTTGATGTATATTCCAATGTCGTTGTTTTTGAAGGCATCCGTCAACATAGCTGAAAACATAAGGTTGAACAGTGTTGGTTCCAGGAAACAGCCTTGCTTCACTCCATTGGTGACTAAAAGGGCTCAGACAATTCACTATTTCCCTGTACTCTTGCCTACATGCCATAATGAAATAACCGCCCTATTTGGACAACCTTTTGTTGACAGCCATATTTTGCCACAATCTTCCACAGTCCTTCTCTGCTGACGGTGTCAAACGCCTTGGTAATATCAATGGAAGTGGACATTATCCGAGTTCTTTTTCTGACATTTCTCTTGCAGCTGCCTTGCAGCAAAAATGATGTCAACAGTTCCTCGTTCTTTTCTGAAGCCACACTGACTCATGAAGAAGACCTTGATCGAGATTAGCCGCTAGGCGATTGAGGAGAATTATGGCGAGTATCGTCCCTGCGATTGAGAGCAAGGAGATGCCTTGGTGGTTGTCACATTATTGGCTGTTTCCTTGACGTTTGTAAAGATGGACTATTGATGCGTTCTTGAAATCTTGTGGCATGGTCTTGTTCACCTATATGTTTGTAAAGACTTGGAGAAGTTGCTCTATTATAACCGGCAACCTGCTTTTTATATCTATGCCGGGATAAAGTCAGGACCAGGCACCTTACCGCTGGAAAGTTAATGGATGTCATTGTTTACTTCCACCATGGTTGACAGGTCAGCAAGAGTATCATTAGTTTGGACTTGAGGAAGGCAGTTAATGGTGTCATCATCGATGGAAGGGTTGAATTTAAGATGTTGCTAGAATGCTCTTCCCAGCGTTGAAGGATTTCTTTCTTATCGGTGACCAATGTTACCCCATCTGCGCTGAGGAGGGGAACTATGGCTGGTGATGTAGACCACTTTCTTTAGACCACTGATCACAGAAGAAGAAGAACATCAATACAATGCGAGTATAAAAACCCGTCTCACTTACCGATCATCTTCATTGACCACTCCATTCGATTTTATACGTCACCCCCACACCGACCGACTACTTACTAGTCATCTATCATGCAAATAGCACCACACCAACTACTCAGATACAACATTCAAGAAACATAAAACATATTTACTATACTAAGACAAGCAAGGAAACCGCCAACCAAAGAATCGATTTCTCACTCACCGACGGTCACTACACCCTTCCTCCTTCATGCACATTCTTCAAACACCATCTTAACGAATTTATTCTGCTCGATGCCCATGACTGGCATCGCTAAAAATGGCTTGTTTCGTATAACTCTTAAGAAAGTGTATTGTGTCCTTTCGTTTATATGTCTGCGGGAAGAGTACAATGTTGTTGTTTATACACTAATCATACCTACAACTCCTAGGCGTGGGACACTAAAACACTAATAAACCACGCCCACAGAAATCAATAATTTAACCTACAAGCCCCGCCCCCTCCCAAAAAAATAATAACAATAATCGATTGTTCGTACAATGTGTCCCTTAATTATTTATCTTTGAGTAATCGGTTTGTTACGTCATTGGGGTCAGCTTACAAAACTTATATAAGGACTACATCATATCGATGTTTGAGTTGCGGCACCGCAAATGATACCGCGAAAGACATACTATACTACTTATGTCTAACCTGTTTTCATTGTTTACTTTATATACTTTATTTACTCATTCATTGAGATCCTGCTTTGCTTCAGCCAAGAAAGCCGCATTATTAAGTATTTCCAAATTAGGTATACATTTGATTAGTTCCATTGTTCTGTGGTTTTGTAATCACCAAATAACGTATTATTTTCTGTTACAGGAAAATGGCAAGCAGCAGCGGAGAAGAGGTACTGAATTTGATGTTGATTGGAAAGACAGGAGAGGGGAAGAGTGCAACGGGAAACACTATTCTTGGTCATCGCATGTTTACTGAGTCTTCTACAACGACATCAGTAACGAAGGATGTTGTTAGTAAGTTCACGCGTTTCGACAACCTTTCCGTCAAGGTAGTGAACTGTCCGGGGTTAATGGACATAGATTCGGACAGTGAGGAAGAAGAGATAAAAGCTGCCTTAAATATGGCCACGGCGCTTTGTATGTGCAATGGCGGCGTTGATGCATTCATACTTGTCATAACACGTGAACGATTCACAGATGAAAATAGGAAATCATTAGAGGCTCTCAAGAAAATACTCGGAGACAATTATTTGCAAAATCTAATCGTTGTTGTCACTGGTGGAGATAAGTTCAAGAAAGACATGAAAAATGAAGGCCGCGGTGACATGAGTTTTCAAGAATTGTGCAGTCAAGAAAGTGGAGCTTTCAAACAGTTATGTGATGACTTTAGTGACAGATTCCTGCTGATTAACAACAGAGAAAAGGATCCACAGAAAAAGGAGACACAAAGACGAGAAATAATTCAGCTTGCAGACAGTTTGCGGAAACTGAACGGTAGATACGCCAGCCAGAGTTTTGAAGAAGCTAAAGCTCTAAGAGATAAGTTTATCGTTGAAGAAAACCTGCCAATGTTGAATGAAAGCCTGCAGATGAAAGTTGGTCTGCTGGCAGCAGATTTACTTTAAGCTAAAGAAAGCACCATCGGATAGAGAACGGGAAAGCATTCTCCAGAGCCTAGACAATCTTAAGAATGAAATAACAGAGACAGATGAAGGAACTGGCTTACTTAACAATTATATGGCGAAGGTTGAGCAAGTGAAAATAGCTCTCTATGATGTTGACGAGCTCCACTGTCTGGCCGAGGAAATGGACAATATCCGAGAAGAAAAGTCTAGCTGGTCCAGGTATGGGGAGATCGCTGTTACTATTGTACTTGCATAAGTCGGTGCTTTGTTTGCTCGTGTTCTTCTTGTTGGCGTAGGAGTATTAGCCTTACCTGTGGTTGGAGTCGCAAACGTCGTTGCTTGGCTTTCTCTAGCGGAAAATGCCCTTGCCTTAGGGAAAACCGAGAAATCTAATCAAGAACAACAAGATTTATCCAAGAGTGAGAAACAGAGACAAACTGAAAAAGATTCCGATTCCGAGTCTGATTTTTAGGGCAAAAAAACGTCCCACCTCGTTCAACCTGCTGTATTAGAGCTGGTTATAGTTGTGGTGGTTCAGAGTGAGGGCTTAATTTCTCTCGTCTTCTGTGTCAATGCCAGCTCCGTGGCGAAGGGGTTACGGACTCAGTTGATAATCTCGCATACACACGTTCGAAACACAGCTGCAGGCGATTTGGCAGCAGACCGCCGTGCATTGGCTCTTTACGAAATTGTATGGGTGCCGGTAGTTCAGAAAGCAAAGGGAAACGTAAACTTGCCAAGAGATCACAACAGCAAAAAATGCTGTTGTTGACTGCAACGTCATGTCAAGGACATGCAACCAACTTCTGTGTCAGTGTTAGCTGACAGCTAATGCCTGTGACGTCAGCTGGGGGTCTGGCCAACGGGTTCTCTTTTGTGTCAGTTTCTTCCTACTTTTCCGTTTGTCAGTGCTCGTCTGTTTTATGTGGATGCATTTAACAGCATACCACAACAAGCAATAATGTACAGACCAGATGGAAACAGAGGAAGATGCCGACCACGTAAACGTTGGATGGAGGGAATAGCAAAGTCCATGGGAATATCGATACATGAAACCCATACTCGGGCACTCTCACGATGTGTATACTTCACCTCGACACCGCAAGGTACAAGAGGAACATGATGAGATGAGATGAGGTGAGGTGAGACTTCTGTTGTACAGATAATAAATAGCCTATTCTCACCAACTCTATGCTAGCACATTATCCAGATCACACTTACACAAAATCAACACCTGCGATGTGGGATGCTCGAGGAGAGCTGCCAACTTAACTATCCGAGACTGAATAAGGAATGATTTTATCAGACAGGCAGTGGGCTCAGCACCTTGTGCCACATACTGAAAGGCAGAATATCAAATCGTTCGACAAATCTGTATAGAATGCAATACTACCAACTACCAGCACTAGCCCTACATCACAGAAGATCTAATACGAGAGCAAGAGGACGCCCGAGGAGGGAATGGATTGACGACATCAAAGACATGATACAATCACAAGAATGACACTATCCAGTGCCACACATCGGGCGCCGGAGCGCCAACTATTCCTCCCCACGACGCTTAACGGCAAATGTGGAAGATGATGATGATGATGATGATGATCTACAGCTGTAGAATGCGTTTGGTTTCTTAGCTTTTCTTTGTAAGAATGTGGAACGTGGATAATAAGCAGACAATCTGGGGGGAAAAAATAAACCATATAATGGCAGTGGACGTGTTTCAAGAATACCACGGACAGTCGGAAAAACGAACGAGCAAATCCTACCAAAATAAAACCAATGAGCAAGTCGTACAAGAAGCAAATGAAAAACCATTATTCTCTTATTAGAGAAATGAGACGTAGGCAGTCAGTTGTTTTGGGCACGTTATGAGAAAACATAAACTAGAGACTTTGATGAAAACGGAAAAGATTGAGGGTAAAAGAACAAGGGGAAATGAAAGATTAAAATGTCTGGATGGCTTGACAACATGGTACTGCAGAGACAAGAGCGCGGAACTGATCCACGACTCTGGTAATCGTGTGAGATAGCGAAACATGAACGCCAACTCTTATCTACATGACACTTAATGAAGTATGACTGCCTTCAATGTCTTCTCCATTTCATCACTAATTATCCAGAGTGTGTATCTACATAGAAGAGCATGCCACTTTTAACATGTTATTAAAGGGATGTTTACAGCTTGTGATATTTCTTTTCATCTGGCGGTCGGTATTCGCAGCCACCGAGCAGCCTAGAAAACAGGTCACATCCGGTATGATTGTTGCATCGTTGCTATTTATAGATGTCACTTTCTCGTGAAACTCAATACGCCTCCAGCAGCTGGACAAAGGCTTATTGGGTATTCCATAGAAATTAGTGATTCTTTATCTATCAATACTTTCTTGGAAAACTACATTTCCATGTATTTGTAGTTGTACTTTCTTGACAATATTATCTGTAGTTGTAGATTTCTTGTAAATGTAGTTTCATAACATATCTATTTGCAGTTGTACTTGCATGACATCTTTATTTGTAGTTACACATTTTGACAACCGTATCTTCAGTTGTACTTTCTTGACAAGTTTATCTTTAGATGTACTTTCTTGACAACTGTATCTGTAATTGTACTGTCTTGACAATTCTATCTGTAGTTGTACTTTCTTCACTTATCTGTAGTTGTACTTTGTGAAGACTTTGTCTTTAATTGTATTTTCTTGACAACTGTATCTTTAGCTGTACTTTCGTGACAACTGTAACTGTAGTTATACTTTCTTGACAATTTTATCTGTAGTTATACATTCTTGACATCTTTATCTTTAGTTATATTTTCTTGACAACTTTACCTGTAGTTATACTATCTTGACAACTTTATTTGTAGTTATATTGTTTTCACAATTTTATCTGTAGTTGTACTTTCTTGACAACTTTATCTGTTATTGTACTGTCTTGAGAACTAAATTTCTCCATATTTATATTTGTAGTAGCTTAAAAACTACATTTCGCCATATTTGTAGTTGTACTAGCTTGGAAGCCGGTCTCCGTGGCAAAGTTGTTGCGGACGCGGTTCGTAATCCCGTTTGCCCACGTTCCCTAACACAGCTGCGCGCGATTTTGCAGCAGATCGCGTTTCGTTGGTTTGGCGTTGGTATCGGTGCCGGTCGTTCAGAAACCAGTGACAAACTACTGAAGGTAAACTTGTCAAGAGATCACAGCGGCTGAAATGCTGGTGGTACCGCGATCTCCTTTAAAAAGGATATAGAAAAAAATAAATAAATAAAAACTAGCTTGAAAACTACATTTCACAATAATTTTATTTGTACTAGCTTGAAAACTATATGTCCCCGTATTTCCAGATGTACTAACTGGAAAATTACATTTCCACATATTTCTAATTGTGTTTGCTTGAAAACTACATGTCCCCATCTTATAGTTCTACTGTCTCGAAAATAAAAATAATTGAAGTAGATAAGCATGGGATATGATCTCATCTACACTGTAATACTTTCACATCAGTACGACAAATGATCTCATCTGCATTGTAATACTTTCACATCAACGTGGCATATGATATCACATGCACTGTAACACTTTCACATCAGCATGACATATGATCTCACGTGCAGTGTAATACTTTCACATCAGCACGTCATATAATCTCACCTGCACTGTAATACTTTAGCATCAGCACGGCATATGATCTAGCATGCAATGTAATACGTTCACATCAGCATGACATATGATCTCATCTGTAATACATTATTTTCCCATCAGCACGGCATATGATTTCATCTGCACTGTAATACTTTCAAATCAACATGACATATGATCGCATCTGCACTAGGCTACTTTCACACCAGCTCAGCATATGATCTAACCTGCACTGAAATATTTTCCCATCATCATGGCATATGATCTCACTTGCACTGTAATACTTTCACATAAGCATGACATATGATCCCATTAGCACTGTAATACATTCACATCAGAATGGTACGTGATCTCACCTGCACTGTAATAAATTCACATCAGCACGGCATATGATCTCACCAACACTGTAATACTTTCATATCAGCACGTCACATGGTCCCACCTACACTGTAATACTCTCACACAAGCACGGCATTTGATCTCACCTGCACTGTAATACTCTCACATCCACACCCAGACCACGTGTACAGAACTGACCCAGGCTCCCAGATCGACCCAGCCTAAAATGGGAACTATAACATTTCCCGAGAAGTAAAGGCGACCAGTGAGATATTCACCATTTCACCCAACCGAGCCCCGATTTCTCTATACAAATATGGGACTGGCACTATATATCCAGTGTGCCCCAAGAAGACTAAAGGGCTCCCCTGCCTTCACTTTTACCATACACCCAAATAAGCTCTTGTGTAAAAGAGCTCTTTATATATTTTACTGTAATACTTAAAATTTTTGCAGTGATGCTTTATATTTCTTACAGTAATACTTTATATTTTACTATAATACTTTATATGTTGTTGTTCTAATACTTTACATTAAAAAACCTGTAATACTTTACAGTATTTACTGTAATACTTTATATTTTGTAACTGTAAGTACTGTATATATTTTACTGTAATACCTTATATTTGTTCTGTAATACTTTACATGATTTACTGTAACACTTTCTGGGAAAAGCAACAAGAAGAAACAACAAATTGTATACAAGATCAGCTGTGGGTGGGGTGTGTGGTGTTAGTGGGGTAGTGGATGTGTGGGTGTGGATGGGTGTGGATGTGTGGATGGGTCTGGATTGTGTGTGGGTGGGTGTGTGGGGGTTGTGTAGGTGGTGTGGCGATATGTGTATGGGTGTGTATATGTGTGTGTGGGTGGGGAATTTGTGTTTGGGTGGGGTGTGGGTAGGACGGTGGGGTGTGTGGGGGTGGGAGTTGTGTGTGGGTTGATGGGGAATGTGTTGATGGATGGGAGATGTGTGTGTGGGTGGGGATGTGTGGGTGGAAGATGCGATGTCGGGGATGTGTGTAGTTGTGAGGAGATGTGTGGTGGGTGGGGATATGTGTCTATGGGTGAGGTGTGTGTGGGTGGGAGATGTGTGGTTAAGGAATGTTTGCGTAGGCGTGGGTGGAGGATGTGTGGGTGGGTGAGTGTGTATAGGCTGGGAGTTGGGCGGGGATGTGTGTGTGGGTGGCTGTGGGGTGTGTGAGGGAGGGGGGAGATTGTGTAGGTGGGGGAATGTGTGTAAGTGGAGATGTATATGTGAGTGCGGCAAGTGTGTGTGGGTAGTGCGGGATGTGTGCGGTGGCGGGGAGATGTGGGTGTGTATGTGTGATTATCTGTGGGTGGGGTATGTGTGGTTAGGGGATGTGTGCTTTGCTGGGTGGTTTGTGGTATGTGGGTGGGTGGGTGAGTATGTTTTGTCGGTTATGGGATGGGTGGGGAGTGTGTGTAGGTGGGGGATGGGTGTGGGTGTGGAATGTGTAGGTAGGGAGTGAGTGGGTTAGTGCATGTATGCGTGCCTTGGTTGTGTGTGGGTGGATGGGTTATGTGTGTGAGTGGATGTGTGTGGGTTGGGGGATGGATGGATGTGTGGGGGAATGTGTTGTGTGCCTGGTTGTGTGTGTGTGGGTGTGTGGGGGATGTGTGGTTGGTGAGGGGTGTGTGGGTGAGTGGGGGATGTATATTATAACGTGGTAATACGCACTGTTTATGTTAACAACATTCATTAGAAAATGTTTTTTCCTATGTGAATGTACCATGCACTATTGATGAACGAAAGATCAGTGATTTGAAGGGCCGAATGTAATCATATGAAATCTGGCAAGACCCCCGGTCCAGATAGCGTCACAACAGAAATGATTAATGCTTTAGAAGAATATGGAATAAATAAAGTTACCAGTCTGCTTAATACAATATATGATACTGGAAATATACCTCATGAGTTATGTAATTCTGTTTTTATTGCAATCCCGAAGAAATCAGGAGCCTTGGAATGTGATCAACATCGAACAATTAGTATAATGAGTCCAATCACGAAGATTTTGCTAAGAATTATCATGCAAAGAGTTAGGAGGAAAATTCAACCTGAAATAGGAGAAGAACAATGTGGGTTTGTAGTAGGCAAGGGTACAGTAAATTCTGTGTATATATTGAGAACCGTAATCGAACGTTCTATAGAAGTAAACAAAGATCTACACCTTTGCTTATTGACTACACAAAGGCTTTTGATAAAGTGAGACATGTCAACATGATAAGGATGCTTGAAGATCTACAAATTGATGGGAAAGACCTTAGACTTGTAAAAAAACATATATTGGAAACAACAAGTTGCCATAAGAGTTGATAATGAAGTAGCAATATCAGCCTATTAAGAGAGGTGTGAGACAGGGATGTGTAATGTCTCCAGATCTGTTTTCCCTGTACAGTGAACATATTTTCAGAAATATTGAAAATATGGAAGGAATCAACATTGGGGGACGATGCATCAATAACATTAGATTATGCAGATGATACAGTCTTGATTGCGGACAATGAACAGGACCTGCAAAATTTAGTAGATGCGGTTGTTACACACAGTGAACAACAAGGGTTAGAATTAAATTGTAAAAAGACACAGATTATGGCTCAATAGGAAGAACGAAATACCACAGGTAAAAATTTCAAGAAAGGGGAAAATTCTTCAACAAATGAAAAGGGTCAATTATCTCGGAAAAGTAATAACATCTGATGGGAGATGCCTTGAAGAGATTAGAACAAGAATGCCTGGCAAAAGTAGCCTTTAGCAAGATGAAAAACTTTGACCAATAAAAGATGTCAATTGAAACGAGAAAAAGAGTGTTGAGATGCTACATAGAACCTGTACTCTTATATGGATGTGAAGCGGCAATGAGCAGCCAGGGTGAAAAACCTGATGGCTGTAGAATGTGTTTCTGAGGGAAAAAGCAAGAAAACCCTGGACAGCCAAAAGACCTGAAAAATCCTTCAAAAAAAATGAAGATCGTAAACTGATCAAACATAGACCATACAGTCACAATTTTTGGGCATGTTATGAGAAAAATGATTTGGAGAACTTGGTGACAATGTAAATCGAGGGGAAAAAGCCAAGGGGGGAAAAGGGGGGCCTTT
>JACEFZ010022145.1:87500-95974 GCA_014155875.1 Cepaea nemoralis | reverse complement strand
CCCGCCTTTACTAGCGAGTATATTTCCTGGTACCAGTTTTAGGTTGGTCAAGCTGGAAGCCCAGGCAATGATTAAAATAAATGTCTATCTGGAAGTGGATTCGAACTAACCACCGCACCACAAATGGCTCACGATGACTGCTATGGACTGTCATATTTCTATTTACAAATCATAATTATCATCATCATGTGCTCCCGCTTACTGACCCTATGCGCTCTTGCATCTCCACAGAAGATGTTCTGGATCAACTCTGCTGCTGGGATACCCTCTTGCACCGCTCCAGTCCATCCAGCATAATTTATTTTGGTCTGTCTTTTTTCATGCTGATCTTTCCAGTTGTCATGATGTTCTCCAATGTCTTATTTCTCACCACATGACCAAAGCATGCTGTTTGTCTCTTTCTGATAGTATATATAATGTTCTAGTTGCATTAGCCTTTTCCAGACAAGATTTGTTAATTACTCTGGCAGTCCAAGATATTCGTAACATTCGTCTTAATTTCCATTTTATTGCCGGCGTGAAAAGAATGACATAATCTTCGCTATTCTATGTTTATGTCTGTCAGCTTCCTAGTCAGACATTCCGCTAACGTGTTTCTTTTAATAAGCACATCTGTCTTTTTATAAGCCCGAAGTAATCATAAATGTCCGAAATTCATCTCATCCTTTATATCACAGACTGTATAAAAAAAAATATTCCTGGCAGACATCAACAAAGGCACTAAACGCTGTTATGTTAGTTTTTCCATTTGGATGGAATAAAACACTTTATAACTATAAAGTGATTAACTATCCGTAAACCGCTGACAGCACCACACTTCACGCTGTTGGAAGAAGAATACAAGAGAAACAATAACTCATCTAATCTCATCATGTTACTCTTGTACCTGGCGGTGTCGAGGTGAAGCATAAACAGGTGGAGAGTGACTATTATAATCTCATATCATCTTCTTTCTCTTGTACCTGGCGGTGTCGAGGTGAAGCATAAACAGTTAGAGAGTACCCGTCCATCATATCATCTCATTTTGTTCCTCTCGTACAAGGCGCTGTCGAGGTGAAGCATGAACAGCGGGAACATACCCCGTGTATGGGCCTCATGTATCGAGATTCCTATGAACTGTTATTCCCTCTGTCCGTCGTTTACATGCTCGGTCTCTTCTTCTGGCCCCATGTGGTCTGTACATCATTGCTTGTTTTGGTATACTGTTAGTTGGTAGTCTATTAATATGGCAGAACCATTTCACTTGCTGTTTTATAACGAAATCTAGCGCTGTTATATCCCCCACTTTAGTCCTGATTTCATTTATTTCTTATCTTTTTCTCTTCTTGATACGTTGAGTATTCCACTCAGAAATCAAAACAAACAAACTACTCATCAAAATCGTTATAATAAGAAAAGATAAAATGTTTTGAGTATTTAAAAACTATAACTGGAGTTATAAACACACTTTAAGTTAAAAACAACATAGATACACATTGTTACAATCATCAGCATCATGTGCCATGACGATAAGCGTAGGCGGTCATGTTTTGCCTACTCACACGATCACCAGAGTCGTGGATCAGCTCAGTGTTCTTGTCTCGACCATACCACGTGGCCAAGCCATCTAGTGATCTATCTCTCTGGGCCCCCCCCCCCCCACCTTGCTAGTTGTCAACAAGTTCTCATAATGTGCCCAAACATTTTGACTGTCTACGACTAAATTCCTCTAATCAGTTTACAGTTTTCACTGCTTCTTGTTTGTTTTTATCGTTGTGAAGATCTTTCATAAAACCTGACCATGCATGTAAATATGACCTTTTCCTATAATGATTTTGCCATCTTTGGTTTTTAGGTAACCAATTGATGTGTGCGTGTTCCTTTCTTAATGCTGTCATTAATTATTTTTTGCATTAATTTGGTATTCCGGGTATTGTGTGGGTTTTCAATTTACTTGCAGTTTTCAGCAAGCCATGCTTCTTTTGCCTCTTTGCACAATTTCCTAATCTTCCTTTGAATCTGATCATATTATTTTTCATGGTTATTTTTATTATGTCTTTTTATTTCCGCATGTTTTAAAATGTCTTCAGTCATCAATTTCTTTCGTCCCATCATCTTCATTTTTGGGGAAATGTTTCTGGCGATGGCTGACTGAATTCTTTAATATTCCCTATTGGTCACTGGCATCTTGAAATAGAATTTCCAGTTAGGACAATGCATCAAATCTGTTGTTTTTTTTAAAACCTGTACGTTGAATTTATCTTTGATCTCCTCGCTCTTCAGTGCACGTAGATCAAATTTTGTATTTCTTGGTGTATATTTGACCATTGACCATCTCAATATATATATATATATATATATATATATATATATATATATATATATATATATATATATATCTATATATATAATATATATATATATATATTGCTTATAACTAATCTTTCGGTTGCTGTAGCAGTCTGTACTTAGTATAGTTTATGCAACCATTAAAGCATTTAGAAATCTTCTGTTGATGGGAATGTAATCAATCTAATCTTTGATCTTATGATCAGGACTCATCCATGTCCATAATCTCCTTGGGTGATGTTGATCTCATGGGTTTCCAATAATGATATCACGCTCTTCTGCACACTGTACAAGGCTGCAACCCCATTTTCATTCTGTTCCCCTAGTTCATACTTGCATACTATGCATCCGTCCTGTTGATTTCCAATTTTAGTATTAAAGCCACCCATAATGATATTTAATTCTGAATTCTTGCATTTATTCTCCATATCACTATAAAATTCATCGATGCTGTCATAACTGCTGTCTGTTGTTGGTGCATAAACTAATATGATATTGAGATCAAAAGGTCTGCCACTTATGTTTACCAGTAATACTATGACTGATACAGTCTAATTTCCTTTGATATACTGTGATCGTATTGTTGCAATAAGGAAAGACACAACGTTTTGAAAATACACAATCTTTAGCCAGAGTTACACACACACTTCTAGATGAAAGCATTGTAAATTAATTCTGCTACAGTCTGAGTTTTAAACTGGTTTATTAGAGACATTTTCTCTAAGATTTAATGTACTGTATTTTACAAAGTGTTACAATACGGAAATATAAAACCTGTTGGAAATTGACAAACTATAGCTGGAGTTATAGACACACGAAAACAATATAAATTAATTCGGCTACAGTATGAGTTTTAATCAGGTAGTTTATGAGGATTTAGTTCAGATATTTTCTCCAAGTCTTAATTTACTGTTCAAGATCAAGGATTATGTACTCCCTGCGGTTCGAAGAAAACGCCCATAAACAGTATCACGTCTCGGAAATGGAAATACTTTGGCCATATTAAACATGACAGGTTTTGGAAAGAACAGTAATGGAAGGCGTGGTTTCTTGGAGAAGAAGCAGGGGGCCGACCAGCCCTAAGATGGACACAAACCATTGCAGGCACTTTGGCCACGAGAGTGCATGCGTCAGGAGACATGGCCAGAGTTTAGGGCACTTTTCGGCATGTCAGGACGAGAGCGACGTTCTGCAAAGATCCTAATACATAATTCTTGTGTCCATGGTTTTCTAAACTTAAGGGTAAAGATAGTCCCACAGCAGATACTGTCGTTAAGGTGTGAAGTGTTAGGACTGTACCTATTCTAGGCCACGATATATGAGTTGAGGGTGGCCAGTTCCTGCCCTCGTCGCCTTTCTTTATCAAAAGTTTCTGAAAATCGTCTGGTATGCATCTCTATGAGGCTTTATCGAACCCAAAGTCAAAATTGTCGAACAAAATCGCTATGCCTGTGATAGGGATTGAACCCTGACCTTTATTTTTACAGGTAAGCGCATTGATCACTATGTCACCGCGGCTGAAACCACATTTTAAAACTGTATGGATGTTATAGTGGCAATAAATGTGTTATTTAAATTTCAGGATCAGGACAAGACGAAACAAACTGTTTAGTGGAAGTCATCCCGTCACAAACAAGTGGAAAGATCGACCCCAAATACTCGTCTCTTGGTCTTTAAGAGATAAGGAAAGTAACAGGCCATTCTGCTCCACCAAAAGAAACAGGAAAGAAGATGGCGTTTTACCTCTTATCCTTAGTTTGCCAGACAAGACGGTGGCAATGTACACTTCGTCCTTCACCCAGGCCGTGTCGTCACCAGGAGGCAGTGGGTTGGAATCATGGTAGGCCTAGAGTTTTCAGTTGTGTTATATTATGTAGTGTGTTCTTTTGTCTTCACTTCTGTTCTTTACTTCTAAAAGTGCCAGTCAATACTTGTGAATGTATTTCTTATGCTGTTTCAAGGGCCGCAAGGTCTTCCAGTCATTCTCTGATGGTTATCACTGTGAAAAATTGTCGCCATGATGAATTTAAATAGCGAGGCCTGAATACACATATTCACGTTTGCCAAGTGTTATCTTGTATAACAATTAGAGAAATTATACGTAGACAATCCAAAGTTTATGGGCACGTTATGCAAAGAAATACACTAGAGAACTTGATGACCACTGGCAAGATTAAGGCGAAAAGAACAATGCGAACACAGAAAAGTAAATATCTAAATGGCTTGGTCACATGGCAGAATCGAGAACAAACACAGAGCTGATCCACGACTCTGGTGACCATGTGAGATAGCGAAACATGACCGTCCATGTTTATCAGCATGGCATATAAGGATGATAATACCTCGGACGGACAGAAAAATAGAGCCAGTCCTTTAGGAAGATGATGGAAACCGCCAACTGATTAGAGAAATCAGACGTAGACAGTTAAGGTGTTTTCAGGCTGTTAGTATAAGCTAATAGATGTAACAAACGTAAAGAGTTACTGACAATTCGTAAGCAAAAGGAAGTCGTAGGGATACAGGCCTAGATCACGTGGCCAAAGGCGTGATCGGGACAAGAACACAGACCCGAACCTGGCCTGAAGATGATATGAAGCCGCGAACTATGATCGCCTACGCCTTCCGGCATGGCACACGATGACGATCCCTTGTTATTTATTTCATTTCCTAAGCGCTGAATTAGCTCGGAAAAAATAGACAAAAGAAAAACGACCTCAAGGGTTACCAGTCAATACACGAACATAATGGAACAACAGAGGTGACCAAGTCGACTTATCTTCAGGAAACTATTTTCCCCGAAAGATCTAATTATAACGTCAATCTGCCTAGTCGATGCACCAGCACGACAGTTGAGACACAGATGATGCTGCCCGACCCTAATCCTGCTAATCTGCGCTCGGGGCGTCTCTGGCACCTGTGTTGTAAATTCAGGGCTTAGGCCAGTGACTGCCGAGCGGTGGGGACACGACGCACTCTAAGTACAGCTGGAGTAGCTGGCTGGTGTGATGGCATACTTGGGCATATGAGTTCTATGATGTGAGGAACAAACATCATCATCATCATCATCATCATCATCATCATCATCATCATCATCATCATCATCATCATCATCATCATCATCATCATCATCATCATTTACTACTACTACTACTACTACTACTACTACTACTACTACTACTACTACTACTACTACTATTGCTACTACTACTACTACTACTACTACTACTACTACTACTACTACTACTACTACTACTACTACTACTGCTGCTGCTGCTGCTGCCACTACTACTACTACTCTGCTACTGCTGCTACTACTACTACTACTACAACCACAACTACTACTACTACTACTACTACTACTACTACTACTACTACTACTACTACCACCATTACTACTACTACTACTACTACTACTACTACTACTACTACTACTACTACTCTGCTACTGCTACTACTCTGCTACTGCCACTGCTACTACTACTGCTACTATATATATATATATATATATATATATATATATATATATATATATATATATATATATATATATATATATATATATATATAAGCCGGCTTTCCTGGCCTAGAGGTTAGCGACTTATCTCCGTAATCTCGTATACTCTAGTAAGTAACGTGACGACGGTGAGAATCAGCAGTGGTTCGAATAGCGCCGGTAACTTACGGGATATGTGAGCCGGACGCTCAGAAATGACAAACTACTGATGTTGACAGCAATGTCCTGTGTGTGTCTGTGTGTATATATATATATATATATATATATATATATATATATATATATATATATATATATATATATATATATATATATATATAAAAGAGAATGTTTGTTTGTGTCTTTGTTTGTGTCTTTGTTTGTGTGTCCTTTATGCGTTCCAGAACTGTCCATCCGATTGAGATGAAATTTTCTACAGATGTTCTTCTCACTTCCGCCGAGCCAACTGGCATAGTTTGTTAGTTTAAAAACAGTTATTTACGTATTAAATCAATATTAAAAGTAAAGACGTCTAATTAAGGGGACTTTTGCCTTTGATGTTTATGAGGGTTCCAGAGTAGACAGGAAACGATGGCGGTAGCGCTTGATCTCGAGGATACGTACAATAGAGTTCGCTATGATATTTTGATGACCGCACTGATGGAGAAGGGGGTCAATCCCTGGTTGGTGAACTGGATAGCAGCCGTCCTGCACTCTCGTCGGGATTGCTCTTCGTCTGGGCGCATGGACCTCAGAGCCACATATGTTAACCCCTGGGACTGCCACAGGGATCTGCAGTCTCACCGGTGCTCTTTAATGTGTATACGAGCAAGATTGCAAACCTAGAAGCACCAGGGGTTGGAAGAATATTAACATTTGCAGATGATATTCTTGCATACAGGCAGGGGAGAGATAGGGAGCAAACAGCCCAGAAGTTACAGGCGACAGTAGATAAAGTGATTGACTGGTGCACAGAAATGAGTGCTGTCATCCACCCGGAAAAGGCGGCTGTTTTGTGGTGCTCTCTGGACAACAGGATTGTAAGAGCTGATGTCCCAAGCCTCGCAATAGATGGTAGAAATGTCAGCAGAGAGAACAAACTGAAGTATCTGGGGATCACATTTGACAGGAGCCTATCCTTCAAGGACCATGTGGAGACGGTCGTGACAAGATCTCAAAAGGGACTCAATGCACTTAAAATTATGGCTGCAATGGACATAGAGCAGAGAATGCTTTTCACACTATACCAGCACTTGATCCTCTCAGTAATTGATTATGGATTAGGTCTGCTCACTGTCTCAGAGAGTCAGATGGTGAAGTTAGAGCGCATACAGAACGAAGCTATGCGGGTCATTCTGGGATGCACTAGAGACACCCCAGTAGTGTGTATGCGTTACATCCTTGGTCTGCCAACTGTTGCTGGTAGGCTCAAGGTGATGCAGGCGAAGGCATACCTCAGAGTAGCTGCAGACACAGACCACCCACTGCATGAGGCGCTGGACGCAGTTAAGGGTCAGCGACTGATAAGAGGGAAATCATGGATGGCTCAGGCGGAGGATACGATCAGACAGGTGTGCCCCTTGGAGAACATTAGGCGTGGAGAGGAGTGGGTCAGAGTGCCAGCGGAGCAGTCAGACTTGTGCAGAGTTATAATCACATTAAGCCAGGAGTGCAGGGAGTGGCCAGCAGGGGCCACGGAAGTGGAAATCCATCAACTAATTCAGGACAATACTCACTCGAGTGATGTGATTATCTACACAGATGGTTCGGTGTCAAGAGGTGAAAGAAGTGGCTGGGGGTTCATAGCCAAAGCTAATGGTCGATGTTTGGGGCAGGAGAGCCTGGCATATGATACCACAACATCCAGCTTAAGAATGGAAGTGGAGGCAGTCACTGCGGCTCTCCGCTGGATGGAGAATACGACACACACACACACACACACATCGTGATTGTAACTGACTCGGAGAGCATGCTGGCGAGGGTGAGGGCGGGCGGGCTTCGTGCGGAGTGGCTTGCTTCGCTTCGGAGGTCGCGGGTGACGGGCGTCGCCTGGATCTTTTCTCCGGGGCATGCAGGTGTGCTGGGAAATGAGCAGGCGGACAGATTGGCTGGCTCTGCAGAGCTTGGTGGAGTGTTGATGCATGATGGGGCAGACGTGGTTGCGGCCTTATGGGAGCGCGTGCGCACCTCGGGGGAGCAAATGGATTGCCATGGTCTGGCAAGGGTGGGACAGGACGGGGGGTGACGAGGGATCTGGCCGGCGCTCAGCGCTCGGAGGAAAGGCGAGACGGACTTGTAATCAGATTGCTACTGGTACTATTAGTGTTGGAACTCTTCGCTGGCTGCTGAAGGATGGGGACGGAGCACTTATGGGAATGCCCCGAATGCTGTGATGTCGATTCCTAAATCAATCAATCAATCATCAATTAAGGGGACTTAGCAACAAAAGTTATATCAAGGGACATTACGTTTAGTAACATTGCTATGATAAGTAATTTAATTAAATGTTGTATTTTTCTTAAGTTTTTTAAAATGTTTAAAGAAGTTCTCTACAGGCATATACGTTATAAAAGAAGGTGATAAACACTTTAAGGCATCTTCAAAGTTTTCGTAAAAATAATGGATCTACTTTAGGTACGTAAAAATTTTCGAA
>JACEFZ010022145.1:7500-80000 GCA_014155875.1 Cepaea nemoralis | reverse complement strand
TTTTCTGTATCCAAGATAGTCTTAGAACCCGCCTAAACCATTTATATTCAAAGGCATTTATGCGCTGCTCAGCTTGTCTTGTAAGTATCCAGGTCTTACAGGGGTATGTTTCAATAGAAAAAATGCATGCTCTTAAAAATCTAATGTTTGTAGATCTATCTGTCCCACGCCACAATTTATTTAGTTGCTTTGGTTTTTAAATAGCAACAGAGATTCGTCTTTTAATTCCACCACCTCCAATGTTTCTTCATTAGCATATATTTCTTTCTCCATATTAGTTTTATCTGTATGCATTATCTTTGTCTTTGCTGATAGATGATCTCTGTCTTTGTTAAGATATAATTTGTGATTTTCACTATTCTTTTGGGTTGAGGTTATTAGTATTTCTATACCATTCTGTGATGTTGATAGTAATACTGTATCATCAGCATATTGAAAACCACCGATATTGAGGGCATCACCTCGGTTATATCATCTCTAACATTTCTCATTATATTTTCAGCGTACAGGTTAAACAAATAGGAGGACAGCACACAGCCCTTACGGACTCCTTGCTTGATGTCAAACCAATCTGACGTCTCGTCATCTATTCTAACCGCTGCTTATTGGTCTAGATACAGCATTTTTATGAGTTGTACTGCATGTGATGGAAAGACCAGTTTCTCCATGATTTCCCAAAGTTTCTTATGTTAGTAATATTTAATCTCTAGATTGCCGGGGTTTTTTCAACATAAAGAAAACTATACATACAACTGTTAAAAAAGGACAGGTGTTGTTTTCTACAAGATATAATAAATACATTTAAAAATAACTGACATAAAAAAATACCACCGCCCTTCCTGATTCACTAGTGATGGAAACAAATTTATGGCATCAGCAAAGATGAGTTGCAGCCATTGAAAATCTATAATTTAGACCGACCAATTACTATCAGTTTTTTTTCCTATGATTGGAATGCAAATAAGGCTGGATCTAAATTGCCCAACAAATCTTGCTCTCAGCTTCTAGACTGAATATAACCCATTGTCCCATTTGAATCGGTAAACAGGGAGAGAGAGGGTTAATAATAATGGATATGTAAATACCTATATTGCCACACTGATGTTCTACTTGTAGAGTTTACAAAATATCGCGAAAGATCCTCCATCCAGATCCCGAACTATCAGATAACGACATTGTTAACTAGTGGATTCAGGTGGAAGTTATTCCTAAGTAATGACTGAGCCTCTTCAGCGGATTCAGATATACGATATGCTTAATGATGATGCCCCTCCAGCGGACTGAGGTGGAAGATGTGCTTAACGATGATGCCTCTCCAGCGGATTGAGGTGGAAGATGTGCCGAGCTAATGACGATTCCTCGCCAGCTGATTCAGGTGGAAGATATACCGAGCTAATGATGACTCCTTACCTTTGAAGTCGGAGAAGGGTTGGCCTGATGGCGAAGGATACTTGTATAGGAAAGCTAACCCTCAGCTAACACAAAATCAGTCCAATGGATACACTACTAGTTGTAACACTTGTATGAACTACGATCGAGTTCAAAAGCGAACACACGAAGAGAAAAAAGGATAAGGTAGAACAATCTAATGATGATTTTCTTCTCTCTCTCTCTCTCTCTCTCTCTCTCTCTCTCTCTCTCTCTCTCTCTCTCTCTCTCTCTCTCTCTCTCTCTCTCTCTCTCTTAAATAAAAATAAACATTTGACCTCTTTCAACTCGATTCTACATCTTCGGTTATAATTGTGGTTCCTGATTTATGCAGTATTTGATTATCTTCCTTTTCTTTGTTCTCTTTCGTGTTAGTCTTAAACAGGACTTCTTATATGTTTCGACCTGTGCTCGTCGAATTCGGGTGAGTTTTATGTGGCTCTCGGCTGATTGGCATGATCTTTTTTGCGTTGAGTTGGTCCTGATGAGGACTGGTTCTGAGGAGGGCCAGCCAGATTCAATTGCTTCCCAGTTTTTCGTCGCTTTCTCTATTTAGTCCTGACAAGGACTAGTTTTTGCCAGGACAGATTCGATTATATCTTCTTTTCTAAAATCTTAAATTGACGATTGCTTAAAATAATCCCGACAAGGACTGAACTCATTTAGTGCTCACAATGTTTGGTCCTGAACTCATTTATTCCTCACAAGGTTTAGTCCTGAACTCATTTAGTCCTCAAAAGGACTGGTCATGAATTCATTTAGTCCTAACAAGGATTAGGTCCTGAACTAATTTAGTCCTCATAGAGACTGGTTTTGATCTTATTTAGTCCTCACAAGGACTGGTTTGATTATATTTAGTAATCACAAGAACTGGGTTTATCTTATTTAGTCATCGCAATAACTGGTTTCGATGGGAAAATGCCTACTTCTTTGTCTGTTGATGTTTTCCTTGCTGTACAGCTAAATGACCACCAGGAACATTCCCCCAGAGGCACAGGCAGAGAACTCAAAGGCAATTCCAAGGCCCGATCCCATCTGATGTCAGTGTTTGGTAACTCCTGATGTCCAACAGATCCGCTGCACTATCCGTGTATATTATGAGATTGTCCTTCCTTATTTCTTCTATGTGTTACTCAGCCGCACATCTAGCCTCTGTGTTCTCTGTGTTTTTTTGTGATGTAATTTACGAGACTCGAGTCCATAAAAGCCACTGTTAGTTCCTTTGGAGGATTTGCATACTATCTAGTATGTTCTAGTGTTTTTTGCCAGTTCATTCTCAAATTCATTTTTTTCTGCCGCTGCTCATCCCGCTGGCTTTTGCAGTTTTGTAATTGGGATGCCTTCCCATTTGGTGAGGTTGTCGCTGAATGTCTGGCACATCGGATGGTTTACGTCTTGTGCCACATTTAACCAGTAGTTATACGTTTGCTGTTTACACCACATACTCAATGGCATTATTCCCAGTGCTAACTCCATGGTTTCCTTGCAGTTCAAATTGGCTGATCCAAGGATAGTGTTTACAACCTGGGTCTGTATGGTGTCCAACATCTCCTTGCTGGATTCTGATGCCGTGTCGTAAACACTGCAGCCCTTTGGGAGTTTACCTCTAATGAAGGATTTATAGAACATCAACATTATTTTAGATGATGCCATTTTAAGGGCATTTATTGACCGTGCATCGAAGAACACTTGCTTCAAAAGCGAGGTGCTGTCATCATTTAAAGATGGCAAGTTGGAATGCTTGTGCGCCTCGAGTTCCACACTTTGTGTCTTTCTAGTGTCTAATGCTTTCTCTGCTCTGCTACCTCTTTCCTTTCCTTCTGTGTGACGAGTGTGAATTTATTTCTCATGCTATTACATTGACTAAAAGTATCACACAGATCACACAGATTGACGAAGATACTGTATAATAAACTCACTGGGCCGTTGTGTTAAGGGGTCCATTTAGGAAACAAAGAATGGTCACACCTTTACACAACGTGGATGTTGTAAGAGGCGACCAAGAAGGGTTGGCGTAAGATTGGGTACTTTATCTTATAGAAGACATTAGCGACCTCATCCTATACCTATCTCACTATATAGAAGACTTTAGCTACCTATTTCTATAGAAGATATGACCTACCTCATTATATAGATGACATTACCTATCTCATTCTATAGAAGACATTACCTATCTCATTATATAGAAGACATTACCTACCTCATTATATAGAAAACATTACCTACCTCATTATATAGAAAACATTACCTACCTCATTATATAGAAAACATTACCTACCTCATTATATAGAAGACATTACCTACCTCATTATATAGAAAACATTACCTACCTCATTATATAGAAGACATTACCTACCTCATTCTATAGAAGACATTAGCTACCTCATTCTATAGAAGACAAGCTACGCAATCCAATCAATCATTAACAATTCTACAAAGAATTTCGTGTGAACTTGCTGAGGTGAGATACTCCACTGAGAGATGGAAGGCAGAAGAAGGAGAAGAGGAAGAAGAAGAAGAAGAAGAAGAAGAAGAAGAAGAAGAAGAAGAAGAAGAAGAAGAAGAAGAAGAAGAAGAAGAAGACGAAGAAACTACCAAGAAACTAAGTAATAATTAATATATAATAAACTTACTAAGCGTCTAATCCATGCTTAACAGAACGACAGAAAGAACACGAAGAAGAAACAATATAAAATTAATATCATAATGAATAGAATCATTATGATCCTCGCTGAGAGGTACCTAATCAACATCACCAAAAAGTGACAGTAAGAGCATTTTATTGCTGAAAGTAATGAGTTAGTTGTACAAAGCATGTAAGAAGACAAATGAACACGACGTGACAATGACAATTACAGCGCCCGGCCAGGGCTAAGCTGACGTGAGAAGGTTGGGAAACAAGGATTTTGGTGAAGTACTTAGTGATCGTTGAACTATCAACCTACTACACAAATGCAGTAATTTATTAATATAGTGGATCAAGCATGGGAAGCGTAGAGATTTATTAATGTAAGTAATCGGCAAGCCACGTGATGATGATGTTGATGTCTCACGCAACGGGAGTCGCTAGGTACGGGTAGTTTATTTCATCTAAGATGGCTTTATGACAGTTGACACCTGTCTAAAAATGATGTTCATAACTGAACACGAAGTAATCCAACATTTATTTTCATATCCTCTTTAGAAGACATTGCAGTCAACACGAGTATTTTTCAGCTGCTGTTGATGTCTTTGCAAGTTTTTACGTTCAGTGCTTGCTTGCTTGTGTTCGTTGGCTTGAGCTCCACCGCGAAGTCCTGTATGTCGGATGAAGGCATCCTGTTGTCCAACATCAGTGTGATGTCATACAGGACCTGAGGTTTGCGTGAGCATCCGTTGTCCCATGTCTGGCTTATTGGTGTGCAGACTGGTGGTTCCTCGCCGTACAGGCAGACACTCTCCGACTTCGGAGGATTTACGTTCAGTAGTTAGCCACGCTTCTTGAACGACCGGCTCACATGCATTTACGCAAGAAACCAACGCGACGCAGCTGTGTTTCGTACGTGGGTATACGGGATTACGTACAGCGTCCTAAACCCCTTAATGCAACTTTAGAGAACACAATAAAGAAAAACATAGGCAGCCTTCATCAGCAAACCAAATATACAAAACACAATATATAAACACGGGGAAGAAACTACACTGACTACAATGAGGCATAATTACCGAATGAGAAGAATGGGAAGATGGAAAAAAAAATTAGAACAATGAATAGAAAATGAACACAAAAAAATGAACAAAATGTACTACTTATCTCAGAATCCGAGACTGTGAAACTATTTCTCAGTTCGTGTTATTTTATATTGTTTACAATTCAACAGCTTTACAGCAGTTCTACTAATGTTATTCATACTTTAATTTTGTACACATAAGTGAGAATAATGTATATTGCAATGTGAAGAAAATTCAATAGGAAGTAAGCAACAGCACGTAAGTTAAAGGTCCTTCGAAATAACGAAGCACACACATCAATAAAGTCAAGTAAAGGACCCGTCTTCTCGCCGTGAGCAGATTGAGTTCATGTTGCTAGCCCGTTACGTTAAGACCAATCGGCACTTGAGGGCTGATGTGGTCAGTAGTAGGCCGGCAACGTTTACTTCCATAACATTTCCTTGGATCCAATGTCAATTAAAAACACAACATTCCACTACTCACTAACGTTTCGACCGCAAATGTCTTTCCCGAGGACAAGACAATACGCATATTTTGTTTTTAAAAGTACACTTAGAGCACGAAAACAGAAACAAACAGATTAAATCTGCGAAGAAAAAATAAGTAATCTAAGTGTATGTACAGCAATACACTGAATAGTTACAAGACCAAACTAATACTGAGTGATATTTTATACTAACAGTATTAAAGGATATTGCTATTTGAAGCAGGACCAAAATATTCTGATAATGAGAATAGTAGCACAGGGTGTTGATATAGGATAGGTGTAGTAAAGAATTTCAATACTGAAAGTAGTAGTAAGGAATTTTGATATTGAGAAATGTTGTAGGGGATTTTCATATTGAGAGTTGTAGTAAGGAAAGATAAGGTCACTGTGAGGAAGGTAAGGTCACTGTGAGGAATGTGAGGTCACTGTAAAGGATGGTGAGGTCACTGTGAGGAAGATGAGGTCTCTATGAGGAATGTGAGGTCACTGTGAGGAAGTTAAGGTCACTGTGACGAAGGTGAGGTCACTGTAAAGGATGGTGAGGTCACTGTGAGGAAGGTGAGGTCACTGTGACGAAGGTGAGGTCACTTTGAGGAAGGTGAGGTAAATGTTAGTAAAATGAGGTAACAAGAGAGGAAAGTGAGGTCATTTTGAGAAAGGTGAGTTCACTGTGAGGAAAGTGAGGTCACTGAGAGGAAGGTTAGGTCACTATGAGGAAGGTGAGGTAAATGTTAGTAAAATGAGGTAACAGAGAGGAAAGTGAGGTCATTTTGAGAAAGGTGAGTTCACTGTGAGGAAAGTGAGGTCACTGAGAGGAAGGTTAGGTCACTATGAGGAAGGTGAGGTAAATGTGAGTAAAATGAGTAACAGGGATGAAAGTGTGAGGAAGGTGAGGTCACTGTGGGGAAAGGTGAGGTCACTGTGAGTAAGATGAGGTCACTGAGAGGAAGGTGGCGTCACTGTGAAGAAGATGAGGTAAATATGAGGAGGGTGAAATCCATGAAGATTCATTACCATATCAAATGAAAGAGAGTATTGCCGAGCAATCATCGCAATTGTCGGCCCCAAAACAGTCAACCGAAGAAGAAGACGAAGAATCTGAAAGAATCTTCACTGTGAAGAAGATGAGGTAAATATGAGGAGGGTGAAATCCATGAAGATTCATTACCATATCAAATGAAAGAGAGTATTGCCGAGCAATCATCGCAATTGTCGGCTCCAAAACAGTCAACCGAAGAAGAAGACGAAGAATCCGAAAGACAGGCATATATGGAGAAAGAGAGAGAAAGATAGAGTCAGAGACAGAGGAGACAAAAAGAAAGGCAGAGAGACAAAGAGAAAAATAGAGAGAGAGACATATTTAGTTGTTTTTATCAGCAGAGTATTTTCCCACAGACAGAGCATACTGCAAAGATAGAAGTTCTAAGGCAACAAGATTATCTGCACCGGTCGACCCGCCTCTAGATGATGGCTATCGAAATCATCTCCGCTGACTGTCTCTGCTGCAACCGCCGACAGTTAAATATCCAGCTTTATCGGGCCAGGCAGATCGTAGTTTACGAGCACACCAGCGACCCGGCAATCTTCCACGAGGCTCTCTTCAGTATGTGAGATTGATGAAGTCATGGGGGGCTGGAGGACTATGACAAAACGTCGGATCGCATACAGACCGCGGTTTGCCGGGAGAAACTGATAGCAGATTCACTGCTCAACTAAATCATTTAGCACGGGAGGTTACCACATACAGACGAAATAAATAAGGCATTTTTGGTATTTAAAAACAACGTATTCACTCAGTGAATTGTAACAAAGACGCCATAAGTAATATATTGGACACTATCTCACGTGGTATATTTTTGCTGCAAGTCGCCAGGTGCATAGTGCAGAGTTTTCATATGGAGTGAATAACTAAATAATACTTTGGCTCAAATACTAAGTGCATAGTCGCTGATGTTGTTCGAATATGAAGCACGTTATCTCCACGGAAGTCTAACATTTAACAGGAAGTCCTTCTGTTTGCGTAACAACGGCTGGAATCGCTTAATCGCTTTTGGTATCTTCTCCATTTTAATATGACAGCATCCTTATGGCGGTTTGACGCTGGACTGTCGATCCAGAGGTCATGCGTACGAATTTCCTTCAAGGCCGCATTGCTTTCTTAAACTGACCAGGTCTCCGAGTTTAACCTAGTCTAAAATGGGTACCAAGAAATCGTCTCGGTATCAAGAGCCGCTGGCGAAATATGGACCAGGTCATCCCTCGAGTGCCGATTGTTTCCTCCGTTCTCTGGCTTTGACTCGAGGGTGTTACATACACATGTTACTACTTCTAGTGCACTGGACTTATATTTGCTTTCCCTATTACCAGTGTCTCTGGTCATCAGGCTGACCCACTCCGATCTATGTGGTACTTGTAATTTACGTCCCCAAGTTAAGGACGTGAAGTCAATAATTCAGTCCAAGTGAACGGCGAAGGGGTTGAACCTGCTACCTCGGCATCAGCACACCGGATGTGAGTGCCGACTGATATATACAAATACTGTGAAATATAGTAAACCTCAAGACGAAGAGAAAGTCATTTACTACGTGTTAGTATGTGTGTATGCTCCATGAAACGTATGTAGTGAGGCAAATAGGAATATAGATTATAAACAGCACAAGTTTACATACATCGCCATGCTGAGCTGTGCCATGATGTGCCATCCTGTGACATACAGTGCTATACTGTGCCATGATGTGCCATCCTGTGCCATGCTATGCTGTCCCATACTGTGCCATCCTGTGCCATGCTGGCAGCCAGGCCACCGTGTCCGGACTCAAGCAACCGTGTTTTATTGTCGTGTGTTATTAAGTTCCACTATACAAGCCCATGCAGATTGTTCTCCCACTGTCGATCTCTGTCTTAGCCCACATACTTTCCAGTTGTGACAACAACCTTCATCAGATCGTTTACATTTAATTTAAAAACGGCGATAACTCTTGTACACATCCTAGAGCTCATTGCACGCATGGCGCCAGACCCGGATTGTATTGACCAATTGGTATTCGGAGAGTGGGGAAGGGGGGGGGGGAGTATGTGGTAATTACCACATCCGACGTCTTTACTCCCCAAGACGTTTCCTGGTGCCTATTTTGTGCTGGGTGGACCTGGAAGCCAGGCTATTTTTCAAATCCACACAGACGCTGATTCGAACCCATGATCATCGGCCCGGCAGACAAGGGTCTAGCCACTGCGCTTCCCCGACCCCCTAATTAATTGGTTGATGGAAAATGATCGAAACAAAGCCATGACTCAAACCTTTATCTTCTGCAAACTGTTCATAACATAGCGTGAACATGTCGTCTCTGCCAGTGCTTTAAAGTATGGGTGAGAAAATACAAAACAATACACCATCCCACCGTAAACAAGATAGCAAAACAAAAACCAGAAACCATCATCATCACGAGCCATACGGATAGGCGTGAGTTGTCACACTATTACCAAAGTCTTGGAATAGGTCTGTCTATATCCTTGTCCTGATTATGCCACGTGGCCACGAAATCCCAGTATTGATCTTTTTGTCTTTCATTTGCACGTTTTCCGTGAGGGTTTGCCAGCTGTCACTACGATCTCAAGTTTATCTCTCCTTTTAAAGTACCCAAAACACATTCGCTGCCTACGCATAATTTCTCAGATCAGTTTTTCAATAGTCAACAGATACCATGAATGCTACACAGCTACAGAAGCCCGGTGGCCTCAATGTCCCGCAGCCAGTTATCGATATTACCGTTAAGTTAGCCTGTACTGTGGCTCCAAATAATCTTCTGCTACTATTTCGCAACCAAAGCGTTAATTCTTTGCCGTCAGATACAAATAGAAGAAGAAGCTTTGGAAAATTGAAGAGACAACGTTAAGTGGGTGGAGGATGATAGAGAGAGGGGAAATACTAGCATCCTATCCTTCCTTCGGAACAAAAATCATTATTTCAGAGAGCGGCAGCCTGGCAAGTTTCTAATTCCACAATGAAATGCTGAATACATCTCGCACTACGACCGAGGCGCGGAACCGAGCCAAAATACGAAAGTGTCCGCGTGTGGTAATGAAGGATTTGAGCGAAAATTGAATTTAGGATGTGTCTCGCTGTCACAGGGGCCAAGAGCGAGCACATGTTAGCCTTACGGACGAGGAGATATCGAGGCAAGCCCCGGCCACAGCGAGAGGTCCCTGAAGTCAGCGTTCAATACCGCCTGTAGCAATTATGTTTGAACCCCAAGGGAGGCACTCCGGCTGAAATATTCTGTCAACATCAAGCCTGGGCGAGCGAAGGTTTCGCATTCTCCTGGAATGAGTGGAAATCGAAGGAGGTAAATTGAAGAATAAGCCTGAAAGTGATGGCTAGTGATTGCGAACCCCGATACACAGGTCTGTGTTGTTGACTGCTTTAACAAAGCCGTGCTCAGGTCTTGTCCCGTATGTGTGCATATGTTCGTATGTATTCGGCTAATGTACTTTTTATCTGTGTATGTTACTCTAGATTTGTTCTCTCTTGTATTTGATGTATGTGTTTGTGGCGCTGTGGAAAATGAGGTTCGAACGCAATTCACAATCCCACATGCCTCGTTTGAAACACAGCTGCGAGCGATTTGGAAGCATACCGCCTTGCACTGGTTTTGATACAATGGTATGGGTGCCGCGAGTTCAGAAAGCAGTGGCAAACTACTGACCAGAAGTTAGCCAAGAAATCACAAACGGCCAAATAATGCAAATAAATTGTTTATGTTAGTCTGTGTTTTGCTAATGCATTTTATGTCTGTGTATGCTCGTCTGTATTTGTTTCTCTCTTGTTGTTTATGTCTGTGTAAGTCTAGACATGTTCACTATTGTATTATATGTCTGTATATGTAAGTCGGTGCTCTGCTAATGTATTTGCTGCGTATATAAGTCAGTGTTCTGCTAATGTATTTGCTGTCTACTGTCTATGTTAGTCTTGATTCTGCTAATCTACTTGCTGTGTACATTAGTCTGTATTCTGCTGATGCACTTGTTGTTTATATTAGTCTATATACTGCTAATGTACTTGATGTGTATGTAAGTCTGTGTTTTGCTAATGTAGTTGCTGTGTATATAAATATGTGTTTTGCTAATGTACTTGCTGTGTATGTAAGCCTGTGTTTTGCTAATGTACTTGCTGTGTATGTAAGTCTGTATTCTGCTAATGTACCTCCTGTGTATGTAAGTCTGTATTCTGCTAATGTAGTTGCTGTGTATATAAATATGTGTTTTGCTAATGTACTTGCTGTGTATGTAAGTCTGTATTCTGCTAATGTACTTGCTGTGTATGTAAGTCTGTATTCTGCTAATGTACTTGCTGTGTATGTAAGCCTGTATTCTGCTAATGTACTTGCTGTGTATGTAAGCCTGTGTTTTGCTAATGTAGTTGCTGTGTATATAAATATGTGTTTTGCTAATGTACTTGCTGTGTATGTAAGCCTGTGTTTTGCTAATGTACCTCCTGTGTATGTAAGTCTGTATTCTGCTAATGTACTTGCTGTGTATGTAAGCCTGTGTTTTGCTAATGTAGTTGCTGTGTATATAAATATGTGTTTTGCTAATGTACTTGCTGTGTATGTAAGCCTGTATTCTGCTAATGTACCTCCTGTGTATGTAAGCCTGTATTCTGCTAATGTACTTGCTGTGTATGTAAGTCTGTATTCTGCTAATGTACTTGCTGTGTATGTAAGCCTGTATTCTGCTAATGTACTTGCTGTGTATGTAAGTCTGTATTCTGCTAATGTACTTGCTGTGTATGTAAGCCTGTATTCTGCTAATGTACTTGCTGTGTATGTAAGCCTGTATTCTGCTAATGTACTTGCTGTGTATGTAAGCCTGTATTCTGCTAATGTACTTGCTGTGTATGTAAGCCTGTATTCTGCTAATGTACCTCCTGTGTATGTAAGCCTGTATTCTGCTAATGTACTTGCTGTGTATGTAAGTCTGTATTCTGCTAATGTACTTGCTGTGTATGTAAGCCTGTATTCTGCTAATGTACTTGATGTGTATGTAAGTCTGTGTTTTGCTAATGTAGTTGCTGTGTATATAAATATGTGTTTTGCTAATGTACTTGCTGTGTATGTAAGCCTGTGTTTTGCTAATGTAGTTGCTGTGTATGTAAGTCTGTATTCTGCTAATGTACTTGCTGTGTATGTAAGCCTGTATTCTGCTAATGTACTTGATGTGTATGTAAGTCTGTGTTTTGCTAATGTAGTTGCTGTGTATATAAATATGTGTTTTGCTAATGTACTTGCTGTGTATGTAAGCCTGTGTTTTGCTAATGTAGTTGCTGTGTATGTAAGTCTGTATTCTGCTAATGTACCTCCTGTGTATGTAAGTATGCATTCTGTTAATGTTCTGAAAGCAGACGCATGCCTACCCGTGTTATACCGAGTGCTGTCTGAAAGCAGATGACTCTCTAGCAGTGTTACATTCGGTGCTATGTGAAAGCAGTTTTTTGTTTATTTCTAGAAGTGTCATACATGGCCCTATCTGGAAGCAGATGTGTATGTAGCTGTGCTGTACTTGCTACTATTTATAGTCAGATGTCTTTCTAGCCGTGTTATACTCTTGAACCCCACACGCGCAGATGCAAACCTAACCATCTTCTGCTCTTAAAGATCTATGGAAGTGCGCATGCTCAAAAGTAACTAACCAGGAGAGAAATCGCATGTATTATTAAGTGAAATAGGGTATATTTTAAAGACGCTGTTCATTTATATCAAGACATGAACATGCCACTTTTGTATCACCTGAAGCTTTATTATTGTTGCTCTTATAGTGTGGCCATTTGTCACAGTTTACACATTTATTTGCACACTTAATGCTTCCTTATTGCCGAAATTTTAATAAAGGAATGACAGTAGTAAGTATTTCATATATATTAGTTCTAGCATATGAGATGGCGTGATCAGTTGATACCTTGGGACATTTCTCTTCCCACTTTGTATTTACGCCAACTGTCCGTCTGACCACAGTGGCAGGATTGTTTGGATTTACTTAAAATAACTGAGAAAGTTAAACTCCAAGATGAAAATTCTTGACCTATGAAATCAAGATGGTCGCAGGGGTGTCTAGTATAAAACCTTCGTAAGGTCACAGGTCTAGGGGTTACACGACTTCCTCCGAAATCCCGTATACTCTCAACGAGTGACGTGACGTGCGCGAGAACTGATAGCGGTTCTCTCCGCGTCGGTAACATAGGGTATGTGAGCCGGTCGCTCATAAGGCAATGGCAATCTACTGAGCGTGGTCTTGCCAAAGGATCAACAATCAGTTGAAAGATGCTGATTGTTACAGCGATGTTCTGTAGAGGATATGCGGGGAAAAAAGGGCACACTAAGTTTGACCATCATAAGATCGTCATTAGACCTTAACACATAAGAAGTTTTAATTCTATAAGACCTACATTGCAACTTCATAAGTCACAGTAACCATATTTCTTGTTTGATCAGTTTACTGTTATGATGCCGAGATAGCCACTCTTTCATTTTATCTGTTTTTTATTTTAAATTTTAATTCCTTTGTTTTACTTGTTCGTTGATGAAGACTTCGGTGGAAACGTTCGACTCGATATGTGTGTGTTTTTCTTAAACTAAATAAGGTAAGGTAAACAGCTTCATAACTCATCGTTCAATCTTCATGCTCCATAGCAGGAACCTGTTGTCCGGACCATCACTTGCTGTAGACCTGAGTGCACGCAGGAATAAGTGGTCAATCTTTCCCTCCCGTAGCGAACATCGAAAGCTGACATCGATACCTCTTCTCACGGCGCGTATCGTTCTAATCATTACACCCACAAATCCGCTTTTTTTAATCCAACTGCCGTTATTTTGCAGATAACTGTGAAGGCATTCCCATACCCATGTGGTCAGACAGGATGGACCCTAAGGCAGCGATAAAACATAAAGCATCTTTTTATATGCCACTTGGCAATATTGGGTATATGGTGCTGGTCTCAGTTTGTACAGACCAGTAGGCAATCGGCGATACATGACGAAAGAAGAAGAAGATGAATAGGCATTAGATGGATGGTGTAGTCAATAGTACACCTGTCCCCTTTACTTCCCAAAACATGTTTCTACGCCCATTAGGCTGGGTAAACCCACGAGCCTACGTCAATAAAATAAATACAATAATGCGACGCAATTGTGTTTCGAACACATGACAACGTGACCGGTAGGCCAGCATACCAGTCACTGGACCACCGAAGCGTTTTTAAAGCAGTAGTAGTTGACTATTTTCTCCGTAATCTTGTACACTCTCGTAAGTAGCGTGATATTTGCGAGAATCGGTAGCGGTTCTCTCAGCGTCAGTAACTTACAGGGTATATGAGCCGGTCGCTCAGAAAACAATGGCAAACTACTGAGCGTAATCTTGCCAAGAAATCAGCAATCAGCTGAAAGATGCTGATGTTGACAGCGATGTCCTGTAAAGGATATGCGAACCAAAAACAAAATGTAGTCGACTAGGGATGGAGGGGGATTTAATTCAATTACTTTGAGGGAAATAAACTCCAAACAGTTTAGAAATGCAACTACACTAACCACCCGACTTCAAATAATACTGTTGAAAATTTAGAGAGGGTGTAAATATAATTCTAAATAATTAACTTTGTTTTAGAAATTCTGCATTCCTTTTGAACACATGTGCAATACTTTTAAAAGTCGAAATTATCAGACACAAAAGCGACGGCACTGAACTAATAAAATTAGTATGTATCCATAAGACAGAAAAGACAACTATATTATTGACAATGTGATGTAATTGTGCTCACTTTGTCTATTTCCGATCATGCTTTCTTCCGTTTCTTCCTTACATATTTACACATGTTTATTGCGGACATAATCCTAGCAACAGAAATGGCCGTATGGATTACATTACCACTGTAATCACGTAGCACTGTAATCATTGCTTATTAAGATGTAACCACGTTGTTACCTGGCAACCTGACATTAAGGATTACACCCATCAGACCTCTTTATTTGCTTTTGTTTGAACCAACATCAGCGATCCATTGCCAGCAAATAACCAAGTCGTAAACAAGCTAGGATTGAGAAGAGAATTACGAAACGAGATCAAGATTCGACAAATACAATATTTTGTGCACGTAAAAATGTATAATGCCCTGCTGAAAGTTATGCTGGAGAGCGCTTTTACGCGAATAAGACGGTTGTTTAAATTGGAAATCATCTCATAAGAGGGACTAGACAGAGCTTGTTAAGACACGACAAGAGACAGGGCATTCAGGAGATCCATTACGGTTGGCTTTGGGTATGATAATGACAGTTTGTCTGATCTGACTACAGTGACAAGTGACATGTTCTGACTTTAGTGGCAAATGATCTAATCTGACTGTATTGACAACTTAATTGATTAAGTGACAAGTAATCTGTCTTCAATGACAACTGGGGATGGAGACGGAGCGCTTATGGGAATGTCCCGAATGCTGTGATGTCGGTTCCTAAATCAATCAATCAATCAATCAATCAATCAATGACAACTAATCTGATCTTTTGTAATGGCACTTGATTTGACTTCAATGACAGCTAATCTAACATCAGTGACACCTGATTTGACTTCAGTGACACCTGATCTGACTTCAGTGACAACTGATCTGACTTCTGTGACAACTGAACTGACTTCAGTGACAACTGATCTGATCTGACTTCAGTGACAACTGATCTGATCTGACTTCAGTGACAACTGATCTGACTTCAGTGACAACTGATCTGATCTGACTTCAGTGACATCTGATGTGATCTGACTTCAGTGACAACTGCTCTATTCTGATTTCAGTAACACCTGGTTTACCCTCACCTCAGCGACAACTGATCAAATCTATGACTCACATCCTTTAAGGTGCATACGATAACTCCAGACTACTCAGTCAAAGACTTAGCTAAATTTAGCTGATTTAATTTTGACCAAACTAAAGACAACACGCTTACAAACGCGTCACTTAACAATCTGTGTGCTGTCGTAGTCAAGCCTATCATACAGTCTCGGCCTGGACTTTAGCCTGGAGCCTGTTGACTAGGAAATACCTCAAAACAGTGCAGGAAACATTGCCAGGCCAGACATGATCTCAACCAGTCCGTGTGTGCTGTGCTGAATCCTGATCTGGTTACATTCTAAGATTCCTCTCTACAGATGTGAATCTCCAGTACCAGCACACCCCGTTGGGTTCTTAGCTTGGAGGGGAGAAGGAGAGTTCTGCAACATAATCTTCTTGGAGATATCACGTGGGTACCGGGTCTGGAGGAGAGTCTCCACGACAACCTCAGTCCGACAGTTGCACGCCCTTTTTAGGACTCGGATCACCTATCACGATTCACCACTAACTCACTATTCAATCAGTAAAATAAATCAATGTTTTTAAAATCCGGACATATTTCTGACGAAAGATTTTGTAAACGTATCTTCTTATTTTCTTCAGTATTGACGTGCATTGTATTATAATTCACAGCAAAGACAATCGCAATTTATTCGGCATATCAACAGTGTGATGGAATAGAGGAATTAGCCTTATGCGGACATATTCTGGGTAAGAGAGACATAAGAAGACAGAGAAAGATACACGTGGAACGTTTAAATAGTTAGGAACACATAATAAGGAAAGTCGAATTAATTAAGATGTCAGATGACAGAGAGCGATGGAGCGTCATGATGCTAGTGACTCCTCCAAAACAGGTAGCCGAAGAAGAAGATCCGGAAATGTTGCTTTCTTTCGAAAAAAAAAAAGACCCTCAACTTCTCAGCTACTTAAAGGGTCAATGATAATTTGCGATTAAGTTGTTCGTTTATGATAATACGATAAAAGATCTTCAAATTTACATCTACGTAAAGGGTTAATGGCAATTTGCGATGAAGTTGTTCGTTTATGATAATACGATACAAGACCTTCAACCTATTAGCTATGAAATGGGTCAATGATAATTTGCGATAAAGTTATTCGTTTATGATAATACAATAACAGACCTTCAGATGACAAGGGACACTAGTAATAGAGAAAGCTAATCCACACGCAAAATCCAGTCCGGTGCTATTAGAAGTAACGTGTATAGATTACGCTTCAGTACAAAGCCAGCGAGCGAACTGCATAACGTAAATTACCCGTTTACATTACATAACGTAAATTACCTAGTTTCACGCCACGAGATGTTATTGGGTAAACGGTTACTATTCTAATATTTGTAAACTAATCGGCACTCAAAGGGTGATCTGGTGAATATCACGGAGATTGCCTTTGCTTTCTAAGAGCTTTAATGGTTTCCATTTTTAGTCTGGGTGGACTTAAGGGATGAAATCACACAAAGTTAGTTGCAGATTCTTTACAGGACGTCGCAATCAACGCCAGCAAGTGTTTGCTGTTTGTGATTTCTTGGCGAATTTACGTTCAGTAATTTGTCATTGCTTTCTGAACGACCGATATTCATACCATTGTATGACAACCAGCACAAGGCGGTGTATGTCCAAATCGTTCGCAGTTGTGTTTCCAACGCGTTATGCAGTATTGCGAATTGCGTTCGTAACCTCTTTGCCACAGCTCCGGCAGGAGCAAATCATTGGACTAAAATCTCGATTTAGAAAGGGATTCGAACATATGACATCAACGGTAACCATCGCACTGCAGCGACTCCTTACTGTTGCAATGTAACGGGTAAATGATTTGCAAATGTGATGTGTAAAAATTATACATATGGTCAAAATCTTATAAACACAACAAATAAAATAAACATGTTTGGTAGCATTTACAAGCCACGTGGACTGGCTTCCTACCGGAAACGGTTGGAAGTATCAGCCACAAGTAACGGCATTCGGCGTTCTAAGCGTTAACTACCAATATGAAAATTGTTGACAGCACCGATGTCATCCATTATCACGCGCTCCCATTCTCCAGCTTATTTCATCATATGTCGTTAGTCACCAAACATTTTCAAAGCTTACCATCTCATTAAGCGACTTGATTCACAAGCCGGCGTCCCCCCATCAATGGCCTTTGGGGTTGCCAACAAAGCGTTGAGCGGCGCCCGTGTGTTACTCTCACGTGCGTGAAAAACCAGTGATCGACAGAATGCCAGACCTAATCTTCATTTGAACGTGAGTATCATCAGAGCCTGCAGTGATTAAATGAGTTCAGAACGGCTTCAGCAGGCGAAGGGAGAGGAGAGATAGGGAGGAGAGGGAGGTGGGGCTGGGGGTCGAAAGAAGGCAGCAGACAAGAAACGACGACCTATGGCTGAGAGAATAGAAAAAAAGGGGGGGGGGGTAGTTGGGAGCGGAGGTGGAGGGAAATAAAGTAATTGATTCCAGCCTGAAGTTTTGTTTCACTCCTTTTGTCTGATACCAGAGCTAGTTACCGATGAGATTAACTTTGTCGCGTGCGCCTGTCTGTTTGCTTGCATGCTCATGTGCTTCCATTATCTACAAAAATAGGCGCGGATAATTGGACCCCTGTTTCTGTTTGTTTTCTAATAGTTCCTTGTCAGAAGGCGTGGCTGTTTTCCTTCTTCTTCGTCCCTTTTTGTAAATAGGCATGCTTGGCCGTTTATTGACCTACTTTCTTAACTTTATGATTGGATGTTTTAAACTAATAAGCTACAACGTCATCAAATTATGTGTGACAGGACTTATTGCAAATGGCGATGATTATTCCGTTGACTGAATCATTACTGTTAACTAAATTGACACCCTAAATATTGTCGTTGTCACATCATCAACTTCGCCATTATTGTCAGCTGGTGAAGGCGACAACATGTGTGGTCTGCTTGTGGCTAATGCCACGTGATAAATGCATCATTTGTTGGGGAAACCTTGAAGGCATTTTGGTAACACGAACAATAAAAACAGAGGTGGGAGATAAGAGGACCGAATGGATCAAAGCGCTCTTTATTAAACATCTGGTTGTCTGAAATGTTGCGGGTTCAAGCCCAAACCGGTCATCCGGACTAAACAATAAAGAGGTTTTTATCGCCACTTATAGAATTAGAGGAAAGAAGTAAAGAGCAGAGAATGCACAAGGCAATAAACAAATTGAAAGTTATGGTAACCACAAATGGATTCGAACCTGTCATCTTCTAGTGGCGACATCGTCTCGCTGAAGGACCAAGCGTTACGGGCCGATGTATTTGTTTATTATTTGACCTGTAGTAATACATTTGTTTATTAGCTCGATTTGGACTCAAGCATAGTCCACCAAATAGAACTACTTCTAGTTCTCTGGACTGCTTTTTTGTGTGTGGATTATCTTTCCCTATTACCAGTGTCCCCCGCCATCAGGCCACTTCGACTTCTGAGGTACTTGTAATTTACATCCCCATGTCAAGGACGAGATGTCAACATTTTAGTCTAACTGATATGTGAATGAATTGAACCCACTACCTCGGCATAAGCATACCGAAAGTTTAAGAGCGTTAGCCCTTATACATTCTGCAATGCTGATTTCTAGTAAGTAAGCAGAGTAAAGACACCTTTTCACGCCTAAGACATACGGGGTTATGGCACTGGAGTAAGCAAAGGACACTTTGCACACCTTAAGCCGCATTGGACATACGCTGTTAGACCCATAGTTTTATAGACCAATCAGTCACCAGTGGCTGATGTTATAGACCAATCAGTCACCAGTGGCTGATGTTATAGACCAATCAGTCACAAGTGGCTGATGTTATAGACCAATCAGTCACCAGTGGCTGATGTTATAGACCAGTCAGTCACCAGTGGCTGATGTTATAGACCAATCAGTCACCAGTGGCTGATGTTATAGACCAATCAGTCACCAGTGGCTGATGTTATAGACCAATCAGTCACCAGTGGCTGATGTTATAGACCAGTCAGTCACCAGTGGCTGATGTTATAGACCAATCAGTCACCAGTGGCTGATGTTATAGACCAATCAGTCACCAGTGGCTGATGTTATAGACCAATCAGTCACCAGTGGCTGATGTTATAGACCAGTCAGTCACCAGTGGCTGATGTTATAGACCAATCAGTCGCCAGTGGATGATGTTATAGACCAATCAGTCACCAGTGGCTGATGTTATAGACCAGTCAGTCACCAGTGGCTGATGTTATAGACCAATCAGTCGCCAGTGGCTGATGTTATAGACCAATCAGTCACCAGTGGGTGTGTGATCAGTATCACGCCGCCTGCCTTTACTTCCCGAGATAGTTTGTGGTGCCTATTTTAGGCTGGGTCGTCCTGAGTCGATTAAACAAAAAAATTCCAAACTGCTTCTATGAGGATGGAACCCAACACCGCCGGGCCTGCTGGAGATCGTCTAGCCACAACACTATGAAGACTCCCTGTTTGATCTGTGCGTGGTCAATACACATTTCTGAGACCTATGTTGCTATTCAATGGCTAGATATGAATCATGTCCATATTCCATAGTTGTGGGTTCAGGTGGGTGACATACCTGGCTAATAAAGACACGTTTTTTAGGGCAGTAGCTAGCACGCTTGCCTATCAGTGCAGTAGCCGTGTGTTCTAGTCCCCAACGAGGTGGTTAGGGTTTTCATTGACCTGGTCAACTCATCCTAAAAATAAATATAGGTACCAGGGAATTTCTTGGGAAGTGAAAGCGACCCGCGTGATACTGATTACATCGCCCACAGTGAGTCGAGTAGTCTACAATATGAGGCCTGTATCATAGACCCAATACAGGTCCGCATGGCCGAATGGATAAGAATGCGTGTTCTTAAACATCCGGTGTGCTAATGCCGAGGTTAGCTGTTCAACCCCTACACCGGACAGCTGGACTAAAATGTTGACCTGCCGTTCTTGACTTTGGGACGTAAATTACAAGTACCTCTGAAGTCGGAGTGGGTTCGCCTGATGGTGAGGGACATTGTTAATATGAAAAGCTAATCCAGACGCAAAATTCAGTTCATCACGACTATAAAATAGTGTGTATGAACTACGCTTAAGTTCAAAGCGGAAAAAAAAATACATAGACCCAATACATTTCATGCCATGAAACGGGGTTCTTACAAACCGTTTAGCTTTTTTGTTTTTGGCTGAACGTGCATAGAATTGCAATGTGAAACAATGTTGTGTCAGCTACTAATGACTTTCCTCACAAGTAAGTAACTCTACTTACCCCGTGTCTTGGCTTGTCTTGCTTGTCTTCTATATGGTGCCATTTTGAGTGAACGGTTGCGTCTCCCTGAAACACGGTAAAGGTCAAAGTTACAGGAGTGTAGCGTCGGATGCTTTGTGTTCAATGTCCCTCTGTTCGACACCGCATGGTATTACAAGCAATAATGACAGAAAGACTTTGTGTACTACACCTGCAGTCTTGTAGTAGATACAGCCATACAAACAGAGTGTGTACCGGATGGATGATTCTAATATGTACACATATAGATTTTCGCCTGCGTTATGGAGTCTATGAGATATGCAGAGAGCCTCCATGTATGATCTACAGGAGAAGACTTGAAGACTTATGGGGATGTCCAGATGCAATACAAGTGTTAACAAATCCAAAACAATACCACCCTGGTATATGATACCATTTTCTCACAACAGTTACAGGAATATAATACTACACATCTTACAACATATATCATCATCATCAAGTGCCTTGCAAACTGGCGTAGGCGTTCATGGCTCTCCACATATTTCGGGCTTTGATATTCGGGAGTAACTCTGCTGATGATATTCCTCTATGCCACCGTCTCAGTCCATCCAGCTTCATTTTTTGGGTCTGCTCTGCCTCTCTTCCCCTTGATCTGTCCAATCACCACGATATTCTCCAATGCCTCTCTTCTCATCTCATGACCAAAGAAATCTGTTTGTCTCATTCTTATTATTGAACATGATGTTCTTATTTTATTATCCCCTTTTAGGCAGTCGATTTTAGTTATTCTGGCAGTCCAAGGAATTTGCAACATTCGTCTCAGGAACCACAACTCTGTTGCTTCCAAGTTCTTCCTAATTTGTTCATTTACATTCCGAGATTCATTGCCATACAGCAAAACTAGTTCTATCCACAACAAATATATGTATAGAATACTATATATCTTACATAGGATATAGGTAAACGAAAAAATATATCTTACATGTCTTACATCACATATAGGTATAAGAAATCAGACATCCTACGTCAGCAGAAGCATTAGTAGTAGCAGCAGCATCAGCAGCAGCAAAAGAAGAAGAAGGAGAAGAAGAAGACACAGGAAACATGAAAGTCACAAGAAATAGAAGCACCAGATGCAAACCTAGTAGTAGTAGTAGTACTAGTAGTAGTTGTTGTTGTGGTGTGGTAGTAGTAGTAGTAGTAGTAGTAGTAATAGTAGTAGTAGTAGTAGTAGTAGTAGTAGTAGCGGTCATAGTAGTAGTAGTTACAGTAGTAGTAGTAGTTGTTGTTGTTGTAGGGTGGTGGTGGTAATAGTAGTAGTAGCGGTCATAGTAGTAGTAGTAGTAGTAGTAGTAGTAGTAGTAGTTACAGTAGTAGTAGTTGTTGTTGTTGTAGGGTGATGGTGGTAGTAGTAGTAGTAGTAGTAGTAGTAGTCATCGTAGTAGTAGTAGTAGTAGTAGAAGTAGTAGTAGTAGAAGTAGTAGTAGTAGTAGTAGTAGTAGTAGTAGTAGCAGAAGCAGTAGTAGTAGTAGTAGTAGTAGCAGCAGTCGTAGCAGTAGTAATAGTAGTAGTATTCGTAGTAGTAGTAGTAGTATTCGTAGTAGTAGTAGTAGTAGTAGTAGTAGTAGTAGTAGTAGTAGTAGTAGTAGTAGTAGTCATCGTCGTCGTAGTAGTAGTAGTAGTAGTAGTAGTAGTAGTAGTAGTAGTAGTAGTAGTAGTAGTAGTAGTAGTAGCGGCGGTGGCGGTGGTGATAGTGGCGGTGGTGGTTATAGAATCAGAAGAATCAGGGGAAGGGAGAAGGATACGGGAGAACAAACAGAAGATTTTGTGTGAATTCTGAGCATGTTATATGTCCTTCAGAAACTATAAATTGCATAGACAAGGCTGTGATTTGCCGCTGTCCTCGCAAAGAAAACAAAATTATTCAACTGACCAAGGAACATTCAACGCACGTAACAGTTCAACATGACCAATGAGCATTCAAAGCACGCAACTGCTCAAGACATCTTTATGGGTGACTATTGAAGGCAAAGGGAAACAACCTTAGTAATTTTCTATAAATACTTCTATGGACAGGGAGCCGAGTTAGTGTAGCGGCTGGACGCTCGCCTGTCGTACCGGTTGTTTTGGGTTCGATTCGCAGCGGGGCGTCTTCGAATTTGTAAATTTGACATAGGCTTCAGGTCGACACAGCCTACAATGAGTACCAGGAAATGTCTTGGAAGTAAAGGCGGCCGGTGTGACACCCAACACATCACCACTCACTACCGATGGGTCTATAGAGAATGGATCTAGCTCCACATGCCCAATGAGCCTTAGGAGTGTAACAGGGAATTTACTTTTTACTGACCTCATGGATTGTCTTATAGCTGTTGCACTGTTGAGCGAACAATGTTAAGTAACCACTTCTTTAAAAGTTTACAAAGCAAGTTGCGTATCATTTACAAGACGTCACAGTCAACCCTAGTATTATTTTGGCTATTTTTGATTTCTTGACAAGTTTACATTCAGTAGTTTGCCATTTTTTTTCTGAAGGATAGGTACTCTATTTTCACCATTGTATGAAAACCAGCGCAAGGCGGTCGGCTTGCAAATCTCCCGCAGCTGTGTTTCGAACGGGGATTGCGAATTGCTTTCGTAACTCCTAAATTTTACACACAGAGAAAGAGAGAAAGAGAGATAGAGAGAGAGAGAGAGAGACGGAAAGAGATATACATGTTACAACATAAATACTTCATTTTCTCTAACACTGCTATTTTCAGAACACAACGCAGCTTAACATATTCTTTGCTAATGGTGATAACTATTTATACAGTCACAACAACCAGACAGACAAGGTTTCGCGTTATCGCTGATCACTATTTACACAAGCAATTGATTGATTCATTGATTCATTGATTAACCAGAATCTACGCCATTGAACTCTGGACAGCCCTTATGTATTCTGTTTTCTCCAGCAGATGTCAGAGTGACAGAATTATAATTTCAACTTTAGCGCACTGATTATGAATACACCTACGTTGTTCCTGCCCGTGATACTGTCTGCTACTGCAACAGGTAAAGTCAAACGTCTCAAACTCAAGTGTATCAATGTCTGCGTTAGCATACAGAGATCTGTCATATTTGATGTTAAATGTCTCAAGTTCAAGTGTATCATTCTCTGCGTTCACATACAGAGACCTGCCATATTTGATATTAAATGTTCAAGCTCCAGTTGATCAATCTCTGTGTCAGCATACAGAGATGTGTCATTTTTGATGTTAAATGTCTCAAACTCTAGTTTATCAATCTCTACGTAAGCCTACAGAGACCTGTCATACTTGATGTTACATGATTCTAGCTCTAGTTTATCAATATCTATGTTAGCATACAGAGATTTGTCATATTTGATGTCTGAAACTCTAATTTATAATTCTCTGCGTTAGCGTACAAAGACCTGTTATTTTATGTTAAATGTCACAAGCTCTAATTTATCATTATCTGCGTTAGCCTGTAGAGACCTGCCATATGTGATGCTAAATATCTTAAGCCTTAGTGGGGTGTATCAATCGTTGTGTTAACCTGTAAAGATCTGTCATATTTGATCTTAAATGTCTTAAGCCTTAGTGGGGTGTATCAATCGTTGTGTTAACCTGTAAATATCTGTCATATTTGATCTTAAATGTCTTAAGCCTTAGTGGGGTGTATCAATCGTTGTGTTAACCTGTAAAGATCTGTCATATTTGATCTTAAATGTCTTAAGCCTTAGTGGGGTGTATCAATCGTTGTGTTAACCTGTAAAGATCTGTCATATTTGATTTTAAATGTCTTAAGCCTTAGTGGGGTTTATCAATCGTTGTGTTAACCTGTAAAGATCTGTCATATTTGATCTTAAATGTCTTAAGCCTTAGTGGGGATTATCAATCGGTGTGTTAACCTGTAAAGATCTGTCATATTTGATCTTAAATGTCTTAAGCCTTAGTGGGGTGTATCAATCGGTGTGTTAACCTGTAAAGATCTGTCATATTTGATCTTAAATGTCTTAAGCCTTTGTGGGGTTTATCAATCGTTGTGTTAACCTGTAAAGACCTGTCAGATTTGAGTACTTGATGTTAAATGTCCCAAACCTGAGCGAGGTCTTGGAAAGTAAAGGTGGCTGGCGTGATATTTACCTCATCACTCACCAAGAGGTTGGTTGGCTAGTGTGTAAATACATAGAAACCAACCAACCTTTTTCTCGGGATTACCGAAAAAGATGAGGATGTGTATACATCAACATAAAAATCAATATATTTACATCACACAAGCCAACCAACCTCTTTCTCGGGATGAACGAAAAAGATGAGGATGCATATACGTTAACATAACAATCAATATATTTACACCTAAACAATAAGACACACAAGGATACACACCATTATTGAATATTATTTTCACAACAAAAGAAAAGTGAAACAGAACAGTGCATGCATTATTGCTGCTTGCTATTTTCACTATTAAACTATGTGACATGCAAGGCCGTACACTTATGTTGGCTACTATTTTCAATACTAAACATGAAACACACAAGGGCATTCAGTTGTACTGCATGCTATCTTTGCAGTTAATCTTATGAGGTTTATAAAGTCGCCAACGAATGTTGACAACATTCACAACTAATAACGGAAGCAAATATTAGTGATCAATATCGTCATAATCAAACAGTAATCGTACCTGGAGGTTGTGATGAGCCGCCGAATTTAAGAATCACCAACACTTCCGTTGCTGAATGTTGGACACAAGGACTTTTGTTTGTTATAGAACTCAGTGCTGCAGAACCTGCAAGACCAAACACAAGCAGTTTGTAACATTTGTACTGTACAACATTTATCTACATCATTAGAACCTCTTTCGCTTGACCGGGGCCCGTAAGGGAAGCAAAGATTATATATAAACTCTTAGTCTACTATGTATGTCGTGAGAGACAACTAAGGAATTTTGGCTTGAAACCCACAACCTCATCCCGTAAAAAAAATTAGCTGCAACATCCAAAACATTGTGAACAAGGGTTCAGGCGTGAGTTGGTTGAGGGCTGGCGCTCCACTGGTAAATGAACGACAAACGAAGCAGATAACGTCATAAACTGATACGTATTCTATAAATCAGCTACATCATACATAAACATGCATGTGTGGTTAGCTTGACACTGGGATCGGTTATAGTACATATCCTCACAGCAAGAGGCACGGGTTCAAATCTCGATCTAGGCATGAGATGTTTCTCTGAGGATGGCCTAGTGGTTTGCGCATAGTCTCTTTCCACCTTTTATCCATAATTGTAATTTATCTTTGTCTTATTGTTTTAATGTACGATTATGTAATACTCGGGGTACTCAAGCAAATGCCAGAGCAGACCCCGACAGGACCGGTAATAAAAACCATCGTCATTTGCAAGATAGCTATTGGAACTTCACAGCTTCAGAAAGGTATATTAGAATATAATCAGACAAGATAGCTATTGGAACTTCACAGCTTCAGAAAGGTATATTAGAATGTAATCAGACAAGATAGCTATTGGAACTTCACAGCTTCAGAAAGGTATATTAGAATATAATCAGACAAGATAGCTATTGGAACTTCACAGCTTCAGAAAGGTATATTAGAATGTAATCAGACAAGATAGCTATTGGAACTTCACAGCTTCAGAAAGGTATATTAGAATGTAATCAGGCATATACAGATCAGCCGGTATTAGACCTAGATTCGTGGTGTTTCCACAGACGATGTAAGTATTTCATTATCAGCAGAACCAAGCTTTAGGCATGGGAGAAATATGCTGCATGAGTTGAGACTGTGGCTTGGAGGAATATCATCAGCCAAGTTAATCCACAAAATACCAAAGAACCGAGGTCTGTGGAGAGACATGAACGCCTACTCCAGCTGGCAGAGCACATGATAATAATCATAATCAAGATGAATCCTTAAGACATTTCGAATACTTATCACCCACGGCAATTAACAAAAGCCCTTACTGTCTACACAAGAAGCATTACTGGAAACAGCTGTAATTAAAATTGTGTCCACGGAAAGACTCAAACAAGACATGTATTCAATCTGTTGATCTACACAACCCAGTGCTCGTCATCGCCCTCATGACGTGATGTATCTTTTTCGTTTTTAGTTTTGACGCCGTTGTCTTTTTCGGATGTTGGCAATATGTTTTTAGCAAATGTTGGCAATATTTTTAGCCATTGCTCTCTAAATTGACAGGATGTGGGGACATTTATTTTGCTTCTGCTTAAGTTCCTTCTTTGTGGATTTTGGTTAAATTAACTTGGGCAGCCAAGGTCGACACAGCCTAAAATTGGTACGAGGACATTTTTCTAGGATGTAAAAGTAGAATGTTATTGAGCACATCACTTATCCAGTGGCGAGTAGTATATAGCAAATTTGACATAGCACTGTATACTAATTACACCTCAAGGAGTGAACACGGATAATCTGCTATAAGTACCTTAACAGAGATACTGAACATGTCGGAAGAATAAGCTCATATTTAATTACATGAGTACATTATGAGATTTAATGTTGGATATATGTATTTGGGTGCATTATAGGGTGTCATGTTGGATATGTATATGTGAGTATATTATTAGATGTAATGTTGGATATATGCAAGTGGGTGTATTATGGGATGTAATGTTCGAAAAGTGTATTTGAGTGCATTATGGGATATAATCTTGGTTTTATCTGTTTGAATGCAGGGTGTCATGTTAGATATATGTATCTGAGTGCATTATGGGGCGTAATGCTGGGTATAAGTATTTCAGTGCTTTGTGAGATATTACATATGTTTATTTTTGTTGTGTCTTACAAAAGTAGCCCCTTGACAGAACAACAAAAGTCAGTACACTAAGAGCCATGGGTATTTCCTATGGCAACATCTAATGCCATAACATCAGATGAAAAGTGCCATGAGAGATTATAGCAAGAATCGCTATGTCAAAGGTAGCCTTTTTGCAAGATGGATCACATAGTCACCAATAACAAGATATCACATGTAGTCAGAAAAAGATTGTGGAAGTACTATAAAGAACCTTTACTGTTACAGTAAAAATTCGATTAACCGTCACTCGTTTAAACAACAGTTTCTGTTGTCCGCCATCGTCTAAACAATATAAACAACAAAAAAGAACGCTATTTTCAATGTCACCACTTCCTGGGTGAAGTGTCTTTCCTTTACAGTGTCTAATCTAAAGAGTTGATGGAATAAACACTTGCTTCAACCTATTGACGGAACTGAAGAATCTGAGATTGTTAGTACTGACGAAATTTTAGAACTGTGCAACAATGTAGGACTAATCACAAAAACCCTAAGGCCAGAAGAAGTAACAGATTGGTTAGAATGTGAAATATGGATGAAGGGTTTGACATTTTGAACGATGATAAAATTGTTTCTAGTGTGACTACCATTGCAGAATACGAAATTGATGACGATGAAGGGTAAGTTCTTAACCAAACTAACCACTAGGAAGCAGAAACAATATTATCAAAGTGAATCGACTGGTTTGAAATGCAATAGGAAGAAAATGCGACGTTCTGTGAAGGATCGGGCAACTACCCAACTAACTTCTTGCTGCATCTAATATCTTTCTAGCCTATATTGTTACATACATAACATGTATGTATGTATACCGCTTCCAAATTTAATATCAAATATCACAATACGCAAACGTATCTACATTTACAAAGTACACACACACACATGCACGCACGCACGCACGCTCACACGCACAACAACACACGCACGTACGCACACACACACGCACGCAGACATACATACATACATACATACATATATACATACATACATACATACATACGTACGTACGTACGTACGTACGTACGTACATACATACATACACAAACAGACAGACAGACAGACAGATGCACACACGCACGCACGCACATACACACACCCCTTATCAAAGAGATGAAGAGCAGACAAATCGCTTCATACATAATCACAATACATTACATAGCCAATAATACTTCACATTTACTGAACGTATCTTGTCCGAGGATGAAACACTTGACATTCATTGTTCGGTGACTCAACAAACAGAACCTGACATAGATGATACACCCTGAACAAGCTAGTCAGGAGCATGAATCCTGTCAACACCAATTTCTGGATTATCTTTCCCTTCAAGTTGCCCCTGACTTCCTGTCGTCAAGAGAAATCGATAAAGGCCAAGAATCGACCTTTTAGGTGACACGAACATCGCATTATGTGTTACTTAGGTCCCGTTCTAGCGTGAAATTTCTATGTTCAGATCAGGGATGAGCTAGTTCATTGTCAGCAGCTAGCCGCAATCAGGCCTGGCCTTGTAAATCGTATGTTGTAAATGGAGCAAATGTACTAGATGTTTACACGGAAAGCGTTTAGAATACATTTCTCGAAATCAAAGACAAATAAGTATAAAAACCGCAAGAGATCGGGAATAAAATGAGAGTTAATGGACAAAAATAAAAGCGAGACAATTTCAGTAGTTTACGACATTATTATAGATTAAAATCATACTTCTTTTAATTCCAAGCTGTGTGGCTTTGGTGATCATGTATGTCCATAGCCATCTATCTCGTGTGCTGTATATATTTCTAACACTGATGTTCCTCCGTGCATTTATCAAACAGTCCATCATATTCTCTCTTTGTCTCCCCTGCCTCTCTTCCATTTCAACTTTCTCGTTGTGACGACATTCTCCAGCTTTCCCCTTCTCATGACATGCCCACAAATGAAGTACTGACTTTTTCTGATGTGAATTGCCAGTTCTCTTTGTGAGTTAACTTCTTTCAAGATATCTACATTGGTCTTTTCTGTCAGTTCACGACGTTCTCATCATTATTCTATGAAACCACATCCACGTACACTCCAGATAATTCGTTACCTGTCTGCGAATTGTCCATGATTCGCTGTCATACACCCGGATTGCCTCAGTATAGCTTTTATATTGGAGTGTTGGAGATTTGTTGCATCCATTGTCCCGCCATAACCACAGACATAAACCATGCCCGCTCCGTGACAAAGAGGTTACGGACGCAGTTTGTAATCCCCGATACCGCGTTCGAAACGCAGCTGCGGGCGATTTGGCGATGTTTATGAAATGGTATGAGTGTCGGTCGTTCAGAAAGCAATGGCAAACTACTGAACACAAACTTGCCAAGGAATCACGAACAGCCTAACAATTGTGGGCTTGACTGCTACGTCACCATAGGCACAGACAGAAAGTGTTGTGATTCATTGCAGGCAGTGTCCCACCATAGTCACAGACATAAAGTGTCCGAGATTCATTGCAGCCAGCGTCCCACCATAACCACAGACAGAAAATTTCGGAGATTCCTTGCAGCCAATTTTCATTGTGGATCAACACCTGCTCGCTTAATGTCAACACGGAAACCTGTATAATTTTATTGTTAACTGTTTGTTGAGATACAAGTTGTAGTAATTTAGACAAGTTTTCTCTATATTTGTGATCAGATAGTGACCGGGAGTACGGTGATAATGACGACGACCAATAAGAAGCAACAGAAGCAGAAGAAGAAGGAGGAAGGGAGGGGAAGCGGAAGTAGAAGTAGAAGAAGAAGAAAAGGAGAAAAAAAAGAAGAAAAAAGAAGAAAGAAGACGCAGAAGAAGAAGAAGAAGAAGAAGAAGAAGAAGAAGAAGAAGAAGAAGAAGAAGAAGAAGAAGAAGAAGAAGAAGAAGAAGAAGAAGAAGAAGAAGAAGGAGGAGGAGGAGGAGGAGGAGGACAAGAAGGAGGAGGAGAAGAAGAAGAAGGAGGAGAAGAAGAAGAAGAAGAAGAAGAAGAAGAAGAAGAAGAAGAAGAAGAAGAAGAAGAAGAAGAAGAAGAAGAAGAAGAAGAAGAAGAAGAAGAAGAAGAGGTCAAATGAAAAATATAATTCACATCATTGTCAAGATAATGCAAAAGTACCGACACACAGAATTGCATCTGGGGAAATCGACCATAAAATGCTTGAGCAAAAGTAGAAATGTCCTTTTCAGCAATCGTTTAAGAAAAAAGAACATATGTTCTGAACGTTTCTCTGTTGAATCCATCTATTCCTACCACACGATGTCTACTGTAACTGTCTCTGTTTTGTCATGCTCGCTTCCTTTTGTTCCATGTCAGAAAATAAAACCACGGATATTAGATGGTTCAGAGGTAACGTATATGCCGTCTGCCATTGAATATCTGGGCTTGACATCCCATAGCGAAATTCTAGCATGCTGACCTTGACATGACATTTTTTGGGGGGCGGGGAGAGAGATCGATCGCTTTGAACTGAAGCGTTGTCCGTACACTCTACTTCCAGCAGCACTGGACTGAATTGTGAGTATGGATTAGCTTTCCTCTATTACCAGTGTCCCTTGCCATCAGGCGAATCCACTTCTACTTCAGTGGTACTTGTAATTTACGTCCCCAGGTCAAGGAGGAGAAGTCAACATTTTAGTCCAACTGACCGACGCAGGGGACATCGTCTATCTCAGCATCAGCACACCGGATATTTAAGAACGAGCTCTCTTATCCATTCGTCCATGCTGACCTTGACCCGGCTGATAAAGAGAGTTTCGGGAGGACAGATAAGATAGCAGGCCCGCAGGGTCTCATTGTCCTGGTCGCTCTAGCCAGACCAGGGGCCAATAACCTTCAATTAGAACTCTGTAAGCGGCAAGAAGAAACGTGTCCTTGTTCTCAGAATCGATGGGAGATACAGTAAAAAACATGTGTCATTATGATCATCATCATCATCATCATCGGCAGGATCATCATCATCGGCAGGATCATCATCATCATCATATCATCATCATCATCATTACTGTAATCTTTATAGTCGTCCATCATCATCATCACGTTCGTCATCAACATTACTGTCATCTTTATAGTCATCATCATCATTATCACCACCAACCATCATCATCACGATTGTAATAATCATCATCGTATTCCCTCCTCCTCCTCCTCCTCATCATCATCATCATCATAATCATCATCACCATTAGCATCGTCATCATGATCGTCATCATTATCATTAGCGAAACGATCATCATCAAACGACAACCACAACAATAATCATCATTGTTACTGCCGCCACCGCCACCGCCGCCACCACCACCACCATCACCACCACCACCACCACCACCACCACCACCACCACCACCACCACCACCACCACCACCACAGCCAACGCCACCACCATCATCACCACCACCACCGCAGCCAACGCCCCACTACCACCACCACAGCCAACGCCACCACCACCACCACCATCACCATCACCACCACCACAGTCAACGCTGCCACCACCACCACCACCACCACCACCATCACCACCACCACCATCATCACCACCACCACCACCGCCACGAATACGTGAATTTTTCATTGTGCTTCCTGCTATTTCAAAAATTTCAAATTAAACAAAAATGACACTGATGATATATTGGTCACGGTAGGGCAGAGGCTACATGGCTTGTCTTCCGCCTAGGAGGTTTTATGTTCGAATCCTCCTCCATGATTCACGACAATTCGCGCCCAAGTGATGTAATCAGAAGTGCCTGGGGAAGTGCCTGAATAGAAGTTAACGGGGTTGAATAGCAGGTTTATGGACAATGTGCAGGAGAGCATAGCACATGATACCGCAACATTTAGTCTTAGAATGGAGGTGGAGGCAGTCAATGCGGCATTCCGCTGGCTGGAGGACAAACATCACACACATGTCTTGACTGTAACGGCACTCACAGAGCATGCTGAGAAGGGCGAAGACAGGTTGTGCAGAGTGACTTGCTTTAATTTAAAAAATAAAAAAAAATTAAAGACAGGGAGCATCTGTTGGATCTATTCCCCAAGACATGCTGGTGTGTTGGGAAACGAGCTGGTGGACACATTGGCTGGGTCTGCACGGCTGGGTGGGGTGTTGGTGCATGATAAGGCAGACGTGGCCAGGGACTATAGAATCATGTGTATAGTGTGGAGGAACAGATAAACCATCATAGCCTGGAAAGAATGGTTCTGCAGAGAGTGACCAGTGGATCTAGCCGATCTCAGTACACCGAGGAAAGTTCAAAGGCACTCATAATCAGACTGCAAACAGCAGCATTTGAATTAGGACTTTTCGCTGGCGGTTGAAGATGAGGACGGGACACTCCTGGGTATGCCCCGAGTGCTGTGAGTTCGGTTCTTGACTCAACTCAAAAGATTGTACAAGAATGAACCTGGGCTTCCAGATCAAGTTAGCTTAAAATAGACACCAGGAAATGTCCAAATCTTAAAGCTGTAGGCATGAAAATGACCATACCACCCTGTGAGTGCCAATTGGTCTATGAAAATATGTTTCAGGAGATCATGCGAGATGGCTTAATATGATAGTGCATGCGTTGTGGCACATGACGATGATGACTATACTATAATGATGTTGATAATGATAATCATATAATTATGTTAATGATGATATAAATAATGATCATGAGGAAATTAGGATTAAAGTGTGTGGGGGGAGGGGGGGGGGTAATAGCAGCTCTAGATGTCATTAGAAAAAGCAAGTAAATTGGTTCGCCCAAAAACTAGGCCTTCAACTGACAGTATACCACAGCAACCAATAATTTACAGACCAAATGGAACACGAAGAAGAGGTCTTCCATGTAAACGATGGACAGAGGGAATAACAGAGCCCACGGGACTCTCGATATATGAAGCCCACAAACGGACACTCTCCCGCTGTTTACGTTTTACCTCAACACTGCAAGTTACATGAGGAACAAGATAAGATGAGATGAGATACGATGAGATGAGATAAAATGAGATATGATAAGATGAGATGATAATGATAATGATGACGACGATGATGATAATGATGCGTTGATATTGTGGAATACAAAAGGCGGCTCAGGCAGCATATTATGACATAATAAGGTAGCCGGACTTTCTTATAGGTACCTGTTACAGGGCTCTGCTCGTATTTGAGCAATATGTCACATGCCTATGGGCAGTACAGTGGCCGTCACCATAGTCATGGCAGCCTAGCCGCACCACAGAATCATCAATAAAATTTAAAAAATTCATGTATGGAAATGTGACTTGTGTCAACTACAGAAAAGATGAATAAATTGAAAGCCAGACAGTGCTGGAGTCTCTCCCATTGTGACATGTGGCATAATGGCACTATCACCACTGAAATATTTGCTGGTGACATTGTATTTCCATATGCACAACTGTCTGCATATTTGCAGGTCGAATGGGGCTGATTAATTCGAACATTTCAACTTTCTGGATGTGGACACATGTATTAAAACACTCACGTTACATAGAAACTCTTCGCACAGCATTGGTATATAAAACATCTTTATATTCACAGAGAAAATAAAACTTCCCGGCTGAATGTATGCTATAGAGACTATTGGGAAGCAGACATAACAGAATTTCAGGTACATGTACAATGTCGAAATTGCTGGTAGGGTTGGATTACAGGTAATATCTATTCATTGACAATGTCATGTAGTAAATGACAGTGAGGCAGGCAATTGATGAGTTAGCGCATCAAAGAAGAAGATAACGGGTGTCACAAATGGTGAACATTGTGACACCAACATTGAACGCAATTGAGACGTCATAGGATGACGTCACCTAACACCGTAACGGCTTAAGCTTTAGTTTGTGATCCAGCAAGGACAAGCTAGGACGTGCTTCAACACCACACAGAATACCGGCCGTTATGATGTTGCCAATCCTCAGTGTCCACATGAAGTCGCTCTAGGTGTGTCCGGCAATTGACTACAGGTACTCCTGGCTAGCCTGATGCCACGGTCGCTGGCATATATCGTATTCCCTATATGACAGTGGAAGGTAGGCGTTTGTTGTACATTCATTATCATGGCAGGTGGCCCGCTTGGTGCCCAAATATCCACACAGTCTAGATAGATGAATAGCGATGGAGAAGCAAGAGCGAAAGTGCAGTGCGAAAGACTCAAGACTGGATGCGCTCACTCGCTCACGTTTGCTGTTGAAGTTGCCTGCGATAAATTATATTTCAGTTCACTTAAAAGACTTTGTTGTTGGATTTATGTTGGAGTCAGCAGAGTGAGGCCGTCCTACATGTGATTGTACCATTTAGCTCTAGCAGTTAAACGTCAGGTCAATATCATTGTAGAGGAAGCAGGGATCAGCGTTTAACTCATGACATGGGGGCATCGTCTGCAGAGATTTGGACCAAATGATCGTTCACAGTAAGGTCGTCAGTGAGTCAAGGATAACGGTTATAGTCACAAGGTCAATATTGTACGGATACGGTACAGAGACACAGTCAGTGGATTTCATCTTTGTTGGAGGCAGTAATGTTTTTGAGACATTGGCTGCAAACATATTAATAATTGGAAGCAGAGTGAATATCAGACTATGGAGACAGGATTGAATGACATTATAACGGTCATATTCTCATCCTAAGGAATGAATACAGAACACACAGTCACGCATGCACTAACACGCAACACATCTGTGTTTGTGAGGATCATGCCGGTCTAGATTGCTGGTGACCATATGGCGCATCCTCAGTCGTTCATTTGTATCGTCATTTTGTCAATCGTTAACCGTTAGAGGTTAACACCAATCATGGGCATGGGGAAGTAGTTTTTCATGTTTGAGAGAGCATCGGTACCAGTTTCGATCATCTGGAAATGGTACACTCAGTGTTGGGAGTGTAATTTTATCGTTGCATATATATGGTTACAGTATCGCTCCAATCGTTGCCCACCCAGAGAACTCTCGGTTCTCATCGTGTTATCCAGATCACAGGAGTGTGATTTCAGATTGCCTCGTCTGTTTTGGAAGCTGCCGTTTTGTTTTGATACAGACCTAGCTCTACTTGGGACTATTGGCAATGAGTGAGTGCTGATTTCTTCGGAAGATTCTCAGAGCCTGTTATTGGACAACGACAGATTGGTACAGAGGAATATTGGTCAACGACAGATCGATAAGAAGGATTATTGGACAACGACAGATCGTTACAGAGGAATATTGGACAACGACAGTTATATACGAATGTTTATTGGTCAACGCTGGAATCCTCAAGATGTCAGAAGTATGAAGGCGGAGAATCGTCTCTGACATTTGTCGAATGTGAGGAGACCAGTTGGCACATCCTCGTTGTTCGTATTGTGTCTTCAGTTTATCAGTCATCATCATTTATTTCTTGGAAATAACAGTCAGTGCGATCGAATCAGGATACATATAGTTTCATACAAATGACACCAACATCAATTACGATCCACTTCAGGGATTGATGACAGGCAACGTGCCTAAAGGTGTCAAATTCATAGGATTCGAGTACGAACAGAATTGGTTATCATATCGACTGACATTGGTCGAGTTTGAGGAGGATTTTGATGGTCTACAATTCATTTTGGATACGAGCTGGATTGTCTGACATTGCAGTCTAATACGTTGAGTGGAGGAATCACCGTGTTTTATGAGCTAAGTAAACGTTTGTGGTCTTTCATTTAGTTAAGTGGCAGTCATTAATATTGTAATATTACACACATTTTATTCGTTTCTAATTCACTCATGTCTTCCATTACGTCATAAGCGCGGTACATAATTTGGTGCGATATTGCGCTAGACTTTCTTAATTGTGTGTGCGCACTATTTTAGATGTTATCAGATGAATGTTTTCTATTCTTAGTTTGACGTAGTTAAAGAACGTTGACTCTGCTTATATTTTCTTTGCTGAATTACTTTTCTTAATTATTATAACAATATTATCTTTTTATTTATTGCTTTGGAATTATTATAACTAGTCTTTGCTAATTTTTTTTAAATTGTGGTTTCATTATTTAATTTATTATGTATAGGCTTTATTATTTTTAAGCTAAGATCTTTCTGCTTTGCTAAATTCTTTGGTGGTTGGTATTTCCAGGGTCTATATAAATCATAATAGTTTGGTGTGCGGAATTCTATTTATCTATTTATGGATTTAAAAAAATTGTTAACTCTGTTTAGTTTGTCTATATGTAGTGCATATCTTATTTTCTATAAATAGTTCTGCAAACTTTGTGTTATTTATTTTCTAGTAGACAATTTCTGGCGTGTAAGCAAACTAATTTTTGCTGCGTTCTTTGACTTCGTCGGCGTTAACTTTTATTTTGTGAGTTACAAGATTTTCGTGCGAAATTTCTGTCTACATTTCTGATCTACAATTATTATAGTTGTGTTTAATAGTTATATGCCTGTATACTTTTGGTACTGAACTTCTTTCTTCAGTTCCTACTTGCAATTATTATTGAATAGTGGTGAAACATAGCAACATGTCGATGCTACAAAACTTTCTACAAATATATGAAACTAACACAGTGTTCATAATCGAGAATGACGAAGACATAGAAGACACTCTCATTACTGAACAGGCATTTGTCAATGGAGTATCAACGACGTGTATTAGGGACACTAGTTCAGTTATTGCAGGAGTTGATCACAAACTGATCAACGAAAGGGATTACACAGGGAATAGTATTGGTTGTAGAACATTCGGGGGTACTGTAGAAATATACAAGACCGCATGGGTTATGATTGAATGCCGTATTACGAAGGTGGAATATGTGCAGCGGTATTACCAAACCCGGGTGTTGGGTTAATAATTGGTAATATCCCGAATGCCAGGGATTTCGTTCGGAAAGTAGCCATTGAACACAATCTTGACAAGACACTCACAAAAACCCAAGTTCAAACGACGCATACAGAAGAAGAAAATACACAAGTTAAGCAGGTTATATCAACTTCTGATGAACATGATGTAACACAAAAGACTAATAGCACAACAGAAAAGAAGTGTATAAAACATGTCAAACGGGATTATATGTCTTTAGATGATATCTTTCTCAAACATCCCAAAAGGAAACCAAAAGTTACATACACTAGTTGTTGCACGAAAAAGGTACATGCTCAACACGCAAGGCCCATTAAACAATCAAAATGGGATCTAATTGCCATGGTCGTTGCTCACATCATTACCATGGTTAAACTGATTATATCACAGGATATAGGCGTCGTTATTAACAGGTTCACACGAACAAAAGGATATCTTATCTATACCAGTACAAACATGTACGTGCAAGTCAAAACAAACGGTTTTAAACTGTTGCATACAAACAAAAAGATATTTTATGAACTTTATAGGTAAAGGAAAAAAGCATTACAGTAGGCTGACTACACTTGCCTACCTTGACCTTTGGTACAGACTTACCAAACATACGTCAGTGCAGCATATACAGTACGCATGGTACACAAGAGTGAAAACTATACCAGTATTCCAGGCAACAGAGTTACAATATACATATATTGGCGTATGTGCAGAAGAGAGATTCTATAGGTTTGAAACAAAGAAAGAAAGAAAGAAAGAAAATGTATAAAAGGAAGAATATAAAGAAAAATAAATTGGGATGAATGTCAATGTTAGGTAATTAGATAAACACATGGTACAGTACAGACACATTAGGGTATTACAAAAAAAGTGGTCCTGATTTTCGCACACAGGTAAAATCACAAGTACTAAATTCCCGTTTACAGTTCTTGTCTACAATTATTAGTTAATATGGGTTAGACGTAGATATCTTCTTTTTAGTATTTCATCAAGATGGGTATGGATGCAGGATGGATAACATCAGAAGGAATGGCCTGAGCCAAAATAATGTTGATACATAAACATGTGTATTGTTCAGAAGGATTTACACTAGAATTGGTCGAGGTTTGTCAGTAGAAAATTAACACTGGGGTCATCTGAAAGTCAAAATATCATTATAAACTGCACAACGTGAACTAATATTCCTCTTTTTCCTTCTTCATTCTCTATTTCATATCAATCTTCATCATTTACATCATGATGTACATTATCTGTTGGACTCTCATCCGACACCACAACATATATCTATTATTGCCAACACCACCACCACCACCACCACACCACCACGAACCACCAACCACGACCTACTTACAGCCAACGCCGCACCACACACCACCACCACCACCACCCCCAGCACCACCACAGCAACGCCACCACCACCACCACCATCACCACCACTACTACTACCACCACCACCACACCATCACAGCCAACGCCACCACCAACACTTTACCACCATACATACCACCACCACCATCAACACCACCACCACCACACCACCACCACTTCACACCACCACCACACCTTACACCACCACCACCCCACCACCACACCACCACCACCACCAGCACCACTACCACCACAGCCAAATTTCAATTAAACAAAAAATGACACTGATGATATATTGGTCGCGTTAGGGCAGAGGCTACTGGCTTGTCTCCGCCTAGTAGGTCTTATGTTCAAATCCTCCTCCATGATTCACGACAATTCGCGCCCAGAGGATGTAATCAAAAGTGCCTGGGGAAGTGCCTGAATAGAAGTAACGGGGTTGAAGGCAATGGTTTATGGACAATGTGCAGGAGAGCATAGCACATGATACCGCAACATTTAGTCTTAGAATGGAGGTGGAGGCAGTCAATGCGGCATCCCGCTGGCTGGAGGACAAACATCACATATATGCCTTGACTGTAACGGCACTCACAGAGCATGCTGAGAAGGGCGAAAACAGGTTGTGCAGAGTGACATGCTCTAATTTAAAAAAAAAAAAAAATAAAAGACAGGGAGCATCTGTTGGATCTATTCCCCAGGACATGCTGGTGTGTTGGGAAACGAGCTGGTGGACAGATTGGCTAGGTCTGCACGGCTGGGTGGGGTACTGGTGCATGATAAGGCAGACGTGGCCAGGGACTATAGAATCATGTGTATTGTGTGGTAGAACATATAAACCATCATAGCCTGGAGAGAATTGTTCTGCAGAGAGTGACCAGTGGATCTAGCCGATCTCAGTACTCCGAGGAAAGGTCAAAGGCACACATAATCAGACTGCAAACAGCAGCATTTGAATTAGGACTTTTCGCTGGCGGTTGAAGATGAGGACGGGACACTCCTGGTTATGCCCCGAGTGCTGTGAGTTCGGTTCTTGACTCAACTCAATGATTGTACAAGAATGAACCTGGGCTTGCAGATCAAGTTAGCTTAAAATAGACAACCAGGAAATGTCCGAATCTAAAGCTGTAGGCACGAAAATGACCATACCACCCGTGAGTGCCAATTGGTCTATGAAAATAGTTTCAGGAGATCATGCGAGATGGTAATATGATAGTGCATGCCGTTGTGGCACATGGACGATGATGACTATAATGATGTTGACAATGATAATCATATAATTATGTTAATGATGATATAAATAATGATCATGAGGAAAGTAGGATTAAGTGTGTGGGGGGAGGGGGGGGGGGGTACTAGCAGCTCTAGATATCATTAGAAAACAGCAAGTAAATTGGTTCGCCCAAAAACTAGGCCTTCAACTGACAGTATACCACAGCAACCAATAATTTACAGACCAAAGGAACACGAAGAAGAGGCCTACCATGTAAACGATGGACAGAGGGAATAACAGAGCCACGGGACTCTCGATATATGAAGCCCACAAACGGACACTCTCCCGCTGTTTACGGTTTTACCTCAACACTGCAAGTTACATGAGGAACAAGATAAGATGAGATGAGATACGATGAGATGAGATAAAATGAGATATGATAAGATGAGATGATAATGATAATGATGACGACGATTATGATAATGATGCGTTGATATTGTGGAATACAAAAGGCTGCTCAGGCAGCATATTATGACATAATAAGGTAGCCGGACTTTCTTATAGGTACCTGTTACAGGGCTCTGCTGTATTTGAGCAATATGTCACATGTCTATGGCAGTAGTACAGTGGCTGTCACCATAGTCATGGCAGCCTAGCCGCACCACAGAATCATCAATAAAATTTAAAAAATTCATGTATGGAAATGTGACTTTGGTCAACTACAGAAAAGATGAATAAATTGAAGGAAAGATAGTGCTGGAGTCCTCCCCACTTGTGACATGTGGCATATGGCACTATCACCACTGAAATATTTGCTGGGTGACATTGTATTTGCATATACACAACTGTCTGCATATTTGCAGGTCGAAGGGGCTGATTAATTCCAACATTTCAACTATCTGGATGTGGACACATGTATTAAAACACTCACGTTACATAGAAACTCTTCGCACAGCATTGGTATATAAAACATCTTTATATTCACAGAGAAAATAAAACTTCCCGGCTGAATGTATGCTATAGAGACTATTGGGAAGCAGACATAACAGAATTTCAGGTACATGTACAATGTCGAAATTGCTGGTAGGGTTGGATTACAGGTAATATCTATTCATTGACAAAGCATATGGCTGTACTTGGCATTATTATAGTCTGTCAGTTCGTCCGTCATTCTGATTGTCCGTTAGGCCGTCTGTCTGTCTGTCCATCCATGCATCCGTCCGTTCGTCGGTCCACCTACCTACTTACCTACCTACCTACCTACCTACTTACCTACCCACCCACCTAATACCTATCTACCTACCTACTTACCTACTCACACACTTACCTATCTACCTACCCACCCACCTACCGACCGACCTACTTTCTACCTACCTACCCACCTGTCCGTCCGTCCGTCCGTCTGTCTGTCTGTCTGTCTGTCTGTCTGTCTGTCTGTCTGTCTGTCTGTCTGTCTGTCTATTTATATGGCTGACTGGCTAGCTGGCTGAATGCCTGCCAGCCTATCTTTCTCTATCTTTCTTTCTGGCTATCAGAGTCATGTAATATCGAAATGCCATCCACACAATGGAAACACATTCAGAATAAGGCTACCGCCAATTCGCACTTGTTCTCGTGTTTTAATTTATTTTGTTTCACTGAGTAGACTGCAACAGTAGATATTGTACAATAAAACACCAAAAAACACGAAGCGAGAACGCACTCTTACACCAGAAAAACCACTCAAGAATAAGTCATTCAAAACTGGCTATGAACTGTCATTAGACCATTCCTCAACACAGCTTCACACGTTTAGCGCGGTCTGAAGGTGTGTATGGAAATGAGCCTATCCGAATCTAACTGATGTTTATGAGAAGAAACTGATGAATCACCGCTTTTCTGAATTGATAAACTCGCCGGTAGGAAACACAAAACAGCTGAAACCTACTTAACAATCCAGTTTTCTTCATCAAACGTTAGCTATCAGCTTAACAGTAGCAGTAAGTATGTAAAGACTACGCAGGCAAATAACGTTCGTTACTGTTTGAAGAATGTAATCAGACAAGCGGTTTTCACACTTTATTTCTAGCTTTCTGTTCGTCTGTCAACGATCCATTTGTTCTTCACGTTCAAACGACGCCGTTGACATCCTAACACTGAAAACACAATCAGAACAGTGTCGTATATCAATTTAACATCGGGGATGCGATCGATGGGATCAATAAATAATTTATTTGACACCAGAGATCGACAGCCTTCCTAAAGAAAGGGAGGTTAGTGTTACAGAAGCAGCTCTTGTTAGATTCTGTACGGAACTAAATGTTGTGGTAATTCAAAGAACAATGTCGTTCATGTAGGTAGCGGCAACCTGCAGAAGCTGGTTTAAATTATATGGAGGACTTCTGCTGTTGCTATTACTGCTGCTGCTGCCATTGCAGGTCTTTTTGTTTAAGTTTATTGATAGACTTCTTACGGAACTTCTTTCCACACAATCTAAAGGGAGTCTATAGAGCAGTGGTTCTCAACCTTTTTTGGCAGTGCCCCCCTTCACCATATTTTCAGAACGTCATCTCCCCCCCCCCCCGCCTTCATATAAAAAATTTAGCCCGTGCCCCCCTTCACCGTAATTTCAGAACGTCATTACCCCCCTTTCATATTTTATATCTAAAAATCACCCCACCCCTACACAGTATACGTAAAAATGGAAGGTAAATTTAATAGCATATACTAAAACAAGTCTAGACATCCACATAAAACATGATTTGTGGGTCTACTTACGTTATAAAATGAATTTTAGAAGGATGAGACGTACATAACTGTAAAGTATGAAGGGAAAAACAATATCAAGTAATCGGTTCTTGTATTAACGCGATCTTGAAATGGTCCTCATCCCCCCCCCCCCTGGAAACCCTAAAATTCCCCCCGCGGGGGGGGGGGGCAATTCCCCACCGACTGAGAACCACTGCTATAGAGGATCCTTTACATAATTATTCAACATTCTCCAACGTTAGGTTTCAGGCGCTAACATTGAACAATCTCTAACGTTAGGTTTCAGGCGCCAACATTGAACAATCTCTAACGTTAGGTTTCAGGCGTCCACCCTTTGAACAATCTCTAACGTTAGGTTTCAGGCGCCAACATTGAACAATCTCTAACGTTAGGTTTCGGGCGCCAACATTGAACAATCTCTAACGTTAGGTTTCAGGCGCCAACAGTTGAACAATCTCTAACGTTAGGTTTCAGGCGCCAACATTGAACAATCTCTAACGTTAGGTTTCAGGCGCCAACAGTTGAACAATCTCTAACGTTAGGTTTCAGGCGCCAACATTGAACAATCTCTAACGTTAGGTTTCAGGCGCCAACATTGAACAATCTCTAACGTTAGGTTTCAGGCGCCAACATTGAACAATCTCTAACGTTAGGTTTCAGGCGCCAACATTGAACAATCTCTAACGTTAGGTTTCAGACGCCAATATTGAACAATCTCTAACGTTAGGTTTCAGGCGCCAACATTGAACAATCCCTAACGTTAGGTTTCAGGCGACAACATTGAACAATCTCTAACGTTAGGTTTCAGACGCCAACATTGAACAATCTCTAACGTTAGGTTTCAGGCGCCAACATTGAACAATCTCTAACGTTAGGTTTGAGGCGCCAACATTGAACAATCTCTAACGTTAGGTTTTAGGCGCCACCATTGAACAATCTCTAACGTTAGGTTTCAGGCGCCAACATTGAACAATCTCTAACGTTAGGTTTCAGGCGCCAACATTGAACAATCTCTAACGTTAGGTTTCAGGCGCCAACATTGAACAATCTCTAACGTTAGGTTTCAGACGCCAATATTGAACAATCTCTAACGTTAGGTTTCAGGCGCCAACAGTGAACAATCTCTAACGTTAGGTTTCAGGCGCCAACATTGAACAATCTCTAACGTTAGGTTTCAGACGCCAGCATTGAACAATCTCTAACGTTAGGTTTCAGGCGCCAACATTGAACAATCTCTAACGTTAGGTTTGAGGCGCCAACATTGAACAATCTCTAACGTTAGGTTTCAGACGCCAATATTGAACAATCTCTAACGTTAGGTTTCAGGCGCCAACATTGAACAATCTCTAACGTTAGGTTTCAGACGCCAACATTGAACTTTCTCTAACGTTAGGTTTCAGGCGCCAACATTGAACAATCTCTAACGTTAGATTTCAGAGTGGCGAAGGGGTTACGGACACGGCTCGTGATTCCGCATACAGCTGCGTGCGGTTTGGTTTTTTACGTAGCGGTATGGGTGCCGGTCGTTCATAAAGCAATGGCAAACTACTTAATGTAAATTTGCCACAACGTCACAACAGCAAAAAATTCTGGTGTTGACTGCAACGTCCTGTAAAGGTTATGAGCAACTAATGTTTTTAACGTTAGGTTTCAGGCGCCGATATTGAACAATCTCTAACGTTAGGTTTAAGGCGCCAACATTGAACAATCTCTAAAGGTAGATTTCGGAAGCCAACACTGAACATTCTCTAACGTTAGGTTTCAGGACGCCAACATTGAACACTCTCTAAAGTTAGGTTTCAAGCGCTAACATTGAACGTCTAACGTTAGGTTTCAGGCGGCAACATTGAACAATTCTAACGATAGGTTTCAGGCACCAACATTGAACAATCTTTAAAGTTAGGCTTCATGCGCCATCATTGAACAATATCTAAAGTTAAGCTTCAGGCGCCAGCATTGAACACTCTCTAACGTTAGGTTTCAGGCGATAACATTGAACATTCTCTAATGTTAGGATTCAGCAGCCAACATTAAATAATCTATACAGTTATTTTTCAGAGTAGAACATTCCACATTCTCCAGCGCAGAACATGTTTCGAAGGTTGCCAAAAATAGGATGTGTCACATGCCTGTGTTCAGTGGCATTAAGGTGAGTGGCCGTACAATATAAACAGTTCACGAGGTGAAAGGGCATTCACCGGAAAGAAAATATAAGGAGATAAACGGGGTTGGGTGTAAGGTAGAGGGGCTGCAAGAAGAGGCAGCCAGTTAGAGCAGTGAGGTGGGGTTTGTGTGGATCATTGTGAGGGGGCATAGAATTGTTTAAAAAGACAGGGACAAAGATTGACGGGGCAGTTGAGGTTTGGACTCCGAGCTGAGAGGGAGTTGAGTGTAGACCAGACCAGGAGAAGGTCGTGGTCTGATAAAGTGAAGAATTGTGACGGAGTTTGGAAGATAACTCCGCACTGTGGGTTCCAGGGATAGTGAGTGGAATTCGAGACCCATAGTGGGTTACTTTGAGTCGGGCCTAGAGAGAGGCTAGTATACCTGTCGTGTGGGACGAGATTTTAATAGCCTTGAGAGGCAGTGTTATTCGACGTGTTCCATTGGGATGGAGATATATTCTTAGAGAATTATTGTTCCTGGATTTATATGTTTCATGTGTCTGTGTTAATTCAGAATTAAAGGAATATTTTTGCGCAAATTAACGCTTGTTCACTGACTGGTGTTTGGTGGTGATGCATCTTGATTAATCTGTTGTTCAACATCACATTGTTACAAGGACATACCCTAGACACAACCATAGCCACTCTATCTGTCACTTAGTCAACATTCACTTTGTGTCAGAGTAGATTTCTGGGGGCTCGTCCGGGATCAAGAACATCTGGGCGCTCGTCGCTTAGTAAGGAGTATCTGGGAGGCTTCGTCAATTAGAGAGAACACTAACATCAGAGACATTAGTCGGATGCCCAATTACAACAACAATAATGAGAGCTCTCCTGTCAAGAATAAACACCATTTTCAGTAGACAGCGCATTTCAAAAGTGTCGGAGAATTAGCACATAGGTCACGAGAAGGTCAGGACAGATAAAAATAACACTTCTCACTCAGAGAGAGAGAAAGGGTGGTTGCAGGGCGATAGGTTAAGAATTCACCACAGGTAAAACGACGGTGGAAATTGTGAGTCGCCACGGACAAATTGGGTTGACAAGAGGGTCAGTGCTGTTTACGAGGACAGCGAAGTATGTGTGGATAACGGAAAAGTTCCGGACATTACTTTGTTCGCAGTCAGTGAAGATTGTAGTACACTGAGGTACTAACAGAGATGACCTTGTGAGTCAAGGCCGAGAACCAGGGAATTTGACGGAAAAATTTCCACGGAGAATAACACGTTGGGTTTCTACTGAAACTAGGATTTACGTTTAACGTCTTTGTGTGTGTGTGTCATCATCGGCAAACAAACCACAACAGTCATTCAGGTGCCGTCTTCGCAACTATGAGCGCATTTCTTCACCAAAAAAGACTTGCAAAGCGGATTTAAAGCGCGTGATCATTTTTCTGCCATTCGTTGATTTAACCGGGTCAGCAACAGTGAAGAAACCATACCATCACTTCAAAGCGACAGTGACTACGCAGATAAACATTCATTGATTTTAAAGGTATTTTCGGCTCCCCAAAACGCAACGAAAACCCAATATTTCTGGCAAAACAAGAACGTTCACATACATTATACAATCACAGGCCAACTCTACAGGGAGGGTTACAAAAACGTTACGGACTGTGTAAAGACAAGGCGTTGGGATAATTATCATCATCTTCAACTTTTACGACAGTCGAAAATCGTGTCACCACGTCAACAAAAAGTGACAACGCATCACGCATCAGAACATTAATTCATTGTGGGAATCTAACGTCGTAATCCTTTCAAAGCAATAAAGGACAAACATTTCCAGGCGATTTTCGGACACTATTAAAAACAAAATAAGGACTTTTGTAAGATTCTACCATCGCATTGGTGTCGGCAACCCTTGTTTGCTTCTGTTGTTCTCATCGTCCTAAGTATTGTTGTTGTGAGTTACGTAATTATTTGTATGTGGTCCAGTGGTCGTAATAAGTAGGATATTTTTGCTTTATTTCTCGAAATGCAGGAGACAGAGCAAAGGTGAAGTTTCTAGGTGCACATTGTATTGGTTGAGAGACAGCTGACGAGTCAGTTTGTTTTGTGCTGTGGCATTGGGTCGTCTCGACATTATACATGGTGTCCAAGTGTCTACGTCAGATCTATGTACATTATTCATTTTATATTTGCTCTTTTTACTGTTTTCTCTTTACTGTTACATATAATATTTGAGTTCTTTGGATATATGGTATTGTTGTAATTCTTATGTTAATACATCTTCTATCTAGATGGTATTTGTCAGTGTATATTATGCGCACGGTATGGTCTTTCATGGGCATGTTTATGTCAGTGGTTTTTATTTCTATGTAATCATCCGTCTGCGTTTCACCGGCCTATGCGTCTAGCTTTTAATAGTTGGCATTTAGTGTGTATCATCCATTTGTGTATGTATATGTATGTTTACAACTATTTCCAGGAATTGTTCTACAGTTATTTGATATATATATATATATATATATATATATATATATATATATATATATATATATATATATATATATATATATATATATATATATATATATATATACATATACAGGAGGGAGTATAGTTATATTCCCCCCCCCCCACTACCTAGTGCTTATAGAGTGACTGGGTGAGTACAGAGTGATATTGGAGCACTACGGATTTACGTACACAGGGAATGCGGGTGTACTTAGGGAAGTGACACAAAGACTAACTGCAGAGTCTTTACATTTATAGTTGGCTGACAGACAGCAACGTGTCCACAAGTACAAGATGCCTACTTTAATGGATTATATTGAAGCAGGTGAAAGAATAGGCCTGAAAGGTAAAGAGTTACAGGAGTATGCAGAAGCGAAAGAACAAAAGCAGACGGAAAGAGAGGAGAGACATAATGAACGCGAGGCAAAACGTCTACAGGAAGTAAAGTTAGCTGAAATAGAAAACAAGCGTCTACAGGAAGAGAAAGAGACGCAAGTAAAACTAGCTGAAATGGAAAACAAGCGTCTACAGGAAGAGAAAGAGACGCAAGTAAAACTAGCTGAAATGGAAAACAAGCGTCTACAGGAAGAGACACAAGTAAAACTAGCTGAAATGGAAAACAAACGTCTACAGGAAGTAAAGTTAGCTGAAATAGAAAACAAGCGTCTACAGGAAGAGACACAAGTAAAACTAGCTGAAATCGAGTTAAGAAAACTAGAACTATCTTCGAAAGGTCAAAGTGAGGAAAGCAGAAGACCGTCGCAGTCGTCACAGAGATTAAAACTGCCATATTTTACAGACCGGGACCAACTTGAAAATTATTTGGCCAGGTTCGAGGCATCAGCCAAAGCGTTAGGTATTCCAGAGAAAGAGTATGGGATGCGACTTGGCGAATTTCTTACGGGCAAGGCACTAGACACCATGTTCAATTTACCTGTAGAAGAAAGAAACAACTACACTATCTTACGTCAACGTTTGCTGACAAAGTTCCAACTAACTGAACATGGATATAGAACAAAGTTTAGACAGTTAGTGCCAGAGACAAATCAAGATTTCACAGATTTTGTTAACACTGTAAAGAATACATTTAACAAATGGATGGAGCTTGCAGAAGTAGGGAAAGATTTTAATAAATTAGTAGATCTAATGTTAAGAGACAAGGTAGTATCTGCATGCAATTCTAATTTAGTGGCGTTCTTTGAGGAACGGAACCCAAGGACATAGACACAATGTCACAGTTAGGGCAAAACTATATGACTGCACACCCTAACAGTTCTATTGGTAGAGAAATGACTGAGGAAATAGTCTGTGCAGCGTACACTAAACAGGACCAGAATCCAATTATTAGACCAAGATCGAAAAGTGTGGACTCAGCACAGAGGTACGATCAACAAGGACCTAAAGACAAGGGTCTCCGTGCCACCCAGTTTGTCAAAGCAGGACGGTACCCATACAAAAAGGGGTATTTCCAGAGACGTCCAAATAGTTATGCCGGATGTTGGAATTGTGGGAGCTGGAAGCACAAAATGGCAGATTGTGATGCACAACCATCAATTGGACCAACGAACAACAGTAAAAGGGAGATCACTTGTTTTAAATGTGGGAAAAAAGGCCATTACAATTTTGATTGTATTAGTGGAAAAACTGAGCACGCAAATGCAGCCCAAGTTATTGAGACGCTTAACAGTGAGAGTTGCGAGGGATGTAAGCCTCTGTTCGACACAACCAGTAAACCTATACTGATATGCGGGCACCCATTCCCAGCGATGTCATCAGTACACGTCGGAGGGAGTCTGAAGCTGCACCATGGATTTGTAAATGACAGGCCAGCGTTAACCCTCAGGGATTCTGGATGTACGACCATAGGAGTGAGAAAGACGTTGGTAAGCCCCTCGGATTACATTGGCAAAACGGTCAAGTGTATAACATTTAATGGATCAGTGGAATTTTACCCATTGGCCAAGACCACAGTGACAACACCATTTATCACAGGAAGAATGATAGCATGTGTACTCGACTCACCAGTGGCAGATCTGATTATTGGGAATGTACCAACAGTGAAAGAATGTACAGAAGAAGAAATCGAGAGCTGGTATCAAAAATATGAGGTCAGAAGCAACGCGGTAGTTACTAGAAGACAAACAATATTAGATACGATAGCTGAGGAAGAGATGACACGCGAAATAGACACAAGGACGGAGGACAAGGATGGTACAACTGAGCAGGTGGGAGTGGATCTCAAACAGAGCTTTAGTGACTCCCAGAGACAGGATACTACTCTAGACAAATGTTTCCAAGGGTGTAGGAGAGTAGAAAATAGGCAGTCAAAGAAGGGTAGATGGTGCTTCGAAATGAAGAACAATATTCTCACTCGCAGGTTTTCAGATGACAAATCTACACGTAGACAAGTAGTAGTACCTTTAGCATACAGAGAGAGGATTATGAGAACGGCGCATGACATTCCATTCGCAGGGCACATGGGAATAGCGCGTACACAACATAGAGTCCTATCCCAGTTTTATTGGCCAGGGTTTAGCAAAGATATAAAGATATATTGTAGATCCTGTACAACGTGTCAGAAAATGTATCCAAAAGGAAAGACGGCAAAAGCACCGGTACAAGCTACAGATCTGAAAGTCAGACCGTTTCAAAAAGTGGCCATTGACATCATTGGGCCATTAGCAGTGATGTCCAACAGGGGTCATAGGTATATTTTGACCATGGTTGATTTCTGCACCCGGTGGCCAGAGGCCGTTCCTTTAAAATACATTACGACAGAAGCCGTTGCGGAAGCATTGCTAAAGTTATTTTCAAGATTAGGCTTTCCTAACGAAATGTTATCAGATAATGGTCGACAATTTACCTCTCAGATGATGAAAGAAGTGAACAGACTGTTGAATATTACACACGTTTTCACATCAGTTTATCACCCCATGAGCAACGGAATTTGTGAAAAAATGAACGGGTCTCTTAAGCAGATGTTAGCTAAAGTCACGGCAGAGCAACCAAGTGATTGGGATAAGTACTTACCAGCTATCCTGTTCGCATATAGAGAAGTACCACAAGAAAGCACAGGATACTCACCATTTGAGTTGTTGTATGGGGCAAATCCAAGAGGCCCCATGACCATATTGAAAGAGTTAATGACAGGGAAAAGTAATGATAGTAATACGATTTCGTCGTATGACTTGGTCGTGAATATTAGAGACAGAATTATTAACGCATGCCAGAATGCACGAGATGCCTTGGAAATGTCAGGGGCTAGATATAGACAGTATGCTAATAGAAAGTCAAAACTGATCTCTTTCCAAGATAATGAGGAGGTATTACTTTTGCTACCAGAAATATCTAATAAGTTGTTAGTAACCTGGCAAGGCCCATTCAGAATTATTAGTAAAGTGTCGGATGTGGACTACATGGTGGAGGTGAAAGGAAAACACAAAGTGTATCATGTTAACATGCTAAGACAATTTGTTCCACGACCAGAAGCCTTACAGCCCGTCACAGAAGCAATTATTGACAACGAGGCGGGTCAGACAGCATGTTCTGTGGTTATTGATGAAGAAGCATCAAGCGACAATGACGTGCAGATGCACTTACCAATCGTAGCACTGAGACAGACAGAAACATGGAGAGATGTGTCCATGAATGACAGCCTGGAACGTACTGACAAAGCAAGGCTGGTAAATATATTACAGAAATATTCAGATGTTCTGACAGATATACCAGGGAAGACTGACTTGATGACACATGACATCAAGCTAACAGAGGACCAACCTATTAGAGTAAAACCATACCCTATCCCACATCATTACAGAGCAGCGGTAGACAGTGAGATAACAGAGTTACTGAAAATGGGGATAATTTCCAGATCAGACTCTCCATACTCGTTCCCCATGGTAATCATTAGGAAGAAGGACAATAAATTGCGATTGTGTATTGATTTCAGGAGATTAAACAGCATCACTATTATAGATCCGGAGCCCATGGTCAGTACTGATGATTTACTGACGCAAATATCTTCGGCAAAATATTTTAGCAAGCTGGATTTGGCGAAAGGGTACTGGCAAATAACACTGAGTGAAACAGCCAAACCACTAACAGCGTTTGCCACCCCACAGGGGCTATTTCAGTGGAATTATATGCCGTTTGGGCTAGTCAACGCACCAGCAACGTTCGTGAGGCTGATGAGAATACTGTTACAGGGACGTAAGGATATTATCAGTTATATAGATGACATTTGCCTGTTCAGTAAAAACATAGAAGATCACGTGGCAGGATTAGAATCCTTGTTTGAGAGTTTGAGGCAACATAACTTGACGGTGAAGCCGTCTAAAGTCCAAATTGGATATGAGGAAATAAGTTTCCTGGGACATATTATTGGCAACGGGCTACTGAAACCAGAAGATACAAATGTGAAAAAGATTCTGGATATCCAAATACCGAAGACAAAGAAGCAAGTTAGGAGCCTACTCGGGTTAGCAAACTTTTATAATAAGTTTATAAAGAACTTTTTTGCCATCACGTCAGTGTTGTCCGAGTTGACAAAAAAGGGCAGACCTAACAAAGTTGTATGGACGCAGCAATGCGAGGAGGCACTGAGAAGGATTAAGCAGGTATTTTCCAGTTGTCCCATTTTAATACTGCCTGATCTGGATCAACAATTTACCCTCCGGGTAGACGCGTCATCGACAGGAATCGGAGGATGTTTGATGCAAGAAAAGAACAACCTCATGCATCCAGTACTATACGTTAGTAGAAAACTCACACCACCAGAGGAACATTATTCAACCCTAGAACGTGAGGCCCTGGCGATTGTATGGTCGGTACACAAACTCTCCAAGTATTTGTTGGGCAGACAATTCATCCTGCAAACGGATCACAGACCACTTACATTCATCCATTCGGCAGCGATGAAGAACGCACGTGTTCATCGCTGGAGCATATTGTTGCAGGAATATGCATTTCTGCCGATGCCCATACGGGGCGAAGACAACAACTTGGCAGATTTACTGTCAAGGAATTACCAAAGGCAGGAGGCCACATAAACTAGTAACAGGTGCTTCTATATAGATAGACAATATATACTATATGGGGTGTGATAGTATGGTGGGGTATTAATACATTATATGGGGCGATGCAGCGCTTCATCATATGTTCGTAGATGATTGTTAGTTTACGGGACAAAGTAGTAGTGTGTCTTCTTAAAGATATTAATAGACCTGCAGATACACATATATGATGTTTTCTATGATGTATTATTATTATTATGTGATGTATTAGTTCATGCATTGATACAAAAGATAGAAAGATGGTTGTATTTATGTGTGGGGAATATGGGAGTTTACTATGAGTATTTGATATATTATTAAGTGTGGTATCTAGAGTAAGTTGGATTTATACTAACGACTACCCAGGCAATGTGTCTGGGTCACATATTTGATAAGTATGAGTCTCCCAACATTTGAAAACGATGTTTTCTTTTGAGGGTGGGGTAGTGTCACATGCCTGTGTTCAGTGGCATTAAGGTGAGTGGCCGTACAATATAAACAGTTCACGAGGTGAAAGGGCATTCACCGGAAAGAAACTATAAGGAGATAAACGGGGTTGGGTGTAAGGTAGGGGGGCTGCAAGAAGAGGCAGACAGTTGGAGCAGTGAGGTGGGGTTTGTGTGGATCATTGTGAGGGGGCATAGAATTGTTTAAAAAGACAGGGACAAAGATTGACGGGGCAGTTGAGGTTTGGACTCCGAGCTGAGAGGGAGTTGAGTGTAGACCAGACCAGGAGAAGGTCGTGGTCTGATAAAGTGAAGAATTGTGACGGAGTTTGGAAGATAACTCCGCACTGTGGGTTCCAGGGATAGTGAGTGGAATTCGAGACCCATAGTGGGTTACTTTGAGTCGGGCCTAGAGAGAGGCTAGTATACCTGTCGTGTGGGACGAGACTTTAGTAGCCTTGAGAGGCAGTGTTATTCGACGTGTTCCATTGGGATGGAGATATATTCTTAGAGAATTATTGTTCCTGGATTTATATGTTACATGTGTCTGTGTTAATTCAGAATTAAAGGAATATTATGTGCGCAAATTAACGCTTGTTCACTGACTGGTGTTTGGTGGTGATGCATCTTGATTAATCTGTTGTTCAACATCACATTGTTACAAGGACATACCCTAGACACAACCATAGCCACTCTATCTGTCACTTAGTCAACATTCACTTTGTGTCAGGATGCAACTTGATAATTGTTGAATATATATTATTGAAATAATAACTATAAAAATTAATGCAAATTTTGTCTGTCTGCTTAAATAATATATGAATTTCGCTTTAGTTGCCATTTGTATAAATAAAAGCGTAGGCGATCTAATCTTTATGATACAAAATATATGAGGCGGGATTAATCTGTAGCACAAGATAAGCTATAGTTATTTGACATAAAGAGGGGGATAGATCAAGCGACAACACACACATACACACACTTACACATAGAGAGAGAGAGAGAGAGAGAGAGAGAGAGAGAGAGAGAGAGAGAGAGAGAGAGAGAAGAGAGAGAGAAAGAGAGAACTGACATAGAGAGAGACAGGCAGACAGACAAACATACAGACATGGAATTAATTATTAAGAGAGAGAGAGAAAGATAGATAGATAGATAGATAGATAGATAGATATATAGATAGATAGATAGATAGATAGATAGATATATAGATAGATGGATAGATAGATATATAGATAGAGAGAGAGAGAGAAACAGAGCTAGATAGACAGAGATAGATAGACAGAGATAGAGATAGAGGAAGAGAGAGAGAGAGCGACAGAGGGACACACTTAGGAAGAGAGAAGAGAAAGCGACAGAGGGACACATAGAGTGAGAGAGGGAAAGAGAGAGAGAGAGCGACAGATAGAGAGAGAGAAAGAGAGAGGGAGAGAGCGAGAGAGAGAGAGAGAGAGAGAGAGAGAGAGAGAGAGAGAGAGAGAGAGAGAGAGAGAGAGAGAGAGAGAGAGAGAGAGAGAGAGAGACCCAGTTTTCAGTTTGGAGGAGTGTCAAATGTGGTGCTTTAACTCCAGGAAGAATGACCAAAGCCGGGGATAATTAGACACCGACATGCCATTTTCCGTTGACGCCGCAGGCACCGCAGGGACTGTAGGAAGCGTGATCCGACGAATACGAATTCCACAGAAGCCATTAACCAGACCGAAAGAAGATGTTTATGGAAGAAAGAATCCAAAGCCGAAGTCACGACATTCTCCTTGCTAACAGCTAAACAGACTCGTTATACCATGTTTGAACACAGTTATTTGTACATTCTTTTTAGTATTACAAATATTGAGCTCGAAACTGCTTGGTTTTATTTATTGTTATACATTGTATTTGTTATATTAGAAGATATCAACAGCCATGGTAATGAAAATAAACAAGCAAATAGAATAAAAAGGAGCTGAAAGACGTTTTAATAATCACAAAGCTTGGTTAGTCATGTCTGACATGGATAGTCCCAGAAACATCCATACAATCACATCCTGTGAGATAAGATGCATAAGAAACGCAGCTGGAAAAACGAGAAGAGTTAGAGAGATAAATTAAAAACTAAGAACGAATGTAGGGATAACATTTATTTTATTTATTTATTTTTGAAAGTTGCATATTTTTTTTACAGGACCTTGCAGTCAACACAAGCATTTTACTGCCGTTGTTGATGTCTTGGCAAGTTTTTTTTACGTTCAATAGTTTGCCATTGCTTTCCGAACAACCGGCTCCTATACCAACACGTTAAATCCAGCGCGACACGGTCTGCTACCAAATCGGTCGCCGCTGTGTTTCGAACGCGGGTAAGCGGCATTACGAATATCGTCCGCAACACCATCACCACGGAGACCGGCAACCTATCACCGACTGTATAAAACATCAACGAATTAAATGGTTCGGAAATGTAGTTAGAATAGAACAAGATCAACCAGCAGCTGGATCGTTCTAAGTGAGAACATCGAGATACAAGGCGTAAGGACGACTCGCGAAGAGTTGGTTAGATGGTGTAAACGAAATATCGAGGAAATCAAATATGAATTTAGTACAAGCAACAATGCAAGACACACACAGACTTCTACTTCCTCTCTGCGACGCTTCACGACAAAATTCATATGGGTTCTCAGTTTGTCCCTATACCTTCTTCACCTGGTCCCACAGTCGCTCGACCTCCTCTCTCTTGTCATTAGGTAATGTACCACTCAGAGGTGCATTCCTGCCAGCCTATCAGACTGTTCATTCCTCCGCACTCCCGCATGACCAGGGCAAAATGTCTATACAATTCTTGCAATATGTGACCTCTGAAGCGAGGAAAGCGATTCCATACGAAAAATTCCTTCTCCATCTTACTGAACATACTCCTTGAGTCCGTAATTCATGCAAAACGTGTTGCAGTGGTCCACTCTAACCATCGAATTTACCGCGTCCACCTCCATTCTCATGCTGGGGGTCGTAGTCTCGTATGCCAGACTCTTCTTTTTCAAGCTATTAGTAAATCTGATTTATTAATCCAAATAAAATGGCAAATAATGAGCAAGACAATGAAACATACCTGGATGCAAAGTAAACTATATAAAAACAGAAGTCATTTATACAAAACGTGCTTTACTGGAAAACAAAAACGTTGCATGCATTGAAGAAATTATAATAGTATAGTAATAGCAGATCACGAACAATCATCCTAGAAATAGGGAGGAAAAATAAAACATCCACGAGCTGAAGTGGTTTCTATAGCAGTACTTTAGTATCTAGAAGATTTTAAGAGAGCAGTAGCAGCGCTGGCACGAAGCCCTCGAGACTATCAATTGGACATAGAACTCAACATTTTCCTCGGTTGTTGATTTGTGAGGTGCGGCTTAGCCACGAGTCAGTACAATTGTTGAAAAGACGGTGTATGACAAGAAACACGCCAGTGATTTATATCCTGTCAATCTTGCCGCTTTAAGTGGTACATGAATATTGTGGATAGAGAGAAAGCACATGGGACAACATTGACATCAGAAAAGAGCTGATCCACATTAGGAAAGTAAATGAAGTAGATGAGTTAGTTAGCAGTAAAAGTAGTAGCAACAACAACAACACCCATGGTAGTAGTAGCAGTAATACTAGTAGTAGCAATAGTGGAAGCAGCGGCAGTAATAGTATAGTAGTAGTAGTAGTACTAGTAGTAGCAATAGTGGAAGCAGCGGCAGTAATGGTATAGTAGTAGTAGTAGTAGTAGTAGTAGTAGTAGTAGTAGTAGTAGTAGTAGTAGTAGTAGTAGTAGTAGTAGACTTAGATGGATAGGGCATCTTAGGAGGATGGATGATGGTAGAATACCAAAAGACATCTTTTTTGGTGAATTACAGATGGGTAAGAGATCTCAGGGTCGGCCTCTACTACGATACAAAGATATGTGTAAGCGGGACATGATTGATACAGGCATTGATAATGCACATTGGGAGCAAGTCGCCGCTGAACGTGTTGAATGGAGGGCAAACATCAGAAATGGAATAAAGACAAAGGAGAAAATTATTGCAGATAAGTCACACACCGAGCGTGTGAGACGTAAGTTGGTGCATGATGGTGGAATGACCACGTGTTCACATGCACCCATTGTGAACGAAAATTTACTGCACGAATTGGCCTTATCAGTCACATTCGCTACCGCCATAGGTAAAAGTTATTATGCCTTTTTAAAGCACAAACTATCGTCTGTCAAGACTGCAAGGTGCCAATGTAGTAGTAGTAGTAGTAGTAGTAGTAGTAGTAGTAAGAGGAGCAAGTGTTTATATATATATATATATATATATATATATATATATATATATATATATATATATATATATATATATATATATATATATAAAATTTTGTTTGAAGTCGTCTGGGCAATTTTATGTTCAGGTTCCCTTGATACTCAACTTGGTTTCGACTGTAACGTTGTGCAAACGACATGCAACATTTTATTTAGTTTGCCACTTGTTTTCCCTAAACGGCCGACGCTCATACTATTGCAAAAGTCAACGCAAAGACATCTGCTTAAAAACTGGCTGGTGCTGACTTCAATCAAATGTGGAGATTGTGAAACTGCGCTCACTAACCTTTACCCACAGACGCCACCTCCCCCCCCCCCCACACACACGTGTGAGTGTGCATGTGTGTGTGTGCGTGTGTATCAGTTGTCGTGTTTAACTATATGAGTATCATCGTCACCATGTGCCATGCCGACAAGCGTGGGCGGACATGTTCCGCCGTCTCACATGATCATTAGAGTCGTGGACCAGCTCTGTGCCACGTGGTCAAGCCATCCAGATATTAAATTCTTTGCCTTCCCTTTGTTATTTTTCCCTCTTCAAGTTCTCTCGTATTTCTTTTCATAACGTGCGCATATATATCTTGACTGTTTTCGTCAAATTTCTCTAGTTTGCAGTTTTCGTTTTTCTTGAAGGTCTTGCACATTAGAGTATACATAGAAATACGAGTATAGATTGAGGTATGAGCATAGTTAGAATTATTGAAGATATTCTCAGATTCTAATAACATCGCCAATTTATTTATGCCCGTCCAAGACCGAACCTGTGGAGTCTCCGTGGCGAAATGGTCAAGCCGTTTGACTCAGGCTCCGAAGATTGTGTATTCGATTCCGGGCCGCGTCCTTAGGTTCACGAGTGAAATTTTTCGGAGACTCCTGTGGGTTGTCGCTAGAGCTACGGAGTTCTTCTCATTGTGCGACGCTTTCCGCGCTGAAGAAAGAGACCGAGACTTATGGGATAAAACCTGGTGCAATGAAGTCGACCCTGTCGACTTTTAAGTGACTTTTTAAGAGACGGAACCTGTTTTCGCCTGAACAGACACAGGGAACTGTATACCGCAATATTCTATGTCTGCCTCACCCACAGAATCACGAACAGCCACAAATGCCGGAGTTGAATGCGACGTTCTGTTAAGGATATGCAACTAACTAGACTCTCTTGTCTATTAACTTAGATTATGAATCAGAGTGAGAGTTAACCGGGGAGGACTCTTGTCTATTAACTTAGATTATGAATCAGAGTGAGAGTTAACCGGGGAGGACTCTTGTCTATTAACTTAGATTATGAATCAGAGTGAGAGTTAACCGGGCAGGACTCACAGAGGCTTATGTTTTGTTTTATCGACCGCTTTGAACTCAAGCGTCGTCCATACACCTGCTACTACTTCTAGTCCACTGATGTGATTTTTGCGTGTGGATTAGCTTTCCCTATTACCAGTGTCCCCCCACCATCAGGTGAACTCACTCTGAGGTACTTGTAATTTACGTCCCCAAGTCAAGAATGAGAAGTCAACATTTTAGTGGAACCCGACCGGGTAGAGGTTGAGTCGGCTACCCGGGCATCAGCACAACGGATGTTCAAGAACAGGCAATCTTATGTATACTGCCAAGCTGACCACCTCACAAAGGCCTGGCCGTGTTATTAACCCCGGCCTCAGCATCACCACCCCAGATAGGACCACTTAGAGGCTGTGATCTGACGTGCTCCTTTAATTCCCTCTCTGGCAATCTATAATCAGCTGTAATTTTATATTGCTGCGTGTGAAAGTTTCCTGTTTCCGATTAGCTCCTTAATACACACGTGTGCTAATGGTAGCATCCTTCCCGCGGGATGTAAATTATTACTTGTTTATATTATCCCCAGCTGCCAGCAACGATTAATTGTGGATATTTAAATACATTCCTTTTTCTCTCTATCAGCTATGTGGCGAAGTCGTTACGGCCGCAATTCGTTATCCCGCATACTGCGTTCGAAACACAGCTGCGGGCGATTTGTAAGCAGATCGCCTTGCGTTGCTATTCTTACAATAATATGAGTTCCGGTCGTTTAGAAAGCAATGGCAAACTAAAAAAAAGTTAGTTGCATATCATTTACAGGACGTTGCAGTAAATACAGCGTGAGTTTCTTCTTGCTGTTCGTGATCTCTTGGCAGGTTTACGTTCCGTAGTTTGCCATTGCTTTCTGCACGACCGGTACCCATACCATTTCATAAAAAACGACGCAAGGCGGTCTGCTGCCAGATCGCTGGCAGCTGTCTTTCGAACGCGATATGTGGGAATACGAACAACGGCAAACTACTGAACGTAAACTTGTCAAGAAATCATAAACATCCAAAACATGTTGGGGTTGAGTGCAATGTCCTGTAAAGGATATGCTACAAACTTTTTCTTTTTCACTCACGACAAAATTCCATGTAGCACTTACGTTTGTTTCAACAGACAGGACTGCCAGTTGGCCGTTTCTGTGTCGAATTGTTAGCATACATGAATGGTATCTTTCAGAGTGTTAAAGAATGCCAGCATGTTTATTAACTGTGATTTACGAGACAATTTAGTTCTGTAGGGAACATTCGGATTAAGGCTTTTATCATAGCAAGAGAAGAAATTCTCGCATAAATTTACTGAGTATGCGAGATAGAACAAACGACCACAAACAGAAGAGTTCAAGTAAGGTCAGCGAGTAGGGCAAGTGATTATGTTCACGCTACACTCATAATTCAGTTCAGTTCAGTGCGAACCATTGTCATTACACTCCGAACATGTCTACAGGTGCTCCGATATTCTCCTTAATAAACCAATCAGCGTCCAGCGACTAATTGTGTTGATTGACGAGCCTGCTCGTACGCCCGGTGCGATACTCTTTTCTGGCCTCTCCGATCTTCAACTTGAACTCTTGAATTCCAGCTATCGACGTAGATTAATTTAGCTGAACGACCCGGTTTCGACTTGCTCACAATTAACCCAAGGAAATACACAAATCAAAGCAGACATAAGCATAGGGATATGAATTACGAAGATCGTCAATTACACCAGAGGTCTGATGTTTACTGTCTGTATACACCACATTCTTCTTCTTTTTCCTCATTCACCCCCTCCCCCTTTTCCTCCTTCTAGTCTTTCTGTTCTTCCTCCCCCTTTTTCGTCTCCCCCTTCCCCTTCCCATCATCATGATCATAGTCGTCGTCATCATCATCATCATCATCATCATCATCATCATCATCATCATCATCATCATCATCATCATCTTCTTCTGCTGCTGCTGCTGCTGCTACTGCTGCTACTACTACTACTACTACTACTACTACTACTACTACTACTACTACTACTACTACTACTACTACTACTACTACTACTACTACTACTACTACTACTACAACAACTATTACTACTACTACTACTACTTCTAGTCCACTGGAACGATGTTTGCTTGTGGATTAGCTTTCCCTATTACCAGTGTCCCTCGCCATCAAGCGAACCCACTCGGACTTCAAGAGGTACTTGTAATTTACGTTTCAAAGTAAAGGAAGAGAAGTCAACATTTTAGTCCGATTGACTGATGGAGGGGTTAAACCCGCTACTTCGACATCAGCACACCAGATGTTTAAGAACGAACGTTCTTATCTATTCGGCCTTGCCGACCTCCACAGGGATGGTTTAATCAAATATCTAATAGAATACTCAGCGTGACCACCCTTTGGTGGATGTTGAAGAGGGGAAACGGGAGGTGTGAGGGTGTACCGAATGCAGTAATGACGATTCTTACAATCAGTTATCATATATGTCCTTCTGGGCATTGGGATGAAATATATTGACAATGAAGTGCCTTCAACTTGTGGAGTAAACATGACCAACCTAGCCTCAATCCCAGCCAGTCTATGCACTGTGTTGAACTTCGATCTGATTACAGTCTAATGGGCGTCTCGGCAGATGTGGCTTCTAAGTTTCAGACTTGCACACCCGCTGGTTTCTTGGCTTGAGCCTGGGAAAGAAAGCTCTGCAACAGCCTATGTGGAAATGGTACTCTGGTACTGGGTTGGGCTCTAAGTCTTATATGGCTGAGCTACCGTATGACAGTAGATGGCTTTCTGTTAGCACTGACCGTTGGGCGGTGGTCACCAAACCCGAAACCGCATATTGTGCCAACGGCTTCGGGAGCGCAATTAAGAGGGTACACGCTTTATGTTGGTGCCAAGAATTGCAACCTAAGACTAAACATGGCTCCGTAATACGGACAGTGGATAAACAGGTTGATATACTAGTAAATATCTTCCGCATGCACCTCTGACCCGTCGTCTTATATAGCTCTGGACAATGGACATACGTGATGAAGAACATATTTAAGCAATAAGATGTATTGTTACTTGAAAACGACCACCTACTCCTCTGTGAACTCCATCCATCATGTGCCATGTCGATAAGCGTGGGCGGTCATGTTTTGCCATCTCACTCGATCACCAAAGTCGCGTATCAGCTCCCTGTTTCTGTCTCGACCATGCCACGTGGCCAAGCCATCCAGGTATTTATTTCTCGGTCTTTCCCTTGGTCTCTTCCCTTCAATCGGGCCAGTAGTCACCAAGTTCTCCAATTCATTTCTTCTTATAACATGCCCAAAACAATTTGACTGTCTACTTCTAATGTCTCTAATAAGTTTACGATCTTCATTTGTTTTCTCTGAACTAAGGCTTACATAATGTGAAGATCCTAACACGATCAAAGGGGTGTATACTCTCCTTTTCTATTATTGTAACAAATCACCACAGTAAAGACCTTGCAATGAGCCAAGTCTGCAATAGCCATAGTGGAGGTCGTAGTCTTTAAGCTTATGCTGGCTTGCCATCAAAACTATGTGAGTACAAAGTAAAGGAGCCCCTTTTACGTCATGGGACGTAATGGGTGTGTTTGCTAGCCCCAACATCTATGGAACAGTAGGCACTCGTGAATGATGTGATTAATATCTCAAGGCGGTCTTTACTTCCCGGGTTATTTCATGGTACCCAATTTAGACTAAGTCGACATGGGGACCCAGGCCAATGGAAACATATTCACCCTAGAGGCGATTCGAACACATGACGACCGAGCCGCCAGGCAAGAGTGATACCGTTGCGCCCAAACGGACTGAGTGACGATTTAAAACGTTTGTTTTTATGTTGTGATTGTGTTGCATTCATTGTATTGGACTTCAGCTAAGATGGCGACGACGTAACAGTGCTTTGTTCAGAGGACGTTCTGTGTTTTTCTGTTCAAAATGTGCTCTTATTTTGTATTCGTTTTCGGAAGTTGTTCACAAGAAACCACGGAAGGCAGGTGGTGGATGAAATTTTGTGGGCAGCCGACAGATATTTGTTGGTATTGGTCTAAAGTTTCGCGACGGTAGGCAGACGATCTCTTTATTGAGACAATGGCTACGGTCACTGGCCAGTATGGGCCCTGCCTAGAAGGAAAGCAACGGCAAACTACCTTCTTTAAAGTTGCCTAGTTTATCATGATTAGACTAATTGCAGATCATCACTAGGAAAGGACACGGACACTGAAATTACAACATGGATTGTTCGGACGTTAATCGACGACGGAAAATTAGATAACACCAAACAATAAATGAGAAGAGAGAAGGTTAATATATTAAGAATGTGCGAGACGAGATGGAAAGGGGCAGGGATTAAGATAGATGAGGCTATTAAGATTATTTATTCTGAGGGGGAAGAACGACAAAGAGGTGTAACAATTATCTTGGATCGGCAAGCATCAAAATATGTTCAAGAGTAGGTTCTATTGGTAAAATTAATCGAACATACCTTTTAACATAAACGTCATTCAAATATATGCCCCAACAGGAGAATGCAGTGAAGATAGTATAGAGAAATTTTATAATGGCAGTCTGCATTGAAAAATTCCGAAATAAATATCATAATGGGTAACATCAATACAAAAGTAGGAAATGAAGGCGATGGGTGCACAGTAGGCAACCATGGTTTGGGAGAGCTAAACGACAGAGAAAACAGACATGTAGAATGCACAAAAGAGCAGGAAATGATTGTAGGAAACAGATTGTTTAAACAACACCCTAGAAGTGTATGGACATGGAGGAGAGGAGTCCAGACAGCAGGATTAGACCCCAGATTGATTACATTCATGGAGGAGAGGAGTCCAGACCGCAGGATTAGACCCCAGATTGATTACATTATGATTAGCTAGAGGCTTCGAGATGCGTTAAAAATGGTAAAATCAGTTCCCAATACAGATTGTTACAGTGATCACAGATTGATTGCAGGCACATTGAGGGTAAAGTTAAAGAAAGTCAAGTATACAACAGGAAACATTAAATATGATCTGTGTACATTGAAAAATGACAAGGAAATACAAGACAATTTTAGCATAGAAGTAAAAAACAGAGTTGATATATAGTCTGATACAGAGATCCTATTTCAAGATGTGGATGATCAATGGGAAATGTTAAGTCTTCAACCAGTGTGGCTGCAGAAATAAATATTCCAAATTAAAGAAAGTGGGTCGTAAGATATGGATGACTGAAGAAATTTTACAACTAATGGAAACAAGAAGACACAACAAAAATAATCCTGCCAAATATGAAGAAATTCACAGAAAAGTCACAACAAGGAGGCAAAAGAAGCTTGGCTTAAGGAAAATTGCAAAGACATTGAAAAACAACACAATAGCAAAATTACCACATTAGTGCACACAACAATTTATGAACTCACTAATAAAAGAACGCACCAACAGGCTGCCTAAAATCAAAAGAATGAAAAATCATAATAGCCAAAAATTAAATTTTACATGTATGGTCAGATTATGTGAAAAACCTTTATGATGATAACAGCGATGAACTGTATGATATTAGAAATAATAATGAGGGAACACAATTTTGAAGATAAAAAAGTCGCTTAAAAGTCGACAGGGTCGACTTCATTGCACCGGGTTGTTATTCCATATGGCTCGGTCCCTTTCTGCAGCGCGGGAGGTTCGGAATGTTCTTAACCATATGCAAACTGACAAGATCCCCGTTTGAGACAACATCACAAAAGAAATGATTAATGCTTCAGAAGAATATGGAATAGACCAAGTCACCAGACTGCTGAACACAATATATGATACTGGAGATATACCACCTGAATTATGTAATTATGTATTTATTGCAATCCATTAAGAAATCAGGAGCCCTGGAATGTGATAAACATTGTAAAATTAGTATAATGAGTCACATCCAGAAGATTTTGCTTTGAATTATCATGCAAAGAGTTAAGAAGAAAGTACAACCTGAAATAAAAGAACAATGTGTATTTGTAGAAGGAAAAGGTATAGTAAGTGCTGTGTATATGCTGAGAACAGTAAATGAACGTTCTATAGAAGTAAACAAATATCTACATCTTTGCTTTATTGACTACATGAAGGCTTTCGATAAAGTAAGGCATGTCCCCATAATAAAGATGCTTGCCGATCTACAACTTAATGGGAAAGACATTAGACTTTTAAAAAAAAACATATATTGGAATCTATTGGAAAATATTATATCAGCCTATTAAGAGAGGTGTGAGCAGGGATGTGTAATGTAAGCAGATATTGTTTTCAATGTATAGTGAAAATATATTTTCAGAAATATAGAAGATATGAAAGGAATCATCATTAGGGACAAAACATCGATAACATTAAATATGCAGATGATACAATATTTATGCAGACAATGAGCAGGAACTACAATATATAGTAAATGCGGTTGTTGCACACAGTGAATAATTAGGGTTAGAATGTAATTGTAAGAAGACACAAATTATGGTCGTCACTTATGTTTGTTGTTTTTTATGTTCGCATTTCCTTTTACATGACATCGCTGTCAACATCAGCATCTTTCATCTGATTGTTGATTTCTTGGCAAGATTACGCCCAGTATGGTCGTCACATGGTCGAAGGAAATACCACAATGTAATATACAAGTAAATTGGAATATTCTTAAACAAGTGAATCGGTACAATTATCTCGGAACTGTCATAACATCGGATGGGAGATGCATTGAATAAATTAGTACAAGAATCGCCATAGTGAAGGTAGCCGTTTGCAAGATGAAAAACATACTCACCAATAAAAAGATGCCAATTGCTATGAGAAAAAGAGTGTCGATGTGCTACACAGAGCCTGTGCTTATACATGGATGTGAAGTGTGGACAATGAGCAGTCAAGTTGAAAAACATCTGATGGCTGTGGAAATGTAGTTTCTGATGGTAATGCAAAAAATACCATGGACAGACAGAAAACCCAATGATCAAATCCTACAAGAGACAAATAAAATCGTAAACTGATTAGAGAAATTAGACGTAGACAGTCAACATTTTTGGGCATTTAAGAAAAGAAATAAATTGGAGAACTTGGTGACAGCCGGTAAGATCGAGGGGAAGAGAACAAGGGGAAGACCGAGAAGTAAATACCTGGATGGCTTGGCCACGTGGCACGATCGAGACATGAAAACTGAGCTGATCCACGACTCTGGTGATCGAGTGAAATGGCGAATCATACCCGCCCACGCTTATCGACACGGCACGTGATGGGTGAATGGTTGCATTCTAATGACATGACCGAAACACATTTGTCTTTTGTCTTTCAGTATGTGAGGCACAAGTCCGTCTCATAACACTATTTCTTATCCAGTCCCGGGTAGTTAGTTAGATGTCAGCTCTTCACGTGAGTGTTTATGTTGCTAATGTGTGATTTGAATAATTATTAGTTTCATATTGGTAGCGTAGGGTTAGCGTAAACATGTTATTACGAGGGTAAGTTAATAAGTAAATTACAAATGGCTGTAGAAAAATAACTAAATATGATAACAACTTGACACCAGTTTATTTGTATACATACATTGTCCCTTTATTTCTCAACATAATTTTCACCAACATTTATGCACTTATCCCATCGATGAATCAGTTCTCCCAAACCAACTGCGTAGAACTGCGTGCTCTGTTTTCTAAATCACGTTTTCACTTCACTTTCAACTTCGGCGTCATTCGCGAAATGTCTCCCGCCAAGGTGTGTTTTTAGTGGACTTTGCCCCTAGCGATTTCTAGTAAAGTGGTGCATAGCTGGGTAGAAAATGTTACGAGGGCGAGTCAATAAGTAAGTCACACAGTTCTGTGGGATGGCAGGTAAATGAAAACAAGGCACGCATATGTATGATAAAACGATGGGATAAGTGCATAAATGTTGGTGGAAAATATGTTGAGAAATAAAGGGACAATGTATATATACAAATAAGCTGGTTTCAAGTTGTTATCATATTTAGTTATTTTTCTACAACCATTTGTGGCTTACTTATTAACTTACCCTCGTACTATCTAGCACTGCACTCAACCCGATTGAGCAAAGGTTAAATTGTTTTATGTGGTGATTGTGTTGGATTCTAACGAAATGACCGAACTATTTGACCTTCTGTTTTTCAAATGTGGCACAAGGTGTTGACTCCACTGTCTGTTTGATAACATCATTTCTAACACGGTCTCGGATAGTTAAGTTGAGCTCTTCTCAGGCATTTGATCACGCTTGTGATGATTTTGTGTATGCACGATGTGAATAATGTCCAAGTGTGACATTGATGGCATAGGGTTGACATGGATATGCTAATTAGTATCTGTCTTTGCACCTCTGAAGTCCGTGTGGGTTTGCTTGATGGCGAGGGACACTGGTAATAGGGAAAGCTAATCCACACGCACAATAAAATCCAGGGCAATAGAAACAGTAGCAGTTGTATAGACTAAGTTTGAGTTCAATGCAAAAAAAAAAAAAAAAAGTAGGTGTCAATTGATATACAAGCGCGCTTGCATCTTGTCTGATTTTAATTTCTCTGTCTATTTTGTCGTCTACTGTGATCATACTTCCTGGATACTGACATTCATTAACTTGGTTATGACGTGTATAATATATTTGTAACCTTAGCGGAGCTGTTGATGCTAGAGAGAATTGAAGTTTACTTTTATTATTAACACAGTTATTTTAATATGAACTGTTTCGGGCGGGGGGAGTGCATTTGGGAGGCACAAGTTTTACCCTAGTGCGAGGAAATACAATCTAGAGCAGTGGTTCTCAACCGGTGGGGAATTCCCCTCTAGGGGGGAATTTTACGGCTTCCAGTGGGGAATTAAGATTATTTCAAGATCGCGTTAATATAAGAACCGATTACTTGATATTGTTTGTCCCTTCTAAAATTCATTTTATAAAGTAAGTAGACCCACAAATCACGTTTTATGTGGACGCCTAGGCTTGTTTTTGTATGTGCTATTAAATTTAGCTTCCATTATTACGTATATTGTGTAGGGCGAGGCGGGATATTTAGGTAGGAAATACGAAAGGGGGGAATGACGTTCTGAAAATATGCTGAAGGGGGGCACGGGCCAAATTTTTAGGTAGGAAAAACGAAAAAAAAAGGGGGGGGGTGGATGACGTTCTGAAAATATGGTGAAGGGGGGCACGGACCAAAAAATGTTGAGAACCACTGATCTAGAGGCTAAATGTCATGGCAGGGCAGACAAGACTCAAAGCCTTGGTTCGGCAACTGGTCTAGGATGGAAGCTCTGAGAGGCGGACAGTACAGCATTGCTTTGCTGATCAGGTAGTTTCTGCATCTTGTCTTGTTCCAGATGTATTGGTGTTACTCTGGAGTAAACTAAACAGGCATAGAGAGGGATCTTGCTGCACAGTAAACACATGATATCTACGATTCAGTCTAGGCTTTGTGCTATGGAGAGGTATAACTCCATCCCTGGTCCCAGCCATAGGTTGTTGTTAGTATGCCTTTGTTTTAAAGCACAATAATATAAATTATCATCTGTCAAGACGTCAAGGTGCCAGAGAGTGAATGATATTAATAGGAATAGTTATATTCAGAAAGCAGTCTGAATTTTAATGTTCATAACAGCAATGTTTACTCAGTTATTTCTCGTATATTAATACCGGGTGTTTGTAAAGTCTCACTATACTTTGTATGTAGCACAAATTTGAAAAAAAAAATTCTTTCTTCCTTTGATAACACCATTCTGTTTGTAGTGCAAAGAATTACTCCAGCAGACGACAGCCATTCGCTACATATTGCATCACAATAGATTGTGGAGCACATATTTTGATGACATCATGTACTTCATGTTTCAAATTTGTTCTATACAAAGTGTAGTGAGACTTTAGAAATACCCGTTAACATACATTGAATTTATATAGTCAATTTTACCTCTGGCCCATTCAAAGTTATAGATAATATACACTTCAGTATATAATATTTCTATGCCATGAAAATAGATCCCTCCCCTTTCAATCTCTGGTCGTAGAGCACCACGGTGAAACATGAACACTCAGTGTAGGTTCATCATGAAAGTGTTTTCATGGGCAATAGATGAACTTAGTGTAGCCCACCTCTTCTCAACATATGCTATAAATACTCTAGTGTCGTCATAGTTTCCTAGTTTTCATTATTTACCTTAAACAGCAGCCAACTGGCCTACTCTGTGTAATTTCCAAGCTTTCATTATTTACCATAAACAACAGGCAGTTCAGCATACTTTTGGTGATTTCTAATTTTCATTATTTAACATAAACAGCAGCCAACTGGCCTACTCTGTGTAATTTCTACGCTTTCATTATTTACCTTAAACAACAGCCAGTTCGGCATATCTTGGTAATTTCTAAACTTTCATTATTTAACATAAACAACAGGCCAACTGACCTATTCTTTGTAACTTCCAGGCGTTCATTTTTACTATAAAACACAGCCAGTTCGGCATATTCTTGGTAATTTCCAAGCTTTCATTATTAACCATAAACAGCAGCCAACTGGCTTACCCTTGGTAATTTACAAGCCTTTATTATTTACCATAAACAGCAGCCAGCTCGGCATACTCTTGGTAATTTCAAAATTTCGAGGGTGGTAAGCAGAGAGCCTCGGTAGCGCTAGACACTCGCATACCGACCAGGAGGTCATGGGTTCGATCCGTAGCTGGGTGAATTCAGATTTGTCCACAATAGACCTGGGCTCCCAGATAGACCCAGCCTAAACATGGGCTCTGAGATGTTGTGGAAAGGAAAGGCAACCGTCGTGATGTTGACCCCATCTCCTACCCAGGGCCATTGGTATATACAAATATCGGTGTGACCCCATATGCCCTTACGGCATGAGAAGGGTTCTCAACTTGTACTTAAGCATGCACATATTTCAATGCTTATTCGGGACGGCAATGTTTCCGATCCATTACCTCGGAGTTCAGGTATAAGTGGCAATTTGGGGTTGCCTTGTAAACATTAGCCTTGTACTGTTCTAATCAGAAGATCAGTCCATTTGTTCATTTGAAGATACTATTGAATGAATGCTCAGCATACTTTAAGAGACGTTTAGCACCAGGAAATGTAGGGAAGTCAGAAGAAACGAGCCCTGGTACCACACATTGCCAGCCTCAGTGGCATAGGAGTAGTGAACGCGATCCACAATCCTGCCTACCGGGATCGATATCACCTGTAGGTCATTTGGTAGCAGACAACCTTGGGTTGATTTTAAACCAATGGTGTGAGCTTCTGTCTTTCGGAATGCAGTGGCAGAATACGGAGAATAGTAAGACAACTAAACAGGTTTCGAGAAGTGGATTAACGACTACTTCTATGGGTTAGATACGCATTTAAGAAACCTGATCATAGTATAACTATAAAATCTTTTTCCTGAAACCCATGAGACAAATGGAATAGAAGTAAACCATTCTACCATTACCCTATCGGGGACGCAGAGGTGTTTCCAAGGCACCAGGGCCGGGTTATATACTGGCCAAGACCTATTGACGCGTCCTCGTCGAGCGTCCTGGGCAACAGGTCCCTTCGGGGTCCTGGCTAAAGTCAATAGGATCGCCGATTCCTCCGAAGTCGGAGAGTGTCTGCCTGTACGGCGAGGAACCGCCAGTCTGCACACCAATAAGCCAGACATGGGACAACGGATACTCACGCAAAACTCAGGTCCTGTATGACATCACACTGATGTTGGACAACAGGATGTCTTCATCCGACATACAGGACTTCACGTTGGAGCTCAAGCCAACGAACACAAGCAAGCAAGCATTACCCTATCGGATATTAATTTGAAAGTTTTTTTGTTTGTTTTTAAAATAATGTTTCTGGGACTCAAGGTTTACCAGGGCAAGAGGCGCCTCATGAAGTTCCAAGTCCCTGTGTATCAGTGTCCAAAGAGGGTAAATGTGTATAACACTTATTATACAGAAGAAGACATTTAAACACACGAAAATCATGATTATAGACAGGATTGAACAATATGGAGTGGAGATTGAAGGAGCCGTAGGTGATGACAAAAGAAATGACACTTGCGTGAACTGGTTGAGGGCATATCTCCAATAGGGATAAAGGAAAGAAGAAAGAAATAATTACCTAATCAATAATTACTTTGGTTTAAAGAACTCGACGGAGCATCACCTTAGCTGGGATAATTGGTCACGATCAAGGTTTATCTCCCTTGGATAGATAATGAAATACGTGACTGACAAGAGACGGGGGATTGTTACAGGTCTATGTTTTAACTATTTAGTAGGTTAAGCGTGGGTTATGGATAACATATGAACTACATGAAATTCAGTACACGATAAGTTAACTAATGAGTGACTGATCATTAAGGGACGACCAGACGTCGTGACTGACTCTTGGCGGGGCGATTCCCGCTTGAGCTAAAACAGCAACTCTACGAGTGTAAATGTCTAGCTGCAGTATTTGTTAGATAGTCTAGGATAAAGTAAAGGTATTTGTTAGAATTAATTTAACTGAATAGTAAGATGTAGAATAAATGTGTATAAATAGAGTGACAGACCTTTTCTTATCTGTGTAGTGATAAGCAATTTATTTTAATATGAGTCTGCCCATCTAAGCAAACAAGTGTTGGGAGCATCAGGTTCAACAAGAAGTTACATTTACCAGCAGCCTTATTTTAAAAAAAATGCCATTCTAATCAATCATGAATTTCCCCTCTGATGAGTCTCCTCCTTGAAGAGATAGAAGAGCTTGCGTTTGTCAATGACCTATGCCGACGGGACCGCAGCTACTGGAGACCGGGGACAGTCAAGACAAGGGGAATCAAATCCGAAAGAAATGCTTGTCGAAGTCCGATGCACTAAACCACAGGTCTGGTGAAACAGTGCAACACAATTCACGTAATGATGTCTATAATTAATTTGTTTGAAATAATGTCAAACAAATATTTACTTACGTTTAAATAACTATTTAATCAATCACTACTGTCGTCTGAAATAATGTATTACTGAATCATGCTTTTGATGTACAAGATGTATCATGAATATATCATTTTGTTTAAAAAGAATAATTCGTGCAACATTTAAAGCATAAGAAAAATAATATTGCGTAAGATTATTTCATAAATCGTGTTATTTGTAATTAATAGTAAACACGTTGCACTAATTCTGTTATATACAGCAACAAAACATATGATACTATCTCATCGCATAGCTTACAACGCATGTGTATTAATACATGCGTGCATGGACTATATACATGTAACTACCCTGAATTATGACTGGCAATCAATGTATATTACTGTTGTTTTCTAACTTAGAGTAAGCATAAAGGCACTGTATACACATGAATTGGACTATGGCTAAAGTTCATTAAAAATCTATGGACACGTCTAGATGTAATGTTACCGATGACTGACAAGAACTATCTAGATTGACAAGTTTAATAGTTAACAATTTTTGGAATATATAAAAGAGAAATGCAACAGAACAAAGAATATGTTTTAATTTCATGCAAAAGAAAAATATGTCCATGGGGTGGCCACATTCTAAGACGTAAAGATACATTAAAGAGAGTAATTATAGGCAATAAACTGGGCCGAAGAGGAAGAGGTGGACCAAGGACAACATTTATATGGAAGGTTTGTAAAGATCTATTTATACAGACATACACGAATTAAACCGGTCGCCACACGATAGACAACAATGGAATGATGAGGAAATTTTACAGCGAGCCATGGAGCTGAAAAGCTGTATGATCATGTTGATGACAATAATGCTGATGCACATAACAATACTTGCTAGCTTACCTTCATGTAACAAGTCGGACAGGTCCAAATGAAGAGCAGTCTGGGAAAAACTGCAAGACGCGCACGGCAAAACTGCAACTTTGTGTCAACTTTCTGCAGGCAGATATGGGGACAAGGAAACGGAGTTATGTGACCCTGGCAAACATTCATATAATCAATAGCGGGTCTGGATTTAACTCCACGCTTTGATAAAAAGAACGTAATCTGGGTGGAAAATGGCATCGAGAGGAAAGAAAATGAACACCCACTTTTTTGGGGCTGTCGTCGG
>JACEFZ010022145.1:0-2500 GCA_014155875.1 Cepaea nemoralis | reverse complement strand
TCTGTCTGTCTGTCTGTCTGTCTGTCTGTCTGTCTAATCATTTATTGGTTGCAGTTAGAACAACCTTAGATAAACGAAGACCAACTTACAAAAAGCATTAGAAAGAGCACTTGAAAGATCTTTACATCTTCCCCAACAATTAACTTGGGTAAATGGAGCAGCGGCAGCAGCAGCAGCAGAAGAAGAAAAAGGAGGAGTAGGAGCTGGGAGGAGGAAGAGGGAGGTGGAGGAGGGAGGAGTAGGAGGGAGGAAGAGATAGGCGGAGAGAGGAGGAGGAGGGAAGAGGAGGGAGGAGGAAGGAGGAGGAGTAGTAGGGAGGAGGAGGGAGGAGGAAGGAGGAGGAGTAGTAGGGAGGAGGAGGGATTAGGAGGAGGAGAGAGGAGGAGGGAGGAGGAGGAAGGAGGAAGGAGGAGGATGAGGGAGGAGGAGGCAGGAGGAGAGAGGAGGAGGTGGGAGGAGGAGGGGAGGAGGAGGGGGAGGAGGAAGAGGGAGGAGGAGGGAGAGAGAAGGAGAATGGGAGGAGGAAGAGGGAGGAGGAAGAGAGAGGAGGAAGGAGGGAGAAGGAGGGAGGAGAAGAACGCAGGAGGAGGAGGGGGAGGAGGAGGGAGGAGGAGAGGGAGGAGGAGGGAGATGGAGGGAGGAGGAGGGAGGAGGAGGGAGGAGGCGGATGGAGAGGAGGAAGAGGAGGAGGAGGGAGGAGGAAGAGAGAGAAGGAGGAGGGAGAAGGAGGAGGGAGAAGGAGGAGAAGGAGGGGGAGGAGGAGGAGGGAGGATGAGGAGGGAGGAGGAGGAAGAGGGGAGGATGAGGAGGGATGTGGAGGAGGAGGAGGGAGGAGGAGGAAGGAGGTAAAGGGAGGAGGAGCGAGTGAGGAGGAGAGAGGATGAGGAGGGAGGAGGAGAAGGTAGGAGGAGAAGGGAGGAGGAGGGATGAGGAAGAGGGAGGAGGAGGGGGAGGCGGATTGAGGAAGAGGGAGGAGAAGGGAGGAAGAGGGAGGAGAAGGAGGAGGAGGGAGGAGGGGGAGGACGTAGGAGGAGGAAGAGGGAGGAGAAGGAGGGAGTAGGAGGAGAGAGGAGGAGAAGGAAGGAGGAAGGAAGAGGGAGTGATTAGGAGGAGGCAGGAGGAGGAAGAGGAAGGAAGAGGGAGGAGGAGGAAGGAGGAGGAGGAAAGAGGAGGAGGAAGGAGGAGGAAGAGGGAGGAGGAGAAAGAGGGAAGAGGAGGATGGAGGAGGGAGAGGGAGGAGGGGGAGGGGAAGAGGGTAGGAGGTGGAGGAGGGGAGAGGAGGAGGAGGAGGAATATAACGCATATGCCTGTAGATGTAATAATGGCTGAAGTTGTTCCAAGTCTTCTTAGAGTTGGCGACAGTGTAAAGAAATATAAAATCTTCAAACTTGATAGAGATAAGGTAACATATTATTATTTATTCTTTAAGCATAAAAAGATGAGTTACAATGTTATGCAGTATGCATTATTTTTATGAAAACTTTGAAAATGCCTTAAGATTGTATCATTATTTATTATAACTCATATGCCGGTACATAACTATGGACAAAGAGTTTATAAATCTTTGAAAACGATGCCACAATATGACTATAAGGTATACAGAAAAGTTATGCCCCTTGAAATAACTTTTACAGAGTTAGGTCCCCTGAGATATATGAAATAATAATGAAAAATGGAAAATGAAATAATATTGGGTAAGCAGCCGATTTCACACTAAAAAAATATGACAGTGGACTGCGCTGAAATGAAAGGAAGACGTGTAGAAAATATCATCTCAATCGGATGGGCCGTTCGCGAGCGCATAAAGGACATACGGACATATAGACAGACGGAGATCGCCTTTTATATATAAGACTAGCTGACCCGGCCCGGCTTCGCCCAGTCCTTGGTGGGGAGCATCTCATTAATTCATATAATTCTATAAGTTCCCGTTCCGTTACCGACTGTCGTCTGCTGTCTGTCTGTCTGTCGTCTGTCTGTCTGTTGGTTTTTAACCCCCGGCCCGCTTCGCCCAGCCTTGGTGGGAGCATCTCATTTAATTCAATAAGTGATATAATTCCCTTCCCGTTACCGACTGTCTGTCTGTCTGTCGTCTTCGTCTGTCTGCTGTTGTCTGTCTGACCCGGCGGCTTCGCCCAGTCCTTGGGGGGGAGCATCTCATTTTTTCATATAAGTATCAATAGTTTTCCCTTCCCCTTACCGATATCGTCTGTCTGTCGTCTGTCTGTCTGGCTGTCTGTCTTTTGGCCCCGGCCCGGGTTCGCCCACCCTGAGGGGGGCATCCATTTTAAATTTTATGAGAGTATATAGTTCCCGTTCCCTGTCTGTCTGTCTGTCTGTCTTTGTCTGTCTGTCTTGTCTTTGTCGCCCGGGCTTCCCCAGTCCTTGGTGGCGAGCATCTCATTTAATTAATAATAGTCATATAAGTTCCCGTTCCCGTACCGCTATCTTTTCTGTCTGTCTGTCTGACCCCCCGGCATCGCCCCGCTCCCGGTTGGGG
>JACEFZ010022144.1:0-88278 GCA_014155875.1 Cepaea nemoralis | reverse complement strand
CTGTACATGTCTATGCACATACTCCTGTACATGTCTATTCTATGCACATACTCCTGTACATGTCTACTCTATGCACATACTCCTGTACATGTCTACTCTATGCACATACTCCTGTACATGTCTATTCTATGCACATTCTCCTGTACATGTCTACTGTATGCACATACTCCAGTACATGTCTATTCTATGCACATTCTCCTGTACATGTCTATTCTATGCACATACTCCTGCACATGTCTATTCTATGCACATTCTCCTGTACATGTCTATTCTATGCACATACTCCTGTACATGTCTATTCTATGCACATTCTCCTGTACATGTCTACTGTATGCACATACTCCTGTACATGTCTATTCTATGCACATTCTCCTGTACATGTCTATTCTATGCACATTCTCCTGTACATGTCTACTGTATGCACATACTCCTGTACATGTCTATTCTATGCACATTCTCCTGTACATGTCTATGCACATTCTCCTGTACATGTCTATGCACATTCTCCTGTACATGTCTATGCACATTCTCCTGTACATGTCTATGCACATTCTCCTGTACATGTCTATTCTATGCACATTCTCCTGTATATGTCTATGCACATTCTCCTGTACATGTCTTTGCACATTCTCCCGTCAACATTTTCAGAAAAATAGCAGGTTCCAGAGGGCAATGCTAATCGAGAATCTTCTAGAGAATCTTCTAGAGAGTATTTAGAGAATCTTCTAGAGAATCTTCTAACGATTATTTAGAGAATCTTTTAAAGAATCATCTTGAGAATCTTTTAGAGAATATATAGAGAATTTTCTAGACAATCTTCTAGAGAATCTTATAGAGAATATTTAGAGAATCTTGTAGAGAATCTTCTAGAGCAGTGGTTCTCAACCTTTTTTGGCCCATGCACCCCATCACCATATTTTCAGAACATCATTCCCCCACGCCCCCCCCCCATATTTTCATATTTCCTCCCTATAAACCCCCACCTCTCCCCCCCCCCCCACACACACACACACAGTATATGTAAAACTGGAAGTAACTTTAAAAACACATACCAGAACAAGTCTAGACGTCTACACAAGATGTGATTTGCGGGTCTACTTACGTTATAAAATGAATTTCAAAAGGGCGAGAAGTACAGAACTGTAAAATATGGAGAGAGAAATCTGATACAACATAATCAATAAACAACATAATCTGGTACAACATAGCCATGTACATTATAATCTGGTACAATATAATATGATATTACACAGTAATATACACAGTAGTCTTGTATGACATAGCCATGTACATTATAATCTGGTACAATGTTTGTGATAAACATAGTTGCGTACAGCATAGTCATGTCCAACATAGACATGTACAACAAAAACATGTACAATATAGACATGTATAACATAGACATGTACAATATAGACATGTATAACATAGATATGTACAATATAGACATGTACAGCATAGACATGTATAACATAGACATGTACAGCATAGACATGTATAACATAGACATGTACAGCATAGACATGTATAACATAGACATGTACAATATAGACATGTATAACATAGATATGTACAATATAGACATGTACAATATAGACATGTACAACATAGACATGTACAATATAGACATGTACAATATAGGCATGTATAATATAGACATGTATAACATAGACATGTACAGCATAGACATGTATAACATAGACATGTACAGCATAGACATGTATAACATAGACATGTACAGCATAGACATGTATAACATAGACATGTACAATATAGACATGTATAACATAGACATGTACAGCATAGACATGTATAACATAGACATGTACAGCATAGACATGTACAGCATAGACATGTATAACATAGACATGTACAGCATAGACATGTATAACATAGACATGTATAACATAGACATGTATAACATAGACATGTATAACATAGACATGTATAACATAGACATGTATAACATAGACATGTATAACATAGACATGTACAGCATAGACATGTATAACATAGACATGTACAGCATAGACATGTATAACATAGACATGTACAGCATAGACATGTATAACATAGACATGTACAATATAGACATGTATAACATAGACATGTACAATATAGACATGTATAACATAGACATGTACAATATAGACATGTATAACATAGATATGTACAATGTAGACATGTATAACATAGATATGTACAATATAAACATGTACAATATAGACATGTATAACATAGATATGTACAATATAGACATGTATAAAATAGACATGTACAATATAGACATGTACAATATAGACATGTATAACATAGATATGTACAGCATAGACATGTATAACATAGATATGTACAGCATAGACATGTATAACATAGATATGTACAATATAGACATGTATAACATAGATATGTACAGCATAGACATGTATAACATAGATATGTACAATATAGACATGTATAACATAGATATGTACAGCATAGACATGTATAAAATAGATATGTACAATATAGACATGTATAACATAGATATGTACAGCATAGACATGTATAACATAGATATGTACAATATAGACATGTATAACATAGATATGTACAATATAGACATGTATAACATAGATATGTACAGCATAGACATGTATAACATAGATATGTACAATATAGACATGTATAAAATAGACATGTACAATATAGACATGTACAATATAGACATGTATAACATAGATATGTACAGCATAGACATGTATAACATAGACATGTACAGCATAGACATGTATAACATAGATATGTACAATATAGACATGTACAGCATAGACATGTATAACATAGATATGTACAATATAGACATGTATAACATAGATATGTACAGAATAGACATGTATAACATAGATATGTACAATATAGACATGTACAACATAGACATGTACAATATAGACATGTACAATATAGACATGTACAATATAGACATGTACAATATAGACATGTATAACATAGACATGTACAGCATAGACATGTATAACATAGACATGTACAGCATAGACATGTATAACATAGACATGTACAGCATAGACATGTATAACATAGACATGTACAATATAGACATGTATAACATAGACATGTACAGCATAGACATGTATAACATAGACATGTACAATATAGACATGTATAACATAGACATGTACAATATAGACATGTATAACATAGATATGTACAATGTAGACATGTATAACATAGATATGTACAATATAAACATGTACAATATAGACATGTATAACATAGATATGTACAATATAGACATGTATAAAATAGACATGTACAATATAGACATGTATAACATAGACATGTACAATATAGACATGTACAATATAGACATGTACAATATAGACATGTACAATATAGACATGTACAATATAGACATGTATAACATAGATATGTACAATATAGACATTACAAAATAGACATGTACAACATAGACATGTACAACATAGACATGTACAACATAGACATGTACAACATAGACATGTACAGCATAGACATGTACAATATATACATGTACAATATAGACATTTCAAAATAGACATGTACAACATAGACATGTACAGCATAGACATGTACAACATAGACATGTACAATATAGACATTTCAAAATAGACATGTACAACATAGACATGTACAGCATAGACATGTACAACATAGACATGTACAACATAGACATGTACAGCATAGACATGTACAACATAGACATGTACAACATAGACATGTACAACATAGACATGTACAGCATAGACATGTACAGCATAGACATGTACAATATAGACATGTTCAACATAGTCAGTACTTGTGTTTGTCTGTGTTAATGATAAACTGATAGAGGCACGTGATGTTAGCGTAGGGAACTCTTCAACATGTATGTTGCCATTGATTGCACACAGATCCATGGAAGTTATATGTGGTAAAGTTATATGTGGTTCTGTGTTTGTCAGTTTCATTGACACATTGATAGAAGCACTTGATGATAGTTATTTTGCTATTGGTTGCAGATTGGGATTATAGGGCTGGTGGAGAAAGAGTGGATTGACACATTGTCAACCCTAGACCCAGCAGATGTCCTCTTCTCAGATTTTGTAGAAGTTGGCAATGACCTAGCCAAGGTTCTACGAACATCTGTGAGTATAGTCATGCCTGTTTAGTAGATATCTGGTGTGGTTGATACACATCACATAGTCAGTGCTAGAACACCATGGAAGGGAGATGTTCCCTGTGATCGATACACATATACAATCAGTGCTAGAAGGGAGATGCTCCCTGTGACCGATATTGATACATATCACACAGTCAGCACTAGAACACCATGAAAGAGAGATGTTCCCTGTGACTGATATTGATACACATACACAGTCAGTGCTAGAAGGGAGATGTTCCCTGTGACTGACATTGATACACATCACACAGCCAGTGTTAGAAGGGAGATGTTCCCTGTGACTGATATTGATACACATACACAGTCAGTGCTAGAAGGGAGATGTTCCCTGTGACTGATATTGATACACATCACACAGTCAGTGCTAGAACACCATAGAAGGGAGATGTTCCCTGTGACTGATATTGATACACATACACAGTCAGTGTTAGAAGGGAGATGTTCCCTGTGACTGATGTTGATACACATACACAGTCAGTTTTAGAAGGGAGATGTTCCCTGTGACTGACATTGATACACATCACACAGTCAGTGTTAGAAGGGAGATGTTCCCTGTGACTGACATTGATACACATCACACAGCCAGTGTTAGAAGGGAGATGTTCCCTGTGACTGACATTGATACACATCACACAGCCAGTGCTAGAACTCCATGGAAGGGAGATGTTCCCTGTGACTGACATTGATACACATCACACAGTCAGTGTTAGAAGGGAGATGTTCCCTGTGACTGACATTGATACACATCACACAGCCAGTGCTAGAAGGGAGATGTTCCCTGTGACTGACATTGATACACATCACACAGCCAGTGTTAGAACACCATGGAAGGGAGATGTTCCCTGTGACTGACATTGATACACATCACACAGCCAGTGCTAGAACACCATGGAAGGGAGATGTTCCCTGTGACTGACATTGATACACATCACACAGCCAGTGCTAGAACACCATGGATGGGAGATGTTCCCTGTGACTGATATTGATACATAGTTTCTAATATTATCCCATGTCACAGACAACATGTAATCCTTGACTGAAACAACTTTGCCTGTTGTAGTTACAGACATATGAACTATTCTGTGAGTGAAACATTCAATGTTTGCTTGTTGTAGTTACAGACATATGAACTATTCCGTGAGTGAAACATTCAATGGGTTCCTGTTGTAGTTACAGACATATGAACTATTCTGTGAGTGAAACATTCAATGGGTTCCTGTTGTAGTTACATACATATGAACTATTCTGTGAGTGAAACATTCAATGTTTGCCTGTTGTAGCTACCGGCATATGAACTATTCTGTGAGTGAAATATTCAATGTTTGCTTGTTGTAGTTACAGACATATGAACTATTCTGTGAGTGAAACATTCAATGGGTTCCTGTTGTAGTTACAGACATATGAGGTATTTCATGAGTGAAACATTCAATGTTTGCCTGTTTTAGTTACAGATGTATGAGGTAACATTTAATGAGGTGACATTAGATGTATGAGGTAACATTTAATGAGGTTAATGAGATGACATTAGATGTATGAGTGAAACATTTAATATATGCCTCTTATAGGGAGCCCAGCTGGTCATCGCACTGACCCACATGAGAGTTCCCAATGATGAAAAACTTGCTGAGGAAGCTGATGGCATTGACATCATTCTTGGTGGACATGATCATGATTATGAGATTATACAGGTATCCAAATAGAACAACATATTCCAGCTATAACTTCTTTACAACTCTTGTGACAATTATTGAGTGTTTTCTGTTGTCTATTCTAGTAAATATTTTAGCTATAACTTCTTTTACAGTTTAGCTATAACATAAATGTATGGCAGACAATGAGAAGTAGGGGTGTGTCACAGTATTGATGTAAAAATTGTTAAAATGACAGCAGATGTATTGTGTTATATATCACATTAAAGAAGATTGCACAAGGAACATTTCTGAATTGAAACTTTTGGAAGAATTTAAAAATATAATAATAATGTTAGATTTTGTTTCATATAATTAGAAGAAAGGGGTGACAATTATTTAAAAAATTTCACTTACTAAGGCACTACTTCTTCTTTCTATAATTATAACATTATATTATGAAGCACATCATTTTCACACAAAATTGAAAAAAGTAAGGAAAAGACGAGGCATATTTGTACAATTAGAATGAGAACCAATATATACAATATTTTCATTTAGTTAGTAATTATTGAAATACTGCTGAGCTTATTTGTAATATGCAGAAGTATTTATGGGCAGAAGTGTGGCCTATTTGAAGAAGCATAATTTGACATGTGCCATCATATAATGATGAACTTTCACTGTTAGTTTTGTTTTCCATTTAACACCTGCTAAATAATTTAACGGAATAACTACATTACTGCATGTGCTATCAGTTTCAGAATCTTTTGTGAAGTTCTTTAAATCAGAATAACTATCATGTATCCATCCATCATGTGCCATGCCGATAAGCATGGGCGGTCATGTTCTGCCATCTCACTCGATCACCAGAGTCGTGGATCAGCTCCATGTTCTTGTCTCAACCATGCCACGTGGCCAAACCAGCTAGGTATTTACTTCTCGGTCTTCCCCTTGGTCTCTTCCCTTCGATCTTACCAGTTATCACCAAGTTCTCCAAGTCATTTCTTCTCATAACATGCCCACAAAATTGTGACTGTCTATGTCTAATGACTCTAATCAGTTTACGATCTTCATTTGTTTCTTGAAGGACTTGTTCATTGGTTTTTCTGTCTGTCCATGGTATTCTGTGCATTTTCCTCAGAAACCACATCTCCACAGCCATCAGCTGTTTTTTAGCTTGACTGCTTATTGTCCACGCTTCACATCCATACAAAAGTATAGGTTCTATGTAGCACTTCAACACTCTTTTTCTCGTTTCAATTGATATCTTTTTATTGGTCAGTATGTTTTTCATCTTGCTAAAGGCTACTTTCGCCATGGCGATTCATGTTCTAATCTCTTCAGGGCATCTCCCATCAGATGTTATGACTGTGCCGAGATAACTGTCGATATGAAAGGAATCATCATTGGGGGACATATCATAAATAACATTAGATATATGGATGATACAGTATTTATTGCAGACAATGAGCAGGATTTGCAACATTTAGTAGATGCGATTGTTACTCACAGTGAACAACTTGGGGTAGAATTAAATTGTAAGAAGACACAGATTATGGTCGTCACTAGGAAGAACGAAATACCACAATGTAATATACATGTCTCTGTGGCCAAAGGCTTGCGAACGCGGTTTGTGAGCTGCTTACCAGGCGTTCGAAACGCAGCCGTAACCGATTTGTGCAGCAGGCCGTGTCGCATTGCGTTATAAATGTGTTGGTATGGGAGCCGGTCATTCAGAAAGCAATGGCAGACTACTGAATGTAGAGACTTGCCTGGTACATCAACAGCAGCTGGAAAATTCTGGTGTTGACTGTGATGTACTGCAATGGATTTGCAACATTTAAAACAAAAATATACATGTAAATGGGAATATTCTTAAACAAGTGAATTGGTACAGAGTGTTGTTTTTGTACATTTAGTTGAGTGGTGTTTCTGTACATTTAGTTGAGTGGTGTTTCTGTATATTTAGTTGAGTGGTGTTTCTGTACATTTAGTTGAGTGGTGTTTCTGTATATTTAGTTGAGTGGTGTTTTTGTACATTTAGTTGAGTGGTGTTTCTGTATATTTAGTTGAGTGGTGTTTCTGTACATTTAGTTGAGTGGTGTTTCTGTACATTTAGTTGAGTGTTGTTTCTGTACATTTAGTTGAGTGTTGTTTCTGTACATTTAGTTGAGTGTTGTTTCTGTACATTTAGTTGAGTGGTGTTTCTGTATATTTAGTTGAGTGGTGTGTAACAGAGTTAGGAATAGGAAGAAGGGGCAACGAGGTGTGCAGAGTCAATAGGGAAGTAGGGCACGGTCAAGCACCATAATATGGGGTAGTTAGGGTGGCTCGTCCTATGACGAGCATCGTAGAAACAAGGTCAGTTGTGAACGACCCATCTTACGAGATGGACATATGATTTAACTGGGCAACATCTGGCTTGATTCTGAATAAAGTAACATGAAGCCAGAACCGTCTTGGAGTTGTTGATAGTCCATCGTCCCTTTGCTGTACTGTTACAGGTGTTTCTGTATATTTAGTTAAGTGGTGTTTCTGTACATATAGTTGAGTGGTGTTTCTGTACATTTAGTTGAGTGGTGTTTCTGTACATTTAGGTGAGTGGTGTTTCTGTACATTTATTTGAGTATAAGTATTTGAGTATATTTGAGTGGTGTTTCTGTATATTTAGTTCAGTGGTGTTTCTGTACATTTAGTCAAGTGGTGTTTCTGTACATTTAGTCAAGTGGTGTTTCTGTACATTTATTCAAGTGGTGTTTCTGTACATTTAGTCAAGTGGTGTTTCTGTACATTTAGTCAAGTGGTGTTTCTGTATTGTACATTTAGTTGAGTGGTGTTTTGTTATGGTTGGTATTGTATTATCTCATACATTTGCAGGTTAAAGATAGGTATGTCATTAAAAGTGGAACTGATTTTCGCAACATGAGCAAATTAACCTTGACCCAGAATGATAATCAGAGTTGGGATGTGGCAATTGAGAAGGTAGATTTGACTTCCAGCATCCCAGAGGATGAGGACATGAAGAAACTAGTCAGTGAAAAACTAGGTCAGTAATCCTGTATTTTGTTGAAACTTGGCTGCTTGATTAAAACTTGTGTTTGTATTCTTTTATCAATTAATGATACATTAAATGAAATGCGCATCAGCAGTGAATCTATCAGTCTATTGATGTCTTCACACACCAGCATGCCTAGATGTCGTCACACACCAGCATGCCTAGATGTCATCACACACCAGCATGCCTAGATGTCATCACACACCAGCATGCCTAGATGTCATCACACACCAGCATGCCTAGATGTCGTCACACACCAGCATGCCTAGATGTCATCACACACCAGCATGCCTAGATGTCATCACACACCAGCATGCCTAGATGTCTTCACACACCAGCATGCCTAGATGTCGTCACACACCAGCATGCCTAGATGTCTTCACACACAAGCATGCCTAGATGTCTTCACACACCAGCATGCCTAGATGTCGTCATACACCAGCATGCCTAGATGTCGTCACACACCAGCATGCCTAGATGTCGTCACACACCAGCATGCCTAGATGTCTTCACACACCAGCATGCCTAGATGTCATCACACACCAGCATGCCTAGATGTCTTCACACACCAGCATGCCTAGATGTCTTCACACACCAGCATGTATAGATGTCTTCACACACCAGCATGCCTAGATGTCTTCACACACCAGCATGCCTAGTGCAGAAAATCTGTGATATGTTCGTGACTTCATCTATTTGAGTGATGCAGCCACCATTTCACTCGGAACATACCAGCTTCTATTTTACGTAGCATTCTGTGCGAATCTGTCATAAACACAACCTGTTTTTCTGTATTATTCTTCAGGCATCTTGCGACTGATACAACCTTCACCTCCTTTCTCATGCTGGAAGTCAAGATATCATACAACAGACTCTCTTTCTACACAGCGCCATTTAACCTTTGCAAAGATTCCTCAGCCACTCTACATTTGCACCACAAATCTATCCATATATATTATCACATGACTTGGGCTTGAGTTGTCACTTATCATCTGTCTCACATGCTTTCCATTCCTGACACTTTCAGTCCAGTGTGATTGTCACATGACTGGGGCTTGAGTTGTCATGTATCTGTCTCACATGCTTTCCATTCCTGACACTCTCAGTCCAGTGTGATTGTCACATGACTGGGGCTTGAGTTGTCACGTATCTGTCTCACATGCTTTCCATTCCTGACACTCTCAGTCCAGTGTGATTGTCACATGACTGGGGCTTGAGTTGTCATGTATCTGTCTCACATGCTTTCCATTCCTGACACCGTCGGTCCAGTGTGATTATCACTCTATGCAAAGCTGCCTTGTTGAGCAGTATCATGGCCGACTCCTTTTCCTGCACTATCATATCAATTTCATAAACATGCTCAATCATCTCTTCAGTCCGTGCATCGAAAAACAGCTTCTCTTCAACCTGAGTTATTCAGTGCTTCATACAGAGGATGCTCCCTGTCAACTGTGACTCTCAGGGACATATTTGCCTGAAGCACTTTGTGACGATCATTTGTGGATGCCTGGGCAGCTATGTTGCATGTGCAGAATGGGTGTGTCCCTTGTGCATGCGTCTGACAACAAATCTCATTGCCTCTGATGCATGTGTTCAGGTATCACCAGCAGTATGTGCAATATTGTCAGCAATGCCAGATCATATTCAATCACTGACATCATTTATGCTTGGTACAATCCCAGATCTTATTCAATCACTGACATCATTCATGCTTGGTAGAGAGTACACAAATCTCTGTTCCATGTCTTACGCTGCCACCCTCTCCAGTGTGTTGATGTTTGGTAGAGAGTGTATACAGATCTCTGTTCCATATCTGATGCTGCTATCCTCTCCAGTGTGTTGATGTTTGGTAGAGAGTGTACACAGATCTCTGTTCCATATCTGATGCTACCATCATCTCCAGTGTGTTGATGTTTGGTAGAGAGTGTACACAGATCTCTGTTCCATATCTGATGCTGCCATCCTCTCCAGTGTGTTGATGCTTGGTAGAGAGTGTACACAGATCTCTGTTCCATGTCTGACTCTGCCATCCTCCCCAGTGTGTTGATGTTTGGTAGAGAGTGTAAACAGATCTCTGTTCCATATCTGACTCTGCCATCCTCTCCAGTGTGTTGATGTTTGGTAGAGAATGTACACAGATCTCTGTTCCATGTCTGACTCTGCCATCCTCTCCTGTGTGTTGATGTTTGGTAGAGAGTGTACACAGATCTCTGTTCCATATCTGATGCTACCATCCTCTCCAGTGTGTTGATGTTTGGTAGAGAGTGTACACAGATCTCTGTTCCATATCTGACTCTGCCATCCTCTCCAGTGTGTTGATGTTTGGTAGAGAGTGTAAACAGATCTCTGTTCCATATCTGACTCTGCCATCCTCTCCTGTGTGTTGATGTTTCGTAGAGAGTGTACACAGATCTCTGTTCCATATCTGATGCTACCATCCTCTCCAGTGTGTTGATGTTTGGTAGAGAGTGTATACAGATCTCTGTTCCATATCTGATGCTACCATCATCTCCAGTGTGTTGATGTTTGGTAGAGAGTGTATACAGATCTCTGTTCCATATCTGATGCTACCATCATCTCCAGTGCATTGAGTCTTTTCCTGACCTTTTACACCAGGACTTGCGTGTGGTCCCTAAAAGACTTCTATCAAATGTTATTCCGAATGATTTCACTGTGTTCCCTCTTGTGATCAGACAGTGATGTCCGCGACCTCATCTCTAACAATTTTGTTATTTAATGGTGCAATCTTGTGATCAGACTGCCATTGATGGCCAATTATCGCGAAAATTGTTGTTGTATCTGTGAGTGCTGTAACCATGGATTGCTAACTTATGTTTTTGTATCTGTGATTGCTTCAACCATTCATTGCAAACTTATGTTTTTGTATCTGTGATTGCTTCAACCATGAATTGCTAACTTATGTTTTTGTATCTGTGATTGCTTCAACCATTCATTGCTAACTTATGTTTTTGTATCTGTGATTGCTTCAACCATGAATTGCTAACTTATGTTTTTGTATCTGTGATTGCTTCAACCATTCATTGCTAACTTATGTTTTTGTATCTGTGATTGCTTCAACCATGAATTGCTAACTTATGTTTTTGTATCTGTGATTGCTTCAACCATGAATTGCTAACTTATGTTTTTGTATCTGTGATTGCTTCAACCATGAATTGCTAACTTATGTTTTTGTATCTGTGATTGCTTCAACCATGAATTGCTAACTTATGTTTTTGTATCTGTGATTGCTTCAACCATGAATTGCTAACTTATGTTTTTGTATCTGTGATTGCTTCAACCATGAATTGCTAACTTATGTTTTTGTATCTGTGATTGCTTCAACCATGAATTGCTAACTTATGTTTTTGTATCTGTGATTGCTTCAACCATGAATTGCTAACTTATGTTTTTGTATCTGTGATTGCTTCAACCATGAATTGCTAACTTATGTTTTTGTATCTGTGATTGCTTCAACCATTCATTGCTAACTTATGTTTTTGTATCTGTGATTGCTTCAACCATGAATTGCTAACTTATGTTTTTGTATCTGTGATTGCTTCAACCATTCATTGCTAACTTATGTTTTTGTATCTGTGAGTGCTTCAACCATTCATTGCTAGTTTATGTATGTGCTTTACTAACTGATTTTACATCTTGTGTATCATGTACTTAACATTGTTTTCAGTAATGCTAATATGTTGATAATATTTTGCTTATCTTTCTCTGAATTCAGCCGGTATTGAAGGAAAGATGGATACTTATCTTGGATATATGAATGTAGAGATGGATGGGAGGTTTTCCTCCATCCGAACCCAGGAAACTAATTTAGGTAATGACATGTTGAACTGCCTGTATTATAGTCTAGATAGAGAGATATAATGCCTGTATGATTGTCTAGATAGACAGATATAATGAGTTACAAGTGGGTAAGGATTGCTAGCATAAGTATGTAATCTCGAGTAGAAACAGACTTTAGTTGATATAAACAAAAACAAGTCAGGGAATCAAGTCAGACAAGTCATGAGGGACTACTCCCTCGCTGAATCTAGTCTTGTATAATCTTACTGGCAATTTTATCTATCATCATCATCATCATCATCATCTTCCACTTCTGCCGTCAAGCGTCGTGGGGAGAAATAATTTGCGTTCCAGCGCCCGGTGGACGGCACTGGATATCTATCATACCTTGTATAATCTTTCTTTTTTTATCTCTGATATCTTGTATAATCTGATAGTCAGTTTTATTGCTGATATTATCTTCTATAATCTGACGGGCAATTTTATCACTGATATTTTCTTGCATAATCTGACAGGCAATTTTATCACTCATATTATCTTGCAGAATCTGACAGTCAATGTTATCACCAATTTTATCTTTTATAATCTGACAGGAAATGTTATCTTTGATATCCTCTTGTATAATCTGAAAGGAATTGTTATCATTGATATCCTCTTGCATAATGTGACAGGCAATTTTATCACTCATATTATCTTGCATAATCTGACAGCCAATTTTATCACTGATATTATCTTGTATAATCTGACAGGCAATTTTATCACTGATATTATCTTGTATAATTTCACAGGAAATGTTATCACTGATATTATCTTGTATAATTTGACAGGAAATGTTATCACTGATATTATCTTGCATAATCTGACAATCAATTTTATCACTGATATAATCTTGTATAATCTGACAGGAAATGGTATCACTGATATCCTCTTGTATAGTCTGACAGTCAGTTATATCACTGATATTATCTTGTATAATCTGACAGGAGATTTTATCACTAATGTTATCTTGTATATTCTGACAGTAAATGTTATCAATGATGTCATCTTGTATAATCTGACAGTAAATGTTATCAATGATATCCTCTTGAATAATCTGACAGGCAATTTTATCACTGATATTATCTTGTATAATCTGACAGGAAATTTTATTACTGATGTTATCTTGACCGCAACAAAAGCTGATTGCGCCTTGTTGAACTCAGGAACCTTGAGATCTGATCGTATCCACCCAAAGGGCGAGTTCACAATTCGGGACCTGCTGACAGTTCTTCCCATGGTAGATTCCATCGTAGTGATCAAAGTCACAGGTGAGATATGCTGATACAAGTCACAGGTGAGATATCATGATACATTTATTTGCCTGCACAGCGAGGAACCACGAGTCTGCACACCAATAAGCCAGACATGGGACAATGGATACTCACACAAACCTCAGTCCAGTATGACATCACACTGATGTTGGACAACAGGATGTCACCATCTGACATACAGATCTTCGTGCTGGAGTTCACAGCCAGCAAAAGCAAGCAAAGTGATAGTTCAGGCAGCTTCCCTAATAAATGGCACATATTTAAATACCCAACTCTGAGCCCATCTTTACTGAGCCAGTGTTCATACTTATTAGATATTTCAACAATACATAATAATAAATTTTAAAAAGCACAAAATGAATACAACTTACATCCCTTATTACAATACACACTCTGAAGTACAACAAACCAGTGAAATCTCTGTCAATATATCAAAATATGTATATAGATCAGTAAGGAAAAGCAGTGAAGACCACCTCACTCACAGTAAAAACACAATAAAGAGTATTATAAAAGATATACAACTAAATACTATCAATTAATGTAAAGTCAATACAAGTCAATGTTTATAGTCCAACTAGCTGCCCGGCCCAGCTTCGCCCAGGCCCTGGTGGGGATCTGTCTGTCTGTCTATCTGTCTGTCTGTCTGACCCGGCCCGGCTTCACCCAGTCCCTGGTGGGGAGCATCTCATTTAATTCATATAAGTAGTCATATAAGTTCCCGTTCCCGACTGTCTGTCTGTCTGTCTGTCTGTCTGTCTGTCTGTCTGACCCGGCCCGGCTTTGCCCAGGCCCTGGCAGGGATCTGTCTGTCTGTCTATCTGTCTGTCTATCTATGTATCTATCTATCTATCTATGTATCTATCTATCTATCTATCTATCTATAGCCAGGGGGCTTAACTTAAGATATAACAATGCTACTAAAAGTTATGTCCCTTGTTTTATATTTTCTCATGTTCAGTCATGTAATTACAAAATTAAATTTTAGTAAGGTAATAGCTGAAGTACACTAAAATAAACTATGACAGTTGGTTGTACTGGAATGAGAAGAAGACATGTAGAAAATTTCATCTCAATCGGATGGACTGTTCGCGAATGCATAAAGAACGGACCCACATACATCCATACATACATACATACATCGCCTTTTATAGATATAGATATAACCTATTACTTTACTAGATAAAACAATAACCAAATGTGCAGATAAACCTTCTAGGAGAGGCTCTTTCTTGTACCGAGATCCAGTGTAGCTTTGTGCTGAATTGCTAGTAAATGTCAGTATCATCAAAAGAGCGTTGAAGTGCTTCATAAAACCTGTACTGGCAAAACATGACCGCCCATGCTTATTGGCATGGCACACGATGGATGGATGGTAGTATATGTATGATTGCTGTAGTATGTATGGTTGTATGTAGTATATGTATGATTGCTGTAGTATGTATGGTTGAATGTAGTAGATGTATGATTGCTGTAGTATATATGGTTGTATGTAGTGAAGTGTATGATTGCTGTAGTATATATGGTTGTATGTAGTAGATGTATGATTGCTGTAGTATATATGGTTGTATGTAGTATATATGGTTGTATGTAGTAGATGTATGATTGCTGTAGTATATATGGTTGTGTGTAGTAGATGTATGATTGCTGTAGTATGTATGGTCGTATGTAGTAAATGTATGATTGCTGTAGTATATATGGTTGTATGTAGTAGATGTATGATTGCTGTAGTATATATGGTTGTGTGTAGTAGATGTATGATTAGTTAGTTAGTCTTTCCTCTTGAGCCTAAGGCGGCGCATAGGGCAGAAGTCCTGTCTCTCCATGCCTGGCGGTTCGCTGCTACCTGTTGTAGATCTTGGATATTTACTTGGCCATTGAATGAGCCTTCTCTAATGATGGTTCTACGCAGGGTCTCTCTTGGTCTTCCCCAGAAGTATATATGGTTGTGTGTAGTAGATGTATGATTGCTGTAGTATATATGGTTGTATGTAGTAGATGTATGATTGCTGTAGTATATATGGTTGTATGTAGTAGATGTATGATTGCTGTAGTATATATGGTTGTATGTAGTATATGTATGATTGCTGTAGTATGTGTGGTTGTATGTAGTATATGTATGATTGCTGTAGTATGTGTGGTTGTATGTAGTATATGTATGATTGCTGTAGTATGTGTGTTGTGTGTATGTATGTTGTAGTAGTAGTGTATGATTGCTGTAGTTATATTGGTTGTATGTAGTAGATGTATGATTGCTGTAGTATATATGGTTGTATGTAGTAGATGTATGATTGCTGTAGTATTGTGGTTGTATGTAGTAGATGTATGATTGCTGTAGTATATGTGGTTGTATGTAGTAGATGTATGATTGCTGTAGTATATTGTTGTTGTATGTAGTAGATGTATGATTGCTGTAGTATATGATGGTTGTATGTAGTAGATGTATGATTGCTGTAGTATATATGGTTGTAGTAGTAGATGTATGATTGCTGTAGTATGTGTGGTTGTATGTAGTAGATGTATGATTGCTGTAGTATATTGGTTGTATGTAGTAGATGTATGATTGCTGTAGTATATATGGTTGTATGTAGTAGATGTATGATTGCTGTAGTATGTGTGGTTTGTATGTAGTAGATGTATGATTGCTGTAGTATATATGGTTGATGTAGTAGATGTATGATTGCTGTAGTATGTGTGGTTGTATGTAGTAGATGTATGATTGCTGTAGTATATGTGGTTATGTGTAGTAGATGTATGATTGCTGTAGTATGATGTGGTTGTCTGTATAGTAGATGTATGATTGCTGTAGTATATATGGTTGAATGTAGTAGATGTATGATTGCTGTAGTATGTGTGGTTGTATGTAGTAGATGTATGATTGCTGTAGTATGTATGGTTGTATGTAGTAGATGTATGATTGCTGTAGTATATATGGTTGTATGTAGTAGATGTATGATTGCTGTAGTATATGTGGTTGTATGTAGTAGATGTATGATTGCTGTAGTATATGTGGTTGTATGTAGTAGATGTATGATTGCTGTAGTATATGTGGTTGTATGTAGTAGATGTATGATTGCTGTAGTATATATGGTTGTATGTAGTAGATGTATGATTGCTGTAGTATATATGGTTGTATGTAGTATATGTATGATTGCTGTAGTATATATGGTTGTATGTAGTAGATGTATGATTGCTGTAGTATATATGGTTGTATGTAGTATATGTATGATTGCTGTAGTATATATGGTTGTATGTAGTAGATGTATGATTGCTGTAGTATATGTGGTTGTATGTAGTAGATGTATGATTGCTGTAGTATATATGGTTGTATGTAGTATATGTATGATTGCTGTAGTATATATGGTTGTATGTAGTAGATGTATGATTGCTGTAGTATATATGGTTGTATGTAGTAGATGTATGATTGCTGTAGTATATATGGTTGTATGTAGTAGATGTATGATTGCTGTAGTATATATGGTTGTATGTAGTATATGTATGATTGCTGTAGTATGTGTGGTTGTATGTAGTAGATGTATGATTGCTGTAGTATATATGGTTGTATGTAGTATATGTATGATTGCTGTAGTATATATGGTTGTATGTAGTAATGTATGATTGCTGTAGTATTATGGTTGTATGTAGTAGATGTATGATTGCTGTAGTATTATGGTTGTATGTAGTAGATGTATGATTGCTGTAGTATGTGTGGTTGTATGTAGTAGATGTATGATTGCTGTAGTTTTATGGTTGTATGTAGTATGTATGATTGCTGTAGTATATATGGTTGTATGTAGTAGATGTATGATTGCTGTAGTATATATGGTTGTATGTAGTAGATGTATGATTGCTGTAGTATATTGTTGTATGTAGTATATGTATGTTTGCTGTAGTATATGTTGTATGTAGAAATGTTGATTGCTGTAGTATATATGGTTGTATGTAGTAGATGTATGATTGCTGTAGTATGTATGGTTTATGTAGTAGATGTATGATTGCTGTAGTATATATGGTTGTATGTAGTAGATGTATGATTGCTGTAGTATATATGGTTGTATGTAGTAGATGTATGATTGCTGTAGTATATATGGTTGTATGTAGTAGATGTATGATTGCTGTAGTATATATGGTTGTATGTAGTAGATGTATGATTGCTGTAGTATAGTAGTGGTTGTATGTAGTAGATGTATGATTGCTGTAGTAATATATGGTTGTATGTAGTAGATGTATGATTGCTGTAGTATATGTGGTTGTATGTAGTAGATGTATGATTGCTGTAGTATATATGGTTGTATGTAGTATATGTATGATTGCTGTAGTATATATGGTTGTATGTAGTATATGTATGATTGCTGTAGTATATATGGTTGTATGTAGTATATGTATGATTGCTGTAGTATGTATGGTTGTATGTAGTATATGTATGATTGCTGTAGTATGTATGGTTGTATGTAGTATATGTATGATTGCTGTAGTATATATGGTTGTATGTAGTATATGTATGATTGCTGTAGTATGTGTGGTTGTATGTAGTATATGTATGATTGCTATAGTATATATGGTTGTAAGTAGTATATGTATGATTGCTGTAGTATATATGGTTGTATGTAGTATATGTATGATTGCTGTAGTATATATGGTTGTATGTAGTAGATGTATGATTGCTGTAGTATGTATGGTTGTATGTAGTAGATGTATGATTGCTGTAGTATGTGTGGTTGTATGTAGTAGATGTATGATTGCTGTAGTATATATGGTTGTATGTAGTAGATGAATGATTGCTGTAGTATGTGTGGTTGTATGTAGTATATGTATGATTGCTGTAGTATATATGATTGTATGTAGTAGATGTATGATTGCTGTAGTATGTATGGTTGTATGTAGTATATGTATGATTGCTGTAGTATATATGGTTGTATGTAGTATATGTATGATTGCTGTAGTATATATGGTTGTATGTAGTATATGTATGATTGCTGTAGTATGTGTGGTTGTATGTAGTAGATGTATGATTGCTGTAGTATATGTGGTTGTATGTAGTAGATGTATGATTGCTGTAGTATATATGGTTGTATGTAGTAGATGTATGATTGCTGTAGTATATATGGTTGTAAGTAGTGGATGTATGATTGCTGTAGTATATATGGTTGTATGTAGTATATGTATGATAGCTGTAGTATGTGTGGTTGTAAGTAGTAGATGTATGATTGCTGTAGTATATATGGTTGTATGTAGTAGATGTATGATTGCTGTAGTATATATGGTTGTAAGTAGTAGATGTATGATTGCTGTAGTATGTGTGGTTGTATGTAGTAGATGTATGATTGCTTTAGTATATATAGTTGTATGTAGTATATGTATGATTGCTGTAGTATGTGTGGTTGTATGTAGTAGATGTATGATTGCTTTAGTATATGTGGTTGTATGTAGTAGATGTATGATTGCTGTAGTATATATGGTTGTATGTAGTAGATGTATGATTGCTGTAGTATATATGGTTGTATGTAGTAGATGTATGATTGCTGTAGTATATATGGTTGTATGTAGTAGATGTATGATTGCTGTAGTATATATGGTTGTATGTAGTAGATGTATGATTGCTGTAGTATGTGTGGTTATGTGTAGTATATGTATGATTGCTGTAGTATATGTATGATTGCTGTAGTATATATGATTGTATGTAGTAGATGTATGATTGCTGTAGTATATATGGTTGTATGTAGTAGATGTATGATTGCTGTAGTATATATGGTTGTATGTAGTTGATGTATGATTGCTGTAGTATATATGGTTGTATGTAGTAGATGTATGATTGCTGTAGTATATATGGTTGTATGTAGTAGATGTATGATTGCTGTAGTATATATGGTTGTATGTAGTAGATGTATGATTGCTGTAGTATATGTGGTTATGTGTAGTATATGTATGATTGCTGTAGTATATGTGGTTATGTGTAGTATATGTATGATTGCTGTAGTATATGTATGATTGCTGTAGTATGTGTGGTTGTATGTAGTAGATGTATGATTGCTGTAGTATATATGGTTGAATGTAGTAGATGTATGATTGCTGTAGTATATATGTTTGTATGTAGTAGATGTATGATTGCTGTAGTATGTGTGGTTGTATGTAGTAGATGTATGATTGCTGTAGTATGTGTGGTTGTATGTAGTAGATGTATGATTGCTGTAGTATATATGGTTGAATGTAGTAGATGTATGATTGCTGTAGTATATATGGTTGTATGTAGTAGATGTATGATTGCTGTAGTATATATGGTTGTATGTAGTATATGTATGATTGCTGTAGTATGTGTGGTTGTATGTAGTAGATGTATGATTGCTGTAGTATGTGTGGTTGTATGTAGTAGATGTATGATTGCTGTAGTATATATGATTGTATGTAGTAGATGTATGATTGCTGTAGTATATATGGTTGTATGTAGTAGATGTATGATTGCTGTAGTATGTGTGGTTGTATGTAGTATATGTATGATTGCTGTAGTATATATGGTTGTATGTAGTAGATGTATGATTGCTGTAGTATATATGATTGTATGTAGTAGATGTATGATTGCTGTAGTATATATGGTTATGTGTAGTAGATGTATGATTGCTATAGTATATGTGGTTGTGTGTAGTAGATGTATGGGTTGCTTTAGTATATATGGTTGTATGTAGTAGATGTATGATTGCTTTAGTATATGTGGTTGTATGTAGTAGATGTATGATTGCTGTAGTATATATGGTTGTATGTAGTAGATGTATGATTGCTTTAGTATATATGGTTGTATGTAGTAGATGTATGATTGCTTTAGTATATGTGGTTGTATGTAGTAGATGTATGATTGCTTTAGTATATGTGGTTGTATGTAGTAGATGTATGATTGCTTTAGTATATGTGGTTGTATGTAGTAGATGTATGATTGCTGTAGTATATATGGTTGTAAGTAGTAGATGTATGATTGCTGTAGTATATATGGTTGTATGTAGTAGATGTATGATTGCTGTATTATATGTGGTTGTATGTAGTAGATGTATGATTGCTTTAGTATATGTGGTTGTATGTAGTAGATGTATGATTGCTTTAGTATATGTGGTTGTATGTAGTAGATGTATGATTGCTTTAGTATATGTGGTTGTATGTAGTAGATGTATGATTGCTGTAGTATATATGGTTGTAAGTAGTAGATGTATGATTGCTGTAGTATATATGGTTGTATGTAGTAGATGTATGATTGCTGTAGTATATATGGTTGTATGTAGTAGATGTATGATTGCTTTAGTATATGTGGTTGTATGTAGTAGATGTATGATTGCTTTAGTATATGTGGTTGTATGTAGTAGATGTATGATTGCTGTAGTATATATAGTTGTATGTAGTAGATGTATGATTGCTGTAGTATATATGGTTGTAAGTAGTAGATGTATGATTGCTGTAGTATGTGTGGTTGTATGTAGTAGATGTATGATTGCTTTAGTATATATGGTTGTATGTAGTATATGTATGATTGCTGTAGTATGTGTGGTTGTATGTAGTAGATGTATGATTGCTGTAGTATATATGGTTGAATGTAGTAGATGTATGATTGCTGTAGTATATATGGTTGTATGTAGTAGATGTATGATTGCTGTAGTATATATGGTTGTATGTAGTAGATGTATGATTGCTGTAGTATATGTGGTTATGTGTAGTATATGTATGATTGCTGTAGTATATGTGGTTATGTGTAGTATATGTATGATTGCTGTAGTATATGTGGTTATGTGTAGTATATGTATGATTGCTGTAGTAGATGTATGATTGCTGTAGTATATATGGTTGAATGTAGTAGATGTATGATTGCTGTAGTATATATGGTTGAATGTAGTAGATGTATGATTGCTGTAGTATATATGGTTGTATGTAGTAGATGTATGATTGCTGTAGTATATATGGTTGTATGTAGTAGATGTATGATTGCTGTAGTATGTGTGGTTGTATGTAGTAGATGTATGATTGCTGTAGTATATATGGTTGTATGTAGTAGATGTATGATTGCTGTAGTATATATGGTTGAATGTAGTAGATGTATGATTGCTGTAGTATATATGGTTGTATGTAGTAGATGTATGATTGCTGTAGTATATATGGTTGTATGTAGTATATGTATGATTGCTGTAGTATATATGGTTGTATGTAGTAGATGTATGATTGCTGTAGTATATATGGTTGAATGTAGTAGATGTATGATTGCTGTATTATGTATGGTTGAATGTAGTAAATGTATGATTGCTGTAGTATATATGGTTGTATGTAGTATGTGTATGATTGCTGTAGTATATATGGTTGTATGTAGTATATGTATGATTGCTGTAGTATGTGTGGTTGTATGTAGTAGATGTATGGTTGCTGTATTATGTATGGTTGAATGTAGTAAATGTATGATTGCTGTAGTATATATGGTTGTATGTAGTAGATGTATGATTGCTGTAGTATGTGTGGTTGTATGTAGTAGATGTATGATTGCTGTAGTATATATGGTTGTATGTAGTAGATGTATGATTGCTGTAGTATATATGGTTGTATGTAGTAGATTTATGATTGCTGTAGTGTATATGGTTGTATGTAGTAGATGTATGATTGCTGTAGTATATATGGTTGTATGTAGTAGATGTATGATTGCTGTAGTATGTGTGGTTGTATGTAGTAGATGTATGATTGCTGTAGTATATATGGTTGTATGTAGTAGATTTATGATTGCTGTAGTGTATATGGTTGTATGTAGTAGATGTATGATTGCTGTAGTATATATGGTTGTATGTAGTAGATGTATGATTGCTGTAGTATGTGTGGTTGTATGTAGTAGATGTATGATTGCTGTAGTATATATGGTTGTATGTAGTATATGTATGATTGCTGTAGTATGTGTGGTTGTATGTAGTAGATGTATGATTGCTGTAGTATGTGTGGTTGTATGTAGTAGATGTATGATTGCTGTAGTATATATGGTTGTATGTAGTAGATGTATGATTGCTGTAGTATGTGTGGTTGTATGTAGTAGATGTATGATTGCTGTAGTATATATGGTTGTATGTAGTAGATGTACGATTCCTGTAGTATATATGGTTGTATATAGTAGATGTATGATTGCTGTAGTATATATGGTTGTATGTAGTAGATGTACGATTCCTGTAGTGTATATGGTTGTATATAGTAGATGTATGATTGCTGTAGTATATATGGTGTTATGTAGTAGATGTACGATTCCTGTAGTGTATATGGTTGTATATAGTAGATGTATGATTGCTGTAGTATATATGGTTGTATGTAGTTTATGTATGATAGCTTTTGTATACATGGTTGTATGTAGTAGAGGTATGATTGATCATCTGTAGTATATATAGTTGTATGTAGTAGATATATTGCAGTCAGGTCTTAGTCAGATATGACTGAGCTACCGTATAACAGTAGACGGTACTACCTGGTTTCTGTTAGCGCCGAACGTTGGGCGGCGCTTACCAAACCCGACACCCCACATTGTGCCAACGGCTTCGGGCGGAAGAGCGCAATTGGGAGGGTACAAGCCTTACCCTGGTGCGAGGAAATGCAAGCTAAAGACAAAATTGTCATGGCAGGGCAGACCAGGCCCTAAGCCTTGGTTGGCGACTGGTCTAGGATCGAAGCTCCGACAGGCGGACAGTTAGAGCATTGCTTTGCTGATCCGGCAGCTTCTGCAGCTTGTCTTGTTCCAGATGTAGGGGTGTTACCTTTCCTCTGGAGTGAACTAGGCAGGCCGAGAGAGGGATCATGCTGCATGGGCAACACATGATCTCTATATTTTAGCCCAGGCTTTGTGCTATGGAGAGGCAATAACTCCATCCCTGGTCTTAACTGGTCTCGGAATCAAAGCGAGAGGCAACTGTTACGGGTTATAAGTCCTTGTCAGTTGGCGTAGACATGGGGCGCCACGCGTTGCCTCTGACGGTGGGAGACACCTATAGGTGTCACTGATCAGCTACCGCCCGCCTCAAGCTGGGCAGCCCCCAGCCAATTAGGTGCTGATCCGCCACAGCCTGCTTGCTTCAATGGGTGCTTGGGGCTAGGACAAAATCTGAATCGCAGGCTGTAAAACCAATGCACCAGGTACAAACAAAAATATAAATAGAAACCTCAAGCTACGGCTTGCAACCTGGAACGTGAGAACCATGTGTCCAGGATTTTCCACTGACTTGACCAATATTGACGATGTGAGAAAAACGGCTGTGATTGATGCTGAACTCAATCGTCTTAACATTGATATTGCTGGCCTGCAGGAGACTCGCCTCGCTGAGGAAGGGTCACTCAGGGAAAACAACTACACCTTTTTCTGGAAGGGTAAAGGGCAGGCAGAAAAAAGGCAACACGGTGTGGGCTTTGCAGTGAAGAATTCGCTACTGGGAATGATTGAAATTCCAGCAGGAGGAAATGAAAGACTATTATCCCTGCGCTTGGCAACCTCTTGTGGGTTTGCCACCATTATTACTGCATATGCACCGACACTCGATTCCTCTGATGATGTGAAGGATTTGTTCTATGAGGAGTTAGACTCTGTGATCAAGGCAGTTCCAAAATCCGACTACATTTATATGCTCGGTGATTTCAATGCTCGTGTGGGCAAGGACTCAAGTTCATGGCCAGTGTGCCTTGGAAAATACAACATCGGTCGCATGAATGAAAATGGGCAAAGGCTGCTGGAGCATTGCACCAGTAATGACCTATGTATTACAAACTCTTTTTTTAAAACAAAAGAGATGCATAAGGTCACATGGAAACATCCAAGATCCGGCCATTGGCACCAGCTGGACTTCATCATCACACGGAGACAACATCTGAACCATATATCATTGACTCGTAGTTACCACAGTGCTGACTGTGATACGGATCATTCTTTGGTTGTTGCAAGGGTTAGACTGAGACCAAAGAGAATCTACACAGCTAAACACAAATCTAGCCCCAGGATTAATATTATTAACACTCATGATCCTGAAAAGTGCTTTCAGTTTCAACAGCAACTTGAAGACGCTTTCACTGATACACCAGAAAATTGTACAGTAAATGAAAAGTGGGGTCAAATTAAGGAAACTCTTTGTAAAACTGCCGTAAGGGTTTACGGCACTGTGGATCATAAGAGGCAGGACTGGTTTGCGGCCAACAGCGAGACTCTGCAGCCCTTGATTGATAAGAAGAAGAAAGCTCTCTTAAGAAACAAGGAAAGACCAACGCGTAACACTCTGAGTGAGCTAAGGCAAGCTAGGAAGGATGTGCAAAAGGCTGCCAGGCAGTGTGCAAATGATTATTGGATCAAGTTATGTGAGTCCATTCAAATCGCAAGTGATAAGGGAGACATAAGAAGCATGTATGAAGGAATAAAGAAAGCCTGTGGTCCAGTGATCAAAAGAAGTGCACCATTGAAAACCTTGACTGGAGAAGTCATCACTGATAAGAAACAGCAGATGGACAGATGGGTCGAGCACTATTTGGAGCTTTACTCAAGTGAGACCAAACTAGCGGATAATGCCCTCAACGCCATAGAGGCTCTACCAACTCTTGACCACCTGGACACACTTCCCACCATAACAGAAGTTAAGTGTGCTATAAATGAACTTGCATCTGGCAAGGCTCCAGGTAAGGATGGGATTCCAATAGAGGTTATCAGGAGTGGGCAAGACACACTCACTATACAGATCCACCAGCTAATAGAGCTATGCTGGCGTGAAGGACAAGTCCCACAGGATTTCAAAGATTCAAGCATCATAACACTGTACAAGAACAAGGGCGATCGGAGCGACTGCAACAACTATAGGGGTATCTCACTTCTGTGTATTGTTGGAAAAGTATTTGCCAGAATTGTTCTGCGCAGACTTCAAGTCCTAGGAGATCAAGTCTACCCCGAATCACAGTGTGGCTTTCGACAGAACCGGTCTACCACTGATATGATATTCTCATTGCGACAAATGCAAGAAAAATGCCGTGAACAGAATCAACCACTGTTTATTGCCTTCATCGACCTCACAAAGGCATTTGATTTGGTCAGTCGTGAGGGTTTGTTCAAGGCACTAAAGAAGATTGGCTGCCCACCAACTCTTCTGTCCATTGTGGAATCGTTCCACACAGGCATGAAGGGTATAATCAAGTTTGATGGTGCAACTTCTGAAGAATTTGAAATCAAGAGTGGAGTTAAGCAAGGTTGTGTACTAGCTCCCACCCTCTTTGGAATATACTTTTCACTTCTACTGAAATATGCATTTCGTGATCAGGATGGTGGTATATACATTCACTCACGCTCAGATGGCGGCCTCTACAATGCTCAGAGATTGAAGGCCAAGACCAAAATTAGGAGGGTACTGATCAGAGAGTTGCTTTTTGCAGATGATGCTGCAGTTACGACCCACTCTGAGGAAGAATTGCAATGTCTACTATCTGCATTCTCCAATGCTTGTTCTGAATTTGGTTTAACAATTAACAAAAAGAAGACACAGATTATGTCACAAGGTGCACATGGGGTACCATCAATCTTTATTGACGACGCCGAACTAGAGATAGTAGACCATTTTACATATCTAGGATCAGTGGTAAATAGCAAATTATCCCTAGATCAGGAAATCAACATCCGGATTGGTAAGGCAGCAACAACAATGAACAGGTTAAGAAAAAGAGTCTGGGAGAACAGGAAGCTTACTGCCAAAACAAAAGTCCTTGTCTATCAAGCCTGTGTCCTTAGTACTCTTCTCTATGGCAGTGAAACCTGGACAACTTACTCACACCAAGAGAACAATTTAAACAGCTTTCATATGCGGTGTCTGCGAAGAATTCTTGGTATTAAGTGGCAAGACAAAATCACAAATACTGAAGTATTGGAAAGATCAGGTTGTGTGACAGTTTATTCCATGCTCAGTCTTCGTAGACTTAGATGGATAGGACATCTTAGGAGGATGGATGATGGTAGAATACCAAAGGATATCTTTTTTGGTGAATTACAGATGGGTAAGAGATCTCAGGGTCGGCCTCTACTACGATACAAAGATGTGTGTAAGCGGGACATGATTGATACAGGCATTGATAATGCACATTGGGAGCAAGTCGCCGATGAACGTGTTGCATGGAGGGCAAATATCAGAAATGGAATAAAGTCAAAGGAGAAAATTATTGCAGAAAAGTCACACACCAAGCGTTTGAGACGTAAGATGGTGCATGATGGTGGAAATGACCACGTGTTCACATGCACCCACTGTGAACGGACATTTACAGCGCAAATTGGCCTTATCAGTCACACTCGCTACCGCCATAGTTAAAAGTTATTATGCCTTTTTTAAAGCACAAACTATCGTCTGTCAAGACGGCAAGGTGCCAATGATGAGTAGATATATGTCTGTTGTAATATGTAAGGTTGTATGAAGTAGATATATGAGCAGCAATCATGTCTGTTGTCTATATCTATAAAACACAATGTATGTGGGTCCGTTCTTTATGCGTTTGCGAACGGTCCATCCGATTGAGATGAAATTTTCTACATGTTTTCTTTTCATTCCCGTGCAAACAACTGTCATAGTTTTGTAGTGTACAATCAGCTATTTACTTACTAAAATTTAATATTAAAATTTACATTATCATTTCTATATAGCAAGGGGACTTAACATAAGAAAAGTTATTTCAAGGGGCATAACTTTTAATAACATTGCTATTATTTTATATATAGATTGTTGCATTGTTTTCAAAGATTTATAAACTCTTTGTCTACAGTTATTTACAGGCATATGAGTTATAATAAATAATGATATAATCTTTAAGGCATTTTCATAGTTTTCCTAAAAATAATTCATCTATTTAAATAGTGAATATTTTCTAACTCATCTTTTTATTTTTCTTCAACAGCACATTAATTTTTTTTTTTAACATTCTCATATGTATGGAGCGTTACACCCACATTGGGTATTTATGATGCCCATGTTAAAAGTTACTTTTCATGCATTTTAATTTGTTGTCAAAGAAATGCTTCATAGGAGATGTTGAATGAAAGAATGTATGAGAGGAAATAGAGAAGAAGGGCAGAATGTAGGACGGGCCTGCGTTCGTTAAAAAAAAAAGTAATTTTTTGTGAGAGAAAGTTAGTTGCATATCGTTTGCAGTACTCTGCAGTCAACCCACCGCCCACCATTTATTGGCTGTTCGTGATATCTTGGTAAGTTTACTTTAGATAGATCTCTTCCAATCATATTTTCTACTATCAATCTATCTATTCTTCTATTCTATCTATATTTTTAATGGGAACAGGCCGAACATAGATAGATAGACAGACAGACAGACAGATAGTCGGAAACGGGAACGGGAGCTTATATGACTACTTATATGAATTAAATTAGATGCTCCCCACCAGGGCTGGGGCGAAGTCGGGTCGGGTCGGACAGACAGATAGACAGACAGACAGATAGTCGGGAACGGGAGCTTATATGACTACTTATATGAATTAAATAAATGAGATGCTCCCCACTAGGAACTGGGTGAAGCCGGGCCGGGTCAGACAGACAGACAGATAGTCGGGAACGGGAGCTTATATGATTACTTATATGAATTAAATTAGATGCTCCCCACCAGGAGCTGGGTGATGCCAGGCCGGGTCAGACAGACAGACAAGCAGACAGATAGATAGATAGATCCCCGCCAGGGCCTGGGCGAGGCCGGGCCAGCTAGTAGTATATATGGTTGTATGTAGTAAATGTATGTCTGTTGTAATATGTAAGGTTGTATGTAGTAGATGTGTCTGTTGTGTATTATTCGGCTGATAACAGACACTGATAGATTGTTGTGTTGACAAGGCGATGGATGTATCTGACACAAATTGTTCTGTAGATTGTTGTGTTGACTAGGCGATGGATGTATCTGACAGAAATTGTTCTGTTGCAAGCAGCTAATGGCAGTTTGACATTGGCAGGTGCTCAGTTGTTGGAAGCACTGGAGAATAGTGTCAGCAAGTATCCAGTGAAAGAAGGCCGCTTCCCACAAGTGGCAGGAATCTCATTTGGATTTGATCCCACACATCCTCCTGGGAAACGAGTTGGGCATGAGTTGGTCAAAGTACAGGATGAATACATTGACCCTGACAAGGTGCGTACTCATTTCTTCATGTATTGTGGTAGCCAGAAATCTATGGCAATTTTAGGGGGCAGAGAGGGAGAGTTTGTGGTAGCCAGAAATCTATGGCAGTTGTAGGGGCAGAGAGAAAGAGAACAAAAATCTTTATCTTTATTTTCAAAAGGTTAAGAATTGGGCACGCAGGCCCATCTGACATTCTGCCCTTCTTCTCTATTTCCTCTCATACATTCTTTCATTCAACATCTCTTATGAAGCAATTCTTTGACATCAAAAGAACAATAAGCATTAAAACGCATGAAAAATAATCAATAATACATGACTCGTTGAGGCAATGTTTAACATAGGCATCATAAATACCCAAGGTGGTGTAACGTGCCACACATATGGGAATTTTTTTTTTTTCTCCCTAGCTAGTTGTCATTAGAGATAATTTACCATTATTATTGTCTTTGTTGCTGTTTTTTTTTTGGTAAGGGGGCATGTAGTCTGTCCTGAGGTAGTGTTCAAACAGGTTGCGACTGTATGTATAATGATTGGTGGTGTCTTTGATTTCTTGTGGCAGAGTATGCTAAACTTGTTTTATATAAGTCTATCCTAGGTTTAGGGACATGAAGTATATTTAGTTGTTCGCTATGTCTTGCGTTATATTTAAACAATGGCCAAAGGTAGCTTGGGGCATTTTGAAATAGGATTTTGTGAGTTAGTTTAGCCTTATTAAAAAGCAGGCGTTTGTGGAGTGGCAGTAACTGAAGACTTTCATGTAGGTTAGAATTGTCTGTAAACTTATCACCATTGATTAGACCCACTGCCCTTTCTGGAGTGAATAAAGGCGTTTTGTTATTGATTTGGAGCATCCATCCCAGATTGTGGAGCAATAATCAATATGTGTTTGTATGTGGGAAGTATAGAATACCTTTCTTGTGTTTTCGTTGAGGAAGTTGGTATACTGTTTTGGCTATTTGTTTAACTAGAGCATGAACATGGGAATTAAAGGATAGATTTTGATCTATGATAAGACCCAGTGCCTTGTGCTCGGTTACACTTTCTATAGGTGTGCTACCAATGTGCAACTGAAGAGTTCTCTGCGAATTTAGAGTGTGAAGTCTTTGCCTGGTTCCTATTAACATAGATTTTGTTTTAGAAATGTTAATTTGCATGCGGTTTGCATGACTCCAATTAACTACACTATTTATTTCCTGTTCCAAGGATAATTCTAGCACATTACAATCAATAGCATTTGTATATACTGTGCAGTCGTCTGCAAATAGATCGCAGGATGATGACAGATATAAGGGAAGATCATTTATATAAATGGCAAATAACAGAGGGCCAAGTATAGACCCCTGAGGTACTCCAGTATTAATGGTAATGGCTTGGGATAGAGATTTATTGTGATGCTACTTGTTTTCTGTCTAATAAAAATGAGTTTATGAATGTCACTATATTAAAGCTTACTTTCATTGTTTCTAGTTTTTTTAATTAGGATAGTATGATCTATCATATCGAATGCTTTTTTAAAGTCTATAAACATCGTTCCACATATAGTATTGTTGTTAATATTTTGATGCCAGTTGTCATGTTTGTTAGAGCCGTATGATAGTGAGGATAATATGGAAATTGGCCTGCAGTTACTCATGAGACGATTATCTAGTGAACCAGTTTTTAAATGAGGATACACTTTAGCGATTTTAAAGGCTGATGGGAAGTGACCTTTGGTGAGACATTGATTATATATAAAAGTTAGTGACTCGCAGATCGCCAGTGCAGGATAGTGAAGAGAGAGAAAGAGATAGAGAGAGAGAGATAGTTTGTGGTAGCTAGAAATCTGTGGCAGTTGTAGGTGGGGGAGGGGGGGGGGCTAAGAGAGAGAGAGAGGGTGTTTGTGGTAGCTATAAATCTATGGCAATTGTAGGGCCAGAGAGAGAAAGAGGGAGATTGCGAGAGAGTTTGTGGTAGCTAGAAATTTATAGCAATTGTAGGGGGCAGAGAGAGAGAGAGAGTTTGTGGTAGCTAGAAATATTTTGCAATTGTAGGGGCAGATAGATAAAAATGGGAGAGAGAGACAGAAGAGAGAGCGAGGGAGAGAGTTTGTGGTAGCTAGAAATCTATGGCAATTGAAGGGGACAGAGAGAGAGAGAGTTTGTGGTAGCTATAAATCTCTGGCAATTGAAGGGGACAGAGAGAGAGAGAGAGAGAGAGAGAGAGAGAGAGAGAGAGAGTTTGTGGTAGCTAGAAATCTATGGCAATTATAGGGGACAGAAAGAGATAGAGAGAGAGAGTTTGTGGTAGCTATAAATCTCTGGCAATTGAAGGAGAGAGAGAGAGAGTTTGTGGTAGCTATAAATCTCTGGCAATTGAAGGGGACAGAGAGAGAGAGAGAGAGTTTGTGGTAGCTATAAATCTCTGGCAATTGAAGGGGGGAGGGAGGGAGAGTTTGTGGTAGCTATAAATCTCTGGCAATTGAAGGGGACAGAGAGAGAGAGAGAGTTTGTGGTAGCTATAGATCTCTGGCAATTGAAGGGAAGAGAGAGAGAGAGAGAGAGAGAGAGAGAGTTTGTGGTAGCTATAAATCTCTGGCAATTGAAGGAGAGAGAGAGAGAGAGTTTGTGGTAGCTATAAATCTCTGGCAATTGAAGGGGACAGAGAGAGAGAGAGAGAGTTTGTGGTAGCTATAAATCTCTGGCAATTGAAGGGGACAGAGATAGAGAGAGAGAGAGTTTGTGGTAGCTATAAATCTATGGCAATTGAAGGGGGGAGGGAGAGAGAGTGTGTGGTAGCTATAAATCGCTGGCAATTGAAGGGGACAGAGAGAGAGAGAGAGTTTGTGGTAGCTATAAATCTCTGGCAATTGAAGGAGAGAGAGAGAGAGTTTGTGGTAGCTATAAATCTCTGGCAATTGAAGGGGACAGAGAGAGAGAGAGTTTGTGGTAGCTATAAATCTCTGGCAATTGAAGGGGACAGAGAGAGAGATAGAGAGAGAGAGTTTGTGGTAGCTATAAATCTCTGGCAATTGAAGGAGAGAGAGAGAGAGAGAGTTTGTGGTAGCTATAAATCTCTGGCAATTGAAGGGGACAGAGAGAGAGAGAGAGAGAGTTTGTGGTAGTTATAAATCTGTGGCAATTGAAGGGGACAGAGAGAGAGATAGAGAGAGAGAGTTTGTGGTAGCTATAAATCTCTGGCAATTGAAGGGGGGAGAGAGAGAGTTTGTGGTAGCTATAAATCTACGGTATTGACCATTAAGCAATTGTCTCCAGGACTACCACCTGGCTACCAAGGAGTACCTGGCTCAAGGCAAAGATGGCTATGATGTCTTCAAACAATGCCCTGTGCTGGTGGGTGTGATACTTTCTGACATTTCTATCTCAGCAAATGTTTACATACTTATATTTTCTGACATTTCTACCTCAGCAAACCTTTACACATTGAAACTTTTTGACATTTTTACATCAGACAACCTTTACATTGTGATTCTTTCTGACATTTCTTCTTCTTCTTTTCGTTCATCCTGAGTGTTTTTTCAGATGTGATTGCGGTGTGTCTGTTATGCGCCCTTGGGCCGAAACCCGTAGGCCAACACATCGACTTTAGCGTGCTTTTTTGACCAGGTAGCATTCCTGGGAGACTCTCACTTTTGTGGTGCCATCTGCAACCATGCTGGCCAAGGTTGAACGGTCGAAGACAACGGTCATCCCTCAAAGGAAGGCAGGGACAGTCCATAGCATTTTCCGCCATCCAAGGTTGCTTCCATAGTTGCAGGGCCGACACATAACGCTCTGGATCTGGGCTCACCGAGGGAGATCGTCACGTCCTGCTCATGGCTGCTTTAAATCCTCTCTTCAATATATTGGTCATTTCGTTTCCCCGGGTCATTCCCGCACAAACCAGACAGGTTTGCAGACGGCATCCACTCAGCGAGTTTTCGGACATGTGCTTGTCGTTGCGCCCATCAGAGCTTTTCCAGGCACAACAGACATTCGGAAAACTACCTAGTCAGAGCTGTTCCGAACAAGAGCGGCATTCGGAAACTAGGTAGTCAGAGCTGTTCCTAGCATGAGAGACATTCGGACGAGACATTTCACTCGGACGTAATTGCGTAGTGTCAATTTTTAGTTTGCCACCCTGTAGCATGATGTCTTCAGACGTTCGCATCCCCAGTCCATTTACATTTCTCAATACTCAGTAGTTAACCACGTAAGCCGTCGTGATACCTTATCTAAAGATAGAATCGTAGATTCTAGATCGAGAGAGGGTAGATGAATGGTGGGGACTCAATTTCATTGGGTAACCCTTGGGCTGGTAACGCTCCTTAATACATAATTAGCCCGCCAGTCGAAGCCTTGATTCCATCCCGTAAGGACGTGTTCAAGATGCAGTGGGAAAATTTGCCCAAAAGCATTCTTTGGGATGTGGTCATCTGCACATCAGGTACCTAAATCATTTAATATGTTATGTGTAAAGCTGATGAAGTGAGAGAGAGACGAATGGCCGAGTATTTTCTTGAGAAAATGTGAAAGAAGACAGAACTTCGTTGTACAGTGACTCTAAAACTGCTGCTCAAAACCTGTCATGTCTACCGCAGTGAAACATTCTTACCATGTCTATTGTCTGTCTGATTTGATGATTTGCATATGCTTATGACTGTAAACCACGCTCAATGCATATGGCAAAACCTTTGTGCGCTCTGAACATTCGTTGAGTGCCTATCATGACCATTCTTAACCAAACTGTACCTTGCTCTTGAGAGTTACCTTTGGCAGCTTTGTTTCAGAATGTGTGATGCTATATACTGCATGTAATTTCTCCCTTATAATGGCTGAGAATGTTTGAGTGAATGAGATGGTAATTATATAATTAACTTCTCATATTTGTAAAACTAAAGACACTTATTAAATCCATGTTTGCAGGACTGCATTGCACTGTAGAAATTAACCTACAGTGTTTGTCGGATGAATACATGGGAAGGCTCATGCTATTTGTCAGGGAAAATTCATGTTTTCTTTCATTATGTGTATTCCACATGTGAAGGCGGGTGTTTATTAACAGAGAATGAGGAAGATGGGGGAGGCCTTTCAATTACCAGGACAACTCCAGGGAAGTCCTGAGCTCTAGCTTCAACTCCAGCTGAAAAATAAGACTCCATAAAGTACCACATGAACAACAGGTTGCAAATGGTCAGCCTGAATCCACTAATTCTGGCCTATACAGGTGGCACTGAGGAAAAGTCTTGATTAAAAGCCTAAAACAGGGATACTCTCCAATTTTGTAAAAGCCCCAGGCTATATCTTCAAGATAAATTCAAGAAGAAACCTTAAGAGGAGAGATTACCTGGTCTTCAGCATGTCACTACTGGCTAAGAGTGGACATTAAAGGTGCACTTGGAGCAAACCATATCACAGCTTATTATTAATATTGGCTGAAAGGCTAATGGAGAAGAAGTATAGAACATAGAGCAAAATTCTCAAAAATGGATTAGTGATAATTAGATGTGGTGATTTAGTTACATCAGAACCTTTTGTGGGAGATAGACTGGCAGAGAAGAATGATGGGACATAATAGTTTTTAGATCTTCATCTACTGAAAAGTAAAACTAATCCCAAACTATCAACTTTGCGAACAGTCTACTCACCCTTCGGAAGGACATGTTTGTCACTTGCTTCGGACTAGTCAAAGTGGGGAATAGCCTGAACTGGAGAAACATTATGGGGAGAACTGCAACCTGAGCTGTCCAACACCATCATAGGTGCTAAAAGCAGAAGGTCCCTATACTTGTGCCCGGCTATAGGTTTATCATGTGTTTTCCTCATTTGACGGTTGGAAAAGTGATAGCATGATTACAGTGTTGTGGTGTAGGATAACCTATGGTGTAGAGATGTGAAGGAGGAGGGTTTGTTTTAGATTAATGTTTCTGTGGGGATGTTGAGTGATGTGTTTGGGTTTTCATAGATAATGTCACTATAATTTGCATATAAACATATTTGAGATGTAAATTGTTGGCAGAATATGAAGCCTGAGTCTTCACTTGACCTCATCAGACATTAATAAAGTATTAGTTGTAAGAGAACAGTTTTGAGATATATGTCCCTGTGGTTGTCTTGTCCAACTGGTGTCAAGCATCTTCATGGTGACTGTTACTCTACTGTTGTGGTTGGTTACAGAGATTGTGAAAGTTCTGTGTGGTTGTTGTCAAGTATCTTCCATGATGTATGACTTGTCTAATCTGTTGGTGTGATCATTCCTTTGTGAATGTTTGTCCAACTGTTGTCAAGATCTTCTCATGTTGTCTTGTTCGACCAGTGTAAAATACAGTTGTTGTTATGTTCACTACAATGGTACAATTGTCAATGTGATCATTTGTCCAAGTGTCTTGTGTCACTTGAAACAAATAATTAGAGATCAAACATGAGGTTGGCGATCAGAGCACAGTCAGCTGGAAGATGAGAGAACTGCTTTCATTGGTTACTGTGGCTAACTGCCAAGATCTCTCTATATATGGCCTAGAAGAGAAATCATCAATAAATAATTCTGTGTAGAACTTAACTTGTGTCTAATTTCTCACAGTGGGGGTACTCGATGAGCCAAAATTCTGAATGGTTTCTCTACAAGGGTTATGCGAGAATAAATATCAATACCTCTAGACAACACTTGCTGTTACTAACCTGTATCTTTTATAGAGAGATATACTTTATAGAACTTCACTCATTGGAACTTCTGTAATTCTCTATAAACCCACAAAAAACCTCACACACCCGTAGGACGACACTTCCGACTTCAGCGGGCATTTTTTAATGAGGTTAGCCTTCCTCTGGTTTCGAGGCACGTTGGACTGTTGTGATGTCGCTAACATCTCAGCTGGTCAAGACAGAACGATGAACGACATCGTGGTCGGCCCTCAAGGGAAGGCAGGGGCAGACCATGAGCATTCCCTCGCTATCCAAGGAGGCTTCCATAATTGCAGAGCCGGCACATATTGCTCTGTGACTGGGCTCACCCGAGGAGTTGCCACGTCCTGCTCATGGCTGCTTTAGTTCCTCACTTCCACTTGTTGGGCAACCCGTTTGCCACTGATCGTTCAAGCACACACCAGGGACGGTCAGACTGCAAGCGACACCCACTCGGTAAGCTTTTGCTTTTGACTTCGGACCACGCAATAGGTTCGCTCGCCGTGCGTTCCATTTTGCGTCATTGAGATGTTCTTCCACTTTTGTCTACACTCTATGAGTTAGATACAATTTTCGTATCCATTTTCTTCGACTGGGGCACTTTTTTTACTTTTTGTACTCGCTCACGAGGTAGGCTACTTGTGCTGCCGGTTCAACACCTTACCTTCGTGCAGCGGTGAACGAGGAACGGCCTGACCCTCTCATACGGGAATCTCTCATATCCCCCAGCTGAGAGTCTTCGAACTTCTATCAGACCAGAGCATGTAGCTTGCTCAGTATCACGCCTTTTTTCGAAAGGTGGCTATCGGCCCGGCTCTCAGGTCCGAGGGTTTGTGGCTTAGAGGCGTTCAGCCACAGCCCTCGACAGGGAGCCTTTAGTGTTTTGTCCGGACCAAGAACTTCTGCCTTCGTGCGCCTGATTTAAATTTTTGACTGCTATCCTCAGTCTCACCTGCAGAGCAGCAGGTTGTGTCTCTCTTAGTCTGGTCCCTATCCCATATGCTGTCCGATATGTAGTTTTTCACCCATCGGCAAGCACATGGGGTCGATGGGACACGCAAGCTCCCCCACCACGGCAAGGTGGAGACACATCGGGGGAGCTGACATTTCTATCTCAGCAATCATTTACACAGTGATACTTTATGACATTTCTACCTCAGCAGACATTTACACAGTGAGATTTTCTGACATTTCTACCTCAGCATTCACTCACACAGTGATACTTTCTGACATTTCTTCCTCAGCAATAATTTGCACAGTGATAATTTTTGACATTTCTTATCTCAGCAATCATTTACACAGTGATACTTTCTAACATTTCTATCTCAGCAAACATTTGCACTGTGATACTTTCTGACATTTCTGAACAGTCTCCATCATTGTCAATTTGATAGATTATTGCTGAACAGTCTCCATCATTGTCAATTTGATAGATTACTGCTGAACAGTGCCCATCGTTGTCAACAATGGTGCAGAATCACTTTGAAGCTGTGCAGATCTTCCTGGGAGAGAAGCACTGCAAGTCTGGTCATCGACAGAGCCTGGTATCACTGAAGAGGTCAGCATCATTGACTGGTTCTCTTGGCCTACTCTAGAATATCATATACATGATGACAGCACACATACATACAGATTACTGTCATCAACCTCTGATGACAGCACACATACATACAGATTACTGTCATCAACCTCTGATGACAGCACACATACATACAGATTACTGTCATCAACCTCTGATGACAGCACACATACATACAGATTACTGTCATCAACCTCTGATGACAGCACACATACATACAGATTACTGTCATCAACCTCTGATGACAGCACACATACATACAGATTACTGTCATCAACCTCTGATGACAGCACACATACATACAGATTAGTGTCATCAACCTGGCATAAATCTCTGATGACAGCACACATACATACAGATTACTGTCATCAACCTCTGATGACAGCACACATACATACAGATTACTGTCATCAACCTCTGATGACAGCACACATACATACAGATTACTGTCATCAACCTCTGATGACAGCACACATACATACAGATTACTGTCATCAACCTCTGATGACAGCACACATACATACAGATTACTGTCATCAACCTGGCATAAATCTCTGATGATAGCGCACATACATACACATGACTGTCATACATCTCTAATAACAGCACACATACATACAGATGATTGTCATACATCTCTGTTATTCAGTTCATAGGTTTTTTTAATACTTCTCAGTAAATGTCCATGTTTGTAGGAGATTCTACCACATAAAGCAACAGACATTCAGGTGTAATAAATCTCAGTAAATATCCAGTTTTGTGTGAGATTCTACCAAATAAAGCACCAGCTATTACGGTGTAATAAATTTCAGTAAATGTCCTAATTTATAGGAGTTTCTAGCATATAAAGCAACAACAGCCACCAGGGTGTAATAAATCTCAGTAAATGTCCTAGTTTATAGGAGTTTCTAGCACATAAAGCAACAGTCATCGGGGTGTAATAAATCTCAGTAAATGTCCATGTTTGTAAAATATTCTAGCACATAAAGCAACAGACTAGTAACAACAATGCCATGGAATTGTTCACAACCTCTCTACACATTCCCCTCTTCTGGTGTACTCTTCCTTCCCAGGAAGCATGATGTATTTCAGCTTGATTGCTCTAGTGAGATGATGTCTGTATTACTTTAGTGAGATGATGTATGTATTACTTTAGTACGATAAGGTCTGTATTACTTTAATGAGAAGATGTCTGTATTACTTTAGTGAGATGAAGTTTGTATTACTTTAGTGGGATTATATCTGTATTACTTTAGTTAGCTGATCTATGTATTACTATAGTGAGATGATGTCTGTATTACTCTAATGTGAAGATGTCTGTATTACTTTAGAACGATTATGTCTGTATTACTTTAGTGAGATGATGTATGTATTACATTAGAAGGATTATGTCTGTATTACATTAGTGAGATGGTGTCTGTATTACTTTAGTGAGATGATGTTTGTATTCCTTTAGTAAGATGATGTTTTATTACTTTAGTCAGATGATGTCTGTATTACTTTACTGAGGTGGTGTCTGTATTACTTTAGTGAGATGATGTCTGTATTACTTTAGTGAGGAGATGTCTTATTACTTTAGTGAGATGATGTCTGGTTTATTTTAGTAGGATGATGTCTGCATTACTTTAGTGAGATGATGTCTGTATTACTTTAGTGAGATGATGTCTGTATTACTTTAGTGAGATGATGTCTGTATTACTTTAGTGAGATGATGTTTTTATTACTTTAGTGAGATGATGTCTGTATTACTTTAGTAGGATGATGTCTTATTACTTTAGTGAGATGATGTCTGCATTACTTTAGTAGGATGATGTCTGTATTACTTTAGTGAGATGATGTCTGCATTACTTTAGTAGGATGATGTCTGTATTACTTTAGTGAGATGATGTCTGTATTACTTTAGTGAGATGATGTCTGTATTACTTTAGTGAGATGATGTCTGTATTACTTTAGTGAGATGTCTTATTACTTTAGTGAGATGATGTCTGTATTACTTTAGTGAGATGATGTCTGGTTTATTTTAGTAGGATGATGTCTGTATTACTTTAGTGAGATGATGTCTGTATTACTTTAGTGAGATGATGTCTGTATTACTTTGGTGAGATGATATCTGTATTACTTTAGTGAGATGATGTCTGGTTTATTTTAGTAGGATGATATCTGTATTACTTTAGTGAGGAGATGTCTTATTACTTTAGTGAGATGATGTCTGCATTACTTTAGTGAGATGATGTCTGCATTACTTTAGTGAGATGATGTCTGCATTACTTTAGTGAGATGATGTCTGTATTACTTTAGTGAGATGATGTCTGTATTACTTTAGTGGGGTGATGTCTTATTACTTTAGTGAGATGATGTCTGTATTACTTTAGTAGGATGATGTCTTATTACTTTAGTGAGATGATGCCGGTATTACTTTAGTGAGATGATGTCTGTATTACTTTAGTGGGGTGATGTCTTATTACTTTAGTGAGATTATGTCTGTATTACTTTAGTAGGATGATGTCTGTATTACTTTAGTGAGATGATGTATGTATTACTTTAGTCAGATGATGCCTGTATTACTTTAGTCAGATGATGCGTGTATTACTTTAGTCAGATGATGCATGTATTACTTTAGTGGGGTGATGTTTGTATTACTTTAGTGAGATGATGTCTGTATTACTTTAGTGGGGTGATGTTTGTATTACTTTAGTGAGATGATGTTTGTATTACTTTAGTGAGATGATGTCTGTATTACTTTAGTGAGATGATGTCTGTATTACTTTACTGAGATGATGTCTGTATTACTTAAGTGAGATGATGTCTGTATTACTTTAGTGAGATGATTTCTGTATTACTTTAGTGAGATGATTTCTGTATTACGTTAGTGGGGAGATGTCTTATTACTTTATAGAGATGATGTCTGGTTTACTTTAGTAGGATGATGTCTTATTACTTTAGTGAGATGATGTCTGTATTACTTTAGTGGGGTGATGTTAGTATTACTTTAGTGAGATGATATCTGTATTACTTTAGTGAGATGATGTCTGTATTACTTTAGTGAGATGATGTCTGGTTTACTTTAGTAGGATGATGTCTTATTACTTTAGTGAGATGATGTCTGTATTACTTTAGTGGGGTGATGTTTGTATTACTTTAGTGAGATGATGTATGTATTAATTTAGTGGGATGCTGTTTGTATTACTTTAATGAGATGATGTCTGTATTACTTTAGTCAGATGATGCATGTATTACTTTAGTCAGATGATGTCGGTATTACTTTAATGGGGGATGTCTTATTACTTTAATTAGATGATGTCTGTATTACTTTACTGGGGTGATGTCTTATTACTTTAGTAAGATGATGTCTGTATTAGTTTACTTGGGTGATGTCATATTAATTTAGTGTGATGATATCTGTATTACTTTACTGGGGTGATGTCTTATTACTTTAGTGAGACGATATCTGTATTACTTTAGTGAGTGGTTGTCTGTATTTCTCTAATGAGACGATGTCTGTATTACTCAAGTAAAACATTGTCTATATCACTCAGAATGTCAGTAAGAGCGCCTTTCTTTATGTAGTTGTGTCTACATCTGTTTAACATCCCGTACAGTAGTGTGAGATTGATGTGACTCTATATATTGTTTAACTTTCACTACAGTAGTGTGAGATTTTATGTGACTCTAAATATTGTTTAACTTTCACTACAGTAGTGTGAGATTGATGTGACTCTATATGATGTTTAACTTTCACTACAGTAGTGTGAGATTGATGTGACTATATGTTTAGCCTTCACTACAGTAGTGTGAGATTGATGTGACTATATGTTTAACCTTCACTACAGTAGTGTGAGATTGATGTGACTATATGTTTAACCTTCACTACAGTAGTGTGAGATTGATGTGACTCTTAATATTGTTTAACTTTCACTACAGTAGTGTGAGATTGATGTGACTCTATATGATGTTTAACTTTCACTACAGTAGTGTGAGATTGATGTGACTATATGTTTAGCCTTCACTACAGTAGTGTGAGATTGATGTGACTATATGTTTAACCTTCACTACAGTAGTGTGAGATTGATGTGACTATATGTTTAACCTTCACTACAGTAGTGTGAGATTGATGTGACTCTTAATATTGTTTAACTTTCACTACAGTAGTGTGAGATTGATGTGACTCTATATGATGTTTAACTTTCACTACAGTAGTATGAGATTGATGTGACTATATGTTTAACCTTCACTACAGTAGAGTGAGATTGATGTGACTCTATATGATGTTTAACATCACCTACAGTAGTGTAAGATTGATATGACTATATATGATGTTTAACTTTCACTACAGTAGTGTGAGATTGATGTGACTATATATGATGTTTAACATCCCCTACAGTAGTGTGAGATTGATGTGACTCTATATGATGTTTAACCTTCACTACAGTAGTGTGAGATTGATATGACTATATATGATGTTTAACCTTCACTACAGTAGTGTGAGATTGATATGACTATATATGATGTTTAACCTTCACTACAGTAGTGTGAGATTGATGTGACTATATGTTTAACCTTCACTACAGTAGTGTGAGATTGATATGACTATATATGATGTTTAACTTTCACTACAGTAGTGTGAGATTGATATGACTATATATGATGTTTAACCTTCACTACAGTAGTGTGAGATTGATATGACTATATATGATGTTTAACCTTCACTACAGTAGTGTGAGATTGATATGACTATATATGATGTTTAACCTTCACTACAGTAGTGTGAGATTGATGTGACTATATGTTTAACCTTCACTACAGTAGTGTGAGATTGATATGACTATATATGATGTTTAACTTTCACTACAGTAGTGTGAGATTGATCTGTTTTGTCTAAAACCCGCCTGGTAGTCACCTAATATGTCTTCTGAATATGGTTTTAGTCTATTTCTCGGCTATTTGTCGTAAGATATTGTTTAACTTATTCTTACGACAAATAGCCGAGAAACATTGGGAATATAAAAGAGATATCCATAACATTTTTGTGGATTTTAAAAAGGCTTATGATAGTGTCCATAGGAATAGTCTATGGAATGCTATGCAGGAATTTGGAATACCAAGGAAGTTAATCAACATGACCAGACTATGCATGGAAGATACTTATAATATAGTAACATATAAAGGCAGGAAATCAGACCCCTTCCAAATAACATCTGGCTTGAAACAGGGTGATGCACTATCGCCGCTCCTTTTCAATCTGGCTCTAGAGAAAGTTGTAAGGAAGATAAAGGAGGAATGTGATATTGGAGGAACATCCAAGCTGCTTGGTTATGCAGATGATATAAATATTATAGGGCAAAGTGAACAAAAGACATTGGAAATATTGACTCACTTAAAGGAAAAAGCCCAACAGATGGGGCTGGTTATCAACCAAGATAAGACAGAATATATGGTAATTTCAAGAGACGGAATGGCTAAAAACTCTGGCCACATACAAATAGATAATATGACCATTAAAAGAACGGAAACATACAAATACCTGGGTACAATCTTCAACTGCTCCAACATCATAAGGGAAGAAATACAAACTAGAATCAACTCTGGAAATAAGATATACTATGCACTACAACATCTACTAAAATCAAATGCGCTATCTCGTAACACCAAAATCACAATATACAAAACACTGATCAGACCAGTTGTGCTGTATGGCTCTGAAACCTGGAGTACAACGAAAGGAGACGAAGCCTTGTTACAAACCTTTGAGAACAAAATTTTAAGATGCATCTTTGGACCCATTAGGGATACACAAAGTGGAGAGTGAAAAAGAAGAAGTAACAAAGACATTTATGATCTGTTTAAGTCCCCGCTAATCACTGGTATCATGAAGGCTAATAGACTACAATGGCTGGGGCATATAGAAAGAATGGAAGATAATAGGGAAACAAAACTCGCTTACACTCAGGAAATAAATGACCGTAGACCCGAGGTAGACCAAGAAGATGGTGGAGAGATAATACATGTACAGACCTACAAGCACTTGGAATCAACGACTGGCAAGAGAAGGTCCACCAGAGAGACGAATGGAGACGGATTGTATTTGCAGCAAAGAACCTCAATGGCTCAGAAGGCTGAAGCAGAAGAAGAAGTGTGAGACTGATGTGACTCTTCTTCTTCTTCTTCGTTCATCCGGATTTTTTTTCTCGGATGTGACTGCGTTGTGCCTGTTTACAGCAGAGCTGCGTTCTTGCGCCGTTAGGCCGACACATCCGACTTCTGCGGGCATTTGTTGACCGGGTTAACCTTCCCGGGGATGTGTCTCTATATGATGTTTAACTTTCACTACAACAGTGTGAGATTGATGTGTCTCTATATGATGTTTAACTTTCACTACGACAGTGTGAGATTGATGTGTCTCTATATGATGTTTAACTTTCACTACAGTAGTGTGAGATTGATGTGTCTCTATATATTGTTTAACTTTCACTACAACAGTGTGAGATTGATGTGTCTCTATATATTGTTTAACTTTCACTACAACAGTGTGAGATTGATGTGACTCTATATGATGTTTAACTTTCACTACAGTAGAGTGAGATTGATGTGACTCTATATGATGTTTAACTTTCACTACAACAGTGTGAGATTGATGTGTCTCTATATGATAACTCACATACTGCTGAGTTAATCATTCATGAGACTGTCATCAATGTAGCAGTCATAACTTTAACTTTCATTGCTGTAGCAATCATGTTGTGGCTGACTTTGCTGTAGCAATCATGTTGTGGCTGACTTTGCTGTAGCAATCATGTTGTGGCTGACTTTGCTGTAGCAATCATGTTGTGGCTGACTTTGGTGTAGCAATCATGGTTGTGGCTGACTTTGTTTGTAGCAATCATGTTGTGGCTGACTTTGGTGTAGCAATCATGTTGTGGCTGACTTTGGTGTAGCAATCATGTTGTGGCTGACTTTGGTGTAGCAATCATGTTGTGGCTGACTTTGGTGTAGCAATCATGTTGTGGCTGACTTTGGTGTAGCAATCATGTTGTGCTGACTTTGGTGTAGCAATCATGTTGTGGCTGACTTTGGTGTAGCAATCATGTTGTGGCTGACTTTGGTGTAGCAATCATGTTGTGGCTGACTTTGGTGTAGCAATCATGTTGTGGCTGACTTTGGTGTAGCAATCATGTTGTGGCTGACTTTGGTGTAGCAATCATGTTGTGGCTGACTTTGCTGTAGCAATCATGTTGTGGCTGACTTTGGTGTAGCAATCATGTTGTGGCTGACTTTGCTGTAGCAATCATGTTGTGGGTGACTTTGCTGTAGCAATCATGTTGTGGTGACTTTGGTGTAGCAATCATGTGTGGCTGACTTTGGCTGTAGCAATCATGTTGTGGCTGACTTTGCTGTAGCAATCATGTTGTGGCTGACTTTGGTGTAGCAATCATGTTGTGGCTGACTTTGCTGTAGCAATCATGTTGTGGCTGACTTTGGTGTAGCAATCATGTTGTGGCTGACTTTGGTGTAGCAATCATGTTGTGGCTGACTTTGGTGTAGCAATCATGTTGTGGCTGACTTTGGTGTAGCAATCATGTTGTGGCTGACTTTGGTGTAGCAATCATGTTGTGGCTGACTTTGGTGTAGCAATCATGTTGTGGCTGACTTTGCTGTAGCAATCATGTTGTGGCTGACTTTGGTGTAGCAATCATGTTGTGGCTGACTTTGCTGTAGCAATCATGTTGTGGCTGACTTTGCTGTAGCAATCATGTTGTGGCTGACTTTGGTGTAGCAATCATGTTGTGGCTGACTTTGCTGTAGCAATCATGTTGTGGCTGACTTTGCTGTAGCAATCATGTTGTGGCTGACTTTGCTGTAGCAATCATGTTGTGGCTGACTTTGGTGTAGCAATCATGTTGTGGCTGACTTGGTGTAGCAATCATGTTGTGGTGACTTTGCTGTAGCAATCATGTTGTGGCTGACTTTGGTGTAGCAATCATGTTGTGGCTGACTTTGGTGTAGCAATCATGTTGTGGCTGACTTTGGTGTAGCAATCATGTTGTGGTGACTTTGGCTGTAGCAATCATGTTGTGGCTGACTTTGCTGTAGCAATCATGTTGTGGCTGACTTTGGTGTAGCAATCATGTTGTGGCTGACTTTGGCTGTAGCAATCATGTTGTGGCTGACTTTGCTGTAGTAATCATGTTGTGGCTGACTTTGCTGTAGCAATCATGTTGTGGCTGACTTTGCTGTAGGAATCATGTTGTGGCTGACTTTGCTGTAGCAATCATGTTGTGGCTGACTTTGGTGTAGCAATCATGTTGTGGCTGACTTTTGCTGTAGCAATCATGTTGTGGCTGACTTTGGTTGTAGCAATCATGTTGTGGCTGACTTTGGTGTAGCAATCATGTTGTGGCTGACTTTGGTGTAGCAATCATGTTGTGGCTGACTTTGGTGTAGCAATCATGTTGTGGCTGACTTTGGTGTAGCAATCATGTTGTGGCTGACTTTGGTGTAGCAATCATGTTGTGGCTGACTTTGGTGTAGCAATCATGTTGTGGCTGACTTTGCTGTAGCAATCATGTTGTGGCTGACTTTGGTGTAGCAATCATGTTGTGGCTGACTTTGGTGTAGCAATCATGTTGTGGCTGACTTTGCTGTAGCAATCATTGTTGTGGCTGACTTTGGTGTAGCAATCATGTTGTGGCTGACTTTGCTGTAGCAATCATGTTGTGGCTGACTTTGGTGTAGCAATCATGTTGTGGCTGACTTTGGTGTAGCAATCATGTTGTGGCTGACTTTGGTGTAGCAATCATGTTGTGGCTGACTTTGGTGTAGCAATCATGTTGTGGCTGACTTTGCTGTAGCAATCATGTTGTGGCTGACTTTGGTGTAGCAATCATGTTGTGGCTGACTTTGGTGTAGCAATCATGTTGTGGCTGACTTTGGTGTAGCAATCATGTTGTGGCTGACTTTGGTGTAGCAATCATGTGTGGCTGACTTTGGTGTAGCAATCATGTGTGGCTGACTTTGGTAGCAATCATGTTGTGGCTGACTTTGGTGTAGCAATCATGTTGTGGCTGACTTTGGTGTAGCAATCATGTTGTGCTGACTTTGGTGTAGCAATCATGTTTGTGGCTGACTTTGCTGTAGCAATCATGTTGTGGCTGACTTTGGCTGTAGGCAATCATGTTGTGGCTGACTTTGGTGTAGCATCATGTTGTGGCTGACTTTGCTGTAGCAATCATGTTGTGGCTGACTTTGGTGTAGCAATCATGTTGTGGCTGACTTTGGTGTAGCAATCATGTTGTGGCTGACTTGGTGTAGCAATCATGTTGTGGCTGACTTTTGTGTAGCAATCATGTTGTGGCTGACTTTGGTGTAGCAATCATGTTGTGGCTGACTTTGCTGTAGCAATCATGTTGTGGCTGACTTTGTGTAGCAATCATGTTGTGGCTGACTTTGGTGTAGCAATCATGTTGTGGCTGACTTTGGTGTAGCAATCATGTTGTGCTGACTTTGCTGTAGCAATCATGTTGTGGCTGACTTTGCTGTAGCAATCATGTTGTGGCTGACTTTGGTGTAGCAATCATGTTGTGGCTGACTTTGCTGTAGCAATCATGTTGTGGCTGACTTTGCTGTAGCAATCATGTTGTGGCTGACTTTGCTGTAGCAATCATGTTGTGGCTGACTTTGCTGTAGGCAATCATGGTTGTGGCTGACTCTTTGTGTAGCAATCATGTTGTGGCTGACTTTGCTGTAGCAATCATGTTCTGGCTGACTTTGGTGTAGCAATCATGTTGTGGCTGACTTTGGTGTAGCAATCATGTTGTGGCTGACTTTGGTGTAGCAATCATGTTGTGGCTGACTTTGGTGTAGCAATCATGTTGTGGCTGACTTTGGTGTAGCAATCATGTTGTGGTCTGACTTTGTGTAGCAATCATGTTGTGGCTGACTTTGGTGTAGCAATCATGTGTGGCTGCCTTTGGTGTAGCAATCATGTTGTGGCTGACTTTGGTGTAGCAATCATGTTGTGGCTGACTTTGGTGTAGCAATCATGTTGTTGGCTGACTTTGCTGTAGCAATCATGTTGTGGCTGACTTTGGTGTAGCAATCATGTTGTGGCTGACTTTGGTTGTAGCAATCCTGTTGTGGCTGACTTTGGTGTAGCAATCCATGTTGTGGCTGACTTTGGTGTAGCAATCATGTTGTGGCTGACTTTCGTGTAGCAATCATGTTAGTGGCTGACTTTGGTGTAGCAATCATGTTCTGGCTGACTTTGGTGTAGCAATCATGTTTGGCTGACTTTGGTGTAGCAATCATGTTGTGGCTGACTTTGGTGTAGCAATCATGTTGGGCTGACTTTGGTGTAGCAATCATGTTGTGGCTGACTTTGGTGTAGCAATCATGTTGTGGCTGACTTTGGTGTAGCAATCATGTTGTGGCTGACTTTGCGTGTAGCAATCATGTTGTGGCTGACTTTGGTGTAGCAATCATGTTTGTGGCTGACTTGCTGTAGCAATCATGTTGTGGTGACTTTTGTGTAGCAATCATGTTGTGGCTGACTTGGTGTAGCAATCATGTTGTGGCTGACTTTGTGTAGCAATCATGTTGTGGCTGACTTTGCTGTAGCAATCATGTTGTGGCTGACTTTGCTGTAGCAATCATGTTGTGGCTGACTTTGGTGTAGCAATCATGTTGTGGCTGACTTTGGTTGTAGCAATCATGTTGTGGCTGACTTTGGTGTAGCAATCATGTTGTGGCTGACTTTGGTGTAGCAATCATGTTGTGGCTGACTTTGCTGTAGCAATCATGTTGTGGCTGACTTTGGTGTAGCAATCAGTTGTGGCTGACTTGCTTGTCAGCAATCATGTTGTGGCTGACTTTGGTGTAGCAATTCATGTTGTGGCTGACTTTGGTGTAGCAATCATGTTGTGGTTGACTTTGCTGTAGCAATCATGTTGTGGCTGACTTTGGTGTAGCAATCATGTTGTGGCTGACTTTGCTGTAGCAATTATGTTGTGGCTGACTTTGCTGTAGCAATCATGTTGTGGCTGACTTTGCTGTAGCAATCATGTTGTGGCTGACTTTGCTGTAGCAATCATGTTGTGGCTGACTTGCTGTAGCAATCATGTTGTGGCTGACTTTGGTGTAGCAATCATGTTGTGGCTGACTTTGCTGTAGCAATCATGTTGTGGCTGACTTTGGTGTAGTAATCATAACTTTATAATATATCTTTTGTGTTCAATGTGAAATGTATTCTGTCATATATGTAGCTTGTGAAATGATACTTCTCATCAGTTGTCTGACTAATTCACTATTGTTTTGATGTGTGCCTACAGACGGGAAGAGTTTGTCCGACAGCTCACTGTGGACAACAGCCAAAGAAAGTTAAACAAACTTGTCAGACAGGAGAGTATCCAAGGCCTTGAAGCAGAGCAATGTTTTCTGACCCCGAGGGTCGAGGGGAGAATCTACATTCTCACAGAGGAGGTCTCTTAGCATGTCTTGTTTTGTTCATGTTTTATGATCTCATCTGTTGTTTGTATACTTGATGTGTGGAGGTCTAAACTATTGTTTAAATACTTGATGTTTTATGATCTCATCTGTTGTTTGTATACTTGATGTATTGTGGTCTAACCTCGTTGTTTATATACTTGATGATTTAGGATCTCATCAGTTATTTATATACTTGATGATTTGTGAACTCATCTGTTGTTTATATACTTGATGTTTTGTGGTCTAAAATGTGTTTATACATTTAATGATTTAGACTGGGAAAATATATGATTTGGTGACATTAGACTGAACAAAACTATGACTTGGTGATATTAGACTGAACAAAACTATGACTTGGTGATATTAGACTGAACAAAACTATGACTTGGTGATATTAGACTGAACAAAACTATGACTTGGTGATATTAGACTGAACATAACTATGACTTGGTGATATTAGACTGAACAAAACTATGATTTGGTGATATTAGACTGAACAAAACTATGACTTGGTGATATTAGACTGAACAAAACTATGACCTGGTGATATTAGACCAACAAAACTATGACTTGGTGATATTAGACTGAACATAACTATGACTTGGTGATATTAGACCAACAAAACTATGACTTGGTGATATTAGACTGAACAAAACTATGACTTGGTGATATTAGACCAACAAAACTATGACTTGGTGATATTAGACCAACAAAACTATGACTTGGTGATATTAGACCAACAAAACTATGACTTGGTGATATTAGACTGAAAATAACTATGACTTGGTGATATTAGACCAACAAAACTATGACATGGTGATATTAGACTGAACAAAACTATGACTTGGTGATATTAGACTGAACATAACTATGACTTGGTGATATTAGACCAACAAAACTATGACTTGGTGATATTCTTCTTCTGCGCCTTCTTCTGCGCTCATCTGGAGCTGCGATATTGCGCCTTTAGGTCGACACATCCTATTCTGCGGACATTTGTTGACCGGGTTAACCTTCCCGGGTGTTTCAAAGGACATTTGACTCTCACTGTTGTGGTGTTGTCTACATCCCAGCTGGTCAAGTTAGAACGGCCAAAGACATCCCAGGCAACCCTCAAGGGAAGGCAGGGACAGACCATGTGCATTCCCCACCATCCAAGAAGGTTTCCATAATTGCAGAGCCAACATATGGTACTCTGGTGCTGGGCTAACCCCAGGAATTGTCACATCCTGCACATGGCTGCTTTACTTCCTCACTTCCGTATATTGGGCATTTCGTTCGCCACAGGCTGCTCCTCACACAAACCAGGAGAGATCATTCTGCAGACGACATCCACTCAGTGAGCTTTCAGTTCGGACTTTCCACGAAATGGGTTTGCTGGCAATGCAAAATTCCCATTCATGCCTCTGGGTTGCTTTCTTGACTCTTACTGATGTGGTGTCATCCCTATCCCAGCTGGCTCACCTAGAACAGCTGAAGACATCCCAGTTGGCCATCAAGGGAAGGCAGGGGCAGACCATGGGCATTCCCCGCCATCCAAGGAGGCTTCCATAATTGCAGAGTCAACACATAGACTTGGTGATATTAAACTGGACAGAACTATGACTTGGTGACAATAGATTGGATTAAACTATGAGTTGGTGACATTAGACTGGATAAAACTGGACAAGGTCCTCCTTTTCAGGTCCATATAAAGTCACATCCTAACTTCAAGGTCCACACATTGTTACATCCTCACTTCAAGGTCCACATGTTGTCATCCTCACTTCAAGGTCCACATATTGTCACATCCTCACTTCAAGGTCCACATATTGTCACATCCTCACTGTCAGGATCTTATATTAAGGCTCGTTGGCTAACACATGTGAGACAGTACAAGTACAACGTGATTCGACGTAAGACGCAGCAACACAAGTTCTATGGATTTATTACCACATTAAATACATAACAATAGTTACAGCAATGTACAACATATAACAACTCACTACCACAATACAGCTCATAGGTCTGACGCTCACAATATCAGTCGTTCAGCTCACAACCACGGAGATTCACACAAACGCCTTGCTCTCGACACACACGTCCGTCCAGTTCCACAGTCCCAGCTTGGTCTGAGATTAACACACACACTGCCCACTGCCTCAGGTGGGGTCACGTGGCTTTGCGTCGTCTGTCGTCAGCGCTGGTCGCGTGTCAGGTAAGAAACTTGCCAGCCGACAACTCTTGTCCGCCGGGTGCCGTAACGATGTCGCTGCTAGGCTCTGACATTCTCCCCGGGTACTTCAATGAAAGATGCCATCTTTCATTCATGATGTATGTATACACTCGGGTAGTGTTAATTTCATGTCAGAGACTACTTTTTTCCCAGTGCTATGCAACCCTCATCACAGCTTCTGTCATAGTGCAGATTTGTGTACACACACACAATGATGATGACTCAGCTCAACTCATCACAGCTTCTGTCGTAGTGCAGATTCATGTACACACACACAATGATGATAGAATAATTATTACTCTGAGCTAACTAAATCGGCAAATTCGTCTTGTTGTCTATCAGATTACAGTCTCTCATGTCCTCTCTTCTATTTCCTGCCCCCTAGGAGAGATATTACCTTCATTCTTCTACTTTCCAGAGATATATCACCTCATCTATTTTACTTTCCAGAGATATATCACCTTATCTATTCTACTTCCAAGAGATTTATCACTTCATCTACTCTACTTTCCGGAGATATATCACCTCATCTATTCTACTTTCCAGAGATATATCACCTCATCTATTTTACTTTCCAGAGATATATCACCTCATCTATTCTACTTCCAAGAGATATATCACTTCATATATTCTAGTGTGTCAGGTCTTAGTCAGATATGACTGAGCTACCGTATAACAGTAGACGGTACTACCTGCTTTCTGTTAGCGCCGAACGTTGGGCGGCGCTTACCAAACCCGACACCCCACATTGTGCCAACGGCTTCGGGCGGAAGAGCGCAATTGGGAGGATACAAGCCTTACCCTGGTGCGAGGAAATGCAAGCTAAAGACAAAATGTCATGGCAGGGCAGACCAGGCCCTAAGCCTTGGTTGGCAGCTGGTCTAGGATCGAAGCTCTGACAGGCGGACAGTTAGAGCATTGCTCTGCTGATCTGGCAGCTTCTGCAGCTTGTCTTGTTCCAGATGTAGGGGTGTTACCTTTCCTCTGGAGTGAACTAGGCAGGCCGAGAGAGGGATCATGCTGTATGGGCAACACATGATCTCTATATTTTAGCCCAGGCTTTGTGCCATGGAGAGGCAATAACTCCAACCCTGGTCTTAACTGGTCTCGGAATCAAAGCGAGAGGTAACTGTTACGGGTTATAAGTCCCTGTCAACTGGCGTTGACATGAGGCGTCACGCGTTGCCTCTGACGGTGGGAGACACCTACAGGTGTCACTGATCAGCTACCGCCCGCCTCAAGCTGGGCAGCCCCCGACCAATTGGGTGCTGATCCGCCACAGCCTGCCTCTTCTGTACTGTCCTACCCAATAGATGTATCACCTCCTCTCCTGTCCTATCCAATAGATGTATCACCTCCTCTCCTCTTCTGTCCTACCCAATAGATGTATCACCTCCTCTTCTCTACTGTCCTACCAAATAGATGTATCACCTCCTCTCCTCTACTGTCCTACTCAATAGATGTATCACCTCCTCTCCTATATTGTCCTACTCAATAGATATATCACCTCCACTCCTTTACTGTCCTGCCTAATAGATGTATCACCTCCTTTCCTCTACTGTCCTACCCAATAGATGTATCATCTCCTCTCCTCTACTGTCCTACCAAATAGATGTATCACCTCAACTCCTTTACTGTCCTACCCTATAGATGTATCACCTCAACTCCTTTACTGTTCTACCCTATAGTTGTATCACCTCTCCTCTACTGTCTTACCCAATAGTTGTATCACCTCCTTTCCTCTACTGTCCTACCCAATTGATGTATCACCTCCTCTCCTCTACTGTCTTACCCAATATGAGTTGTATCACCTCAAAACAATGTACTCCCATAGTAAATATAAATAGACAAGCCACAAACAATATGTTGTACGATTTATTGCCTGGCATATTTCACTTCATCTCGTCAGGTGCATACTGCAGAGTTATATATCACATGGAGTGATTCACTGAATAATACGTTGGCTGAAACACTTAAAACCATAATCACAGGTATTGTTATATATCACATGGAGTGATTCACTGAATAATACGTTGTCTGAAACACTTAAAACACATAATCACAGGTATTGTTATATATCACATGGAGTGATTCACTGAATAATACGTTGTCTGAAACACTTAAAACACATAATCACAGGTATTGTTATATATCACATGGAGTGATTCACTGAATAATACGTTGGCTGAAACACTTAAAACACATCATCACAGGTATTGTTCAGAAATGGAGCATTTGTTATTCTCATGGTATTCTCATGGTATTCTCATGGTATTCTCAAATTTAAAATGAAATCTTTCTGTTTACATAATACTGACTGCAACACCTAATTGCTAAGGCCTCACTATATTTGAGAAATTGTTTACTGTTCTATGAATACAGTATACAGAATGCTTTTCCTTTGTTAACTTTATTACCAAATTTTATGAGAGGTTAAGAAATCGCCGAGCAGGGCATTCTCTTGACACCAAATGAAACTTGATCAAATCAAGTTTTCATGCCAACCAAGGTATATAAGTAGAGCGGAAAGACAATTAGTAAATCAAGTAACCAAACATACACCAGTGTGGGTGGAAAAGAGAGTTAATCAGTCTTCAGGCATCCCTGTGCAGACTATAAAACACCCTCAGTGGTTTCATTTTTTTTTTCCAAATAGCACTTGCCTCAACACTTTATGAACCCACACATGTTATGTGACCGATCTAGCAGTAACAAACACTAGTTATGTGACAGGTGTAACAGTAACAAACAATAGTTATGTGACAGGTGTAACAGTAACAAACACTAGTTATGTGACAGGTGTAACAGTAACAAACACTAGTTATGTGACAGGTGTAACAGTAACAAACACTAGTTATGTGACAGGTGTAACAGTAACAAACACTAGTTATGTGACAGGTGTAACAGTAACAAACACTAGTTATGTGACAGGTGTAACAGTAACAAACACTTGTTATATGATAGATGTAGCATTCCAATACCAAAAAAGGGCAACCTGAAATTATGGACCAACTATAGAACTGTTGCCCTGATCAGTCATGCAAGTAAAATTCTACTAAAAGTCATAATGGGAAGAATTTTTAAGAAAATGGAAGAAGAAATTAATGTGGTTCAATCTGTATTTAGACAAGGAAGAGGAACAAGAGATCACATACTTGAAAACATGTGTTTAATAATTAGGGCTGTACCGGATTCAAATTTTGAAATCCGGCCGGAGCCGGATTTGGCCGGATTTATGAAGTGAGATCCGGCCGGAGCCGGAGCCGGAGCCGGATTTACAAATAAAAAAATTAAAATAAAATAACATACTACATCACTTGACTTAGGTGAGTGGAGTCACTCGACTGTTCATTACTGCAGTTCATTACTATAGACATGACAATGATGACATATCTTCTTCTTCTTCTTCTTCTTCTTCTTCTTCTTCTTCTTCAGCGTTCCGAGCCATTGAGGTTCTTTGCTGCAAATACAATCTGTCTCCATTCGTCTCTCTGGTGGACCTTCTCTTGCCAGTCGTTGATTCCAAGTGCTTGTAGGTCTGTATCTATATTATCTCTCCACCGCCTTCTTGGTCTACCTCGGGGTCTACGGTCATTTATTTCCTGAGTGTAAGCGAGTTTTGTTTCCCTATTATCTTCCATTCTTTCTATATGCCCCAGCCATTGTAGTCTATTAGCCTTCATGATACCAGTGATTAGCGGGGACTTAAACAAATCATAAATGTCTTTGTTACTTCTTCTTTTCCACTCTCCACTTTGTGTATCCCTAATGGGTCCAAAGATGCGTCTTAAAATTTTGTTCTCAAAGGTTTGTAACAAGGCTTCGTCTCCTTTCGTTGTACTCCAGGTTTCAGAGCCATACAGCACAACTGGTCTGATCAGTGTTTTGTATATTGTGATTTTGGTGTTACGAGATAGCGCCTTTGATTTTAGTAGATGTTGTAGTGCATAGTATATCTTATTTCCAGAGTTGATTCTAGTTTGTATTTCTTCCCTTATGATGTTGGAGCAGTTGAAGATTGTACCCAGGTATTTGTATGTTTCCGTTCTTTTAATGGTCATATTATCTATTTGTATGTGGCCAGAGTTTTTAGCCATTCCGTCTCTTGAAATTACCATATATTCTGTCTTATCTTGGTTGATAACCAGCCCCATCTGTTGGGCTTTTTCCTTTAAGTGAGTCAATATTTCTAATGTCTTTTGTTCACTTTGCCCTATAATATCTATATCATCTGCATAACCAAGCAGCTTGGATGTTCCTCCAATATCACATTCCTCCTTTACCTTCCTTACAACTTTCTCTAGAGCCAGATTGAAGAGTAGCGGCGATAGTGCATCACCCTGTTTCAAGCCAGATGTTATTTGGAAGGGGTCTGATTTCCTGCCTTTATATGTTACTATATTATAAGTATCTTCCATGCATAGTGTAGTCATGTTAATTAACTTCCTTGGTATTCCAATTCCTGCATAACATTCCATAGACTATTCCTATGGACACTATCATAAGCCTTTTTAAAATCCACAAAAATGTTATGGAGATCTCTTTTATATTCCCAATGTTTCTCGGCTATTTGTCGTAAGATAAATATCTGATCTATTGTTGATCTGTTTTGTCTGAAACCCGCCTGGTAGTCACCTAATATGTCTTCTGAATATGGTTTTAGTCTATTTAGTAATACTGCGGATAGTATCTTATAGCTTGTGGACAGTAGTGATATTCCTCTATAATTTCCACATTGGAACTTATCTCCTTTCTTAAAGATAGGTATCAATAATGACTCTTTCCAGTCATGGGGTAATTCTTCTGTCCTCCAGATTTTTATTATTAGTTCGTATAGCTTTAGATGTAATGCATGGCCACCTGCCTTTATAAATTCAGCAGCAATTCCATCAGTCCCAGTTGCCTTATTGTTTTTAAGTCGTGTGATTACATATAGGATTTCTTCAAATGTAGGTTCTTCAATTTGTGGTTCGCATGTTAGAACCTCTTCCTGTGGGAAAATGTTACTTGGAGCTTCACAATTTAGTAATTCAATAAAATATTCTTTCCATGTGTTGCACATTTCCTCATTGGTATTTATCATATTCCCATTTTTGTCTTTTAAACCATATGTGTTTTGTTGGTGCCCTCGTTTCATTGACTTCAGTACTTTAAAAAATTTTCTGGATTCATTTTTCTGGTGATTAGTTTCCATATCTTTGATTATATTACTCATATATTCTCGCTTCTGCTGTCTGACTATTTTTGTAGCCTCTTTACATTCATTTCTATAATGCTCTTCCTTTTGGATGTTATTGATGTCATTTAACCATACATGTCTGGCATTCTTCTTCCTAGTGACTGCTTCTTCACATTTTTGATTGAACCATCTGTTCTTTCTATGCGTGGTTAACACACCGAGACATTCTTCTGCGGTAGATTGAATTGTATTCTTGATGTTCAACCAAGTTTGGTCAACGCTTTCCTCCAAAGGGTTTTGCAAAGTTTCAAGTTTACATTTTATTTCATCTGTAAATTTCTCTTTGACTGTAATGTCTTGTAGTTTTTCTCTGTTATATGTTGGGTGTAATCTTTGTAATTTAGTATAGAAAGCTCTCTTAAGTTTTATTTTAAATTTTGCTCCAACGAGGAAATGGTCACTGTGGCACTCAGCTCCTCTATAACTTCTGACTTGCTGTATGTTTGATGCATTTCTGTTGTTAATTAAAATGTGATCTATTTGATTATAGGTTCTCTTGTCACATGATTTCCAAGTTTGTTTGTGTATATCCTTTCTTTGTAGTCTGGTACTGCTAATCTGCAGTCCTTTGGCTTCTGCCAGGTTGATGACTCTCCATCCATTATCATTTGAAGTTGTATGTAGGCTTTCCATACCGGCCACTTTTTATTAGTTTGCCTCTCTACCTATTTTTGCATTGAAGTCTCCCAGCACAATCAGGATGTCCTGTTTGGGAGTTTCTTCTATGACATCTTCCAGATCATTATAAAAGTCTTCTTTAATATCATCTTCTTTCTCTTCAGTAGGTGCATGTACATTAATCATCGTTATATTTTTCCATTTACCTTTTATTCGTAATTTACTAATCCTGTCATTAAAAGCTTTAAAGTTTAAAACGTTCCCCCATAACTCTTTTTTGATGACAAATCCTGTTCCTAATTCATGTTTATTTTGGGTGTTTCCTCCATATATTATAATCATTCCATTTTGCTCTAAAGTACCCTCTCCTGGCCACCTTATTTCTTGAATTGCTGTAATATCCATTTGATATTCAACCAGCTCCCGGGTTAGTTCTTCTGCCGCTCCAGCTCGATATAGTGTCCGTACATTCCATGACATATACTCATATTAAATCATTTAGATGTAAAATAATTACATTCACAGTAGAATAAGTAATTAAGTAATATTAAGTTCCATAAGTTCAAGATGAAACATAATACATAAGCACATAATGCTAATTTAGTAATTTTAATTGTTAGTTTTCAGTTTCAGTTTTAGTTTTCACATTGTTTTCAGTTGGCAAATTATCAGCTCAGTTACAACTCACAACAACAGTACACTGAACAGATTGAATTTATTGAAATACATTCATTTAGTAATTTCACTATTTCAGTCAGTCTTCATTATGGCTGTGAAGTTGAACTCTCAGAGTCAAGAAGAGACGAGTTGTATTTCAGGAAAATCAACGTCTCCGCATTTTCTGGTAAAAGGCTACTACGGTGGTCAGTGATAATGTCTCCTGCAGTACTGAACAGCCTTTCCGATGGCACACTTGTAGGTGGTGGTGCAAGAAATACCTGCGCCAGTCTAGCCATGCTTGGAAATCTTTGCTTATTGGCATGCCACCATGAAACTGGATCTGACTGTCGAGTTTGAAGTGGCTCTGACAGGTACTGTGTCACCTCAGTGTTAATGCTGTTGCCTTCGGCACTTGCAGAACGATCTGCGGTGGGATTTTCCCTCGACAATTGTGTCAAAACAGCTCCATAGGCTGGACTCGTACTGTGTGGCAGTGCTCACAGAAGTCAAAACACTAGTACTACTACTACTAATAGTAGCTGATGGATCCTGTGGACTGACTGTGTTTGCTGAATCAATAATGGAGTTAGCTGCTAACAGCAGATGGGCTCGTGCATCACTTCTACCACGTTCGGAGAAGAAGCACAGCTTGAATCGAGGATCCAGTAGTGTGGCACAGGTGTAAATACTGTTGGATTCAATGTCCGCAAATCTGCTGCTAACAGCTTCAAGCAGGGCTGCTTTCATAGTTTTGATCCCAGCATCACTACCTTTCTTTCTGGAGGAAAGCCATGAGTGTTTTCACTAATGGGATCACAACTGATATTGATGCCTGAGCTGCACTTATTTCACGTGTGATTTCTTCAAATGGTGCCAAAGTAGCTACCACATTCTCCATGACTGCCCACTGTTGTGCCGTTAGCCCAGTTACCGAATCAATTTCAAAATTTTCAACACAGTACAGACTGATGCTGCGCCGTTGTTCTAACAGACGTCGTAACATATAGAACGTTGAATTCCATCGTGTTGTCACGTCCTGGATAAGCTGATGTTGTGGTAGGTTTAATTCATTTTGAAGTTCATGCAAACGACTGGTTGCTGAAGAAGAGTGTTTGAAATGTCCTACCAATTTTCTTCCAGTACTGATGATGCCAGCAACATACTTTTGACTCAAAAGACCATCACGCACACACACCTGCAGTGTGTGTGCAAAACATCCAACACTTGAATAGCTGCCATCACGAAAGCATTTGGCAATGTTGAATGCATTGTCTCTCACAACAACATGGCACTTCTCACGTGCAATTGACCACTCATCCAGCATCATTTCAAAATGTGCAAGCAAGTTTTGTGGCCGTGTGATGTTCATCACATGCAGTACAATGGAAGACTACACTGCGGAGAACGAAGGAGTCTGTTAACCAATGGCCAGTGAGGCCCATAAATGACTGAGTGGTGTGTTCAGCTGTCCACATATCTGTTGTGAATTATATGTAATCAGTGTCAGATATCATTGCTGCAATTTTTACCTTCAGACGTTTACACATGTCAGGAATGATATGTTCAGCAAAGTACTTTCTTGAAGGCAATTCATACCTTTTTTCCATTGTATGCATCAACTCTCTGAAACCTGGTCGTTCCACTACTTGAAAAGGCTCCATATCTATGGCTATCATTCGGGCTACGGCAGCATGAATGCGTTTAGCATTGGGACTGTTGATGTCCCAAATTTTGGCCCGGTCCCATGCCTGCACAATTGACTGCTGGGTACTGCTGCTTGCTTTGTGCAAACACGGTCCCAGATTCATCATAGATGTGGTCGCCAATACACTGGCCTTCAGTGATGCTTTCTTTTCCATCATTTCGTCATAGCTTTTCTTGTGCATCGATCGCAAATGGGTCTGCATTGATGATGTTGAGAAGTCTTTGGGGCGATCTGATCGTCCACGCGATAACTGTTTGTCACACAACTTACATATTACCTTCGCTGAATCATCGTCTTTAACCTTGAAGTAATCCCAAACGGCGCTGTATGACTTAGATTTTGATGCCATTTTATTTTATGGGCAAGACCAAAGAAATTTACGAAAATAAATATTCAAGTCCCACAAACTCATGAAGTAATGCACCATTAAAATTCAAAATGAGTGTTTTTTTCTTAAAATTCTTATTTACATCAGCGAGAAATAGTAAACCGGAAGTGCTACTGTGCTATTGCCTAAAATTCGACGTGGCCTCATGAAACATGTACAGAAAATTCACGTGACTAGGCAACACAAATCCGGCCTAAATCCGGCAAAACTGGACCGGAGCCGGAGCCGAAGCCGGATTTGTAAAAATGGCCGGATTCCGGATTTGCCGGAGCCGGAGCCGAAATCCGGTACACCCCTATTAATAATAAAGAAGTGCAGAGAATTTAATGTACACCTATTCTCATGTTTTGTGGATTATTCAAAGGCATTTGACTGTGTACAACATCAGAAACATTGGGAAATCATGAGGAACATGGGCTTTCCATCACATGTAATACAACTCATAAAAATGCTCTATCTAGACCAACAAACGGCGGTTAGAATAGATGGCAGGACATCAGACTCGAAATAAACTAATAGGTTAGTATCTAACTATAGAAACTAATAATATAGAACTAATAATATATATAAATAATATATAGAACTAATAATATATATAAATAATATATAAAACTAATAATATATAACTATAGAAACTAATAATAACTATAGAAACTAATAAGTAAGTATTTCAGTATCCTCGCTGATGCAACGGAGTTCGTGCATTGAGCTGAGTTTCTCCAGACTCAGGTTTGAGTTAGGAGGAAAATGGAGCACTTATGGGTTAAACTGTGTGCCGTGATGTTGATCCAACGACTAAACTAAACTAAACATCAGACTGGATTGACATCAAGCAAGGAGTCCATCAGGGTTGTGTGCTGTCCCCCTATTTGTTTAACCTGTACGCTGAAAATATGTAAGAAACAGGTAGCGAAATATTTGTTTAGGTCATGACATACCAAAGATTTGGTATGCTGATGATAAAGTATTGCTATCCACAACACAGAATGGTATAGAAAACCTAATAACCCCACGCCAATTGAGTAGTGAAAATCATAACTTATATCTTAACATAGCAAAAACAAAGATAATGCACATAGATAAAACTACTATGGAGAAAGAAATATATGGTAATGAGGAAAAATTGGAGGTGGTGTAAAATTTTTAATATCTTGGGTCATTGATTACCAACAATGGTGACACAATGAAAGAAGTTAAACGACAAATAGCTATTGCTCTTCAAAGACTAAAAAACAACTGAATAAATTGTAGAGAGGGACAGATAGAACTACAAAATCAGATTTTAAGAGCATGCATCTTTCCCATTGCAACATACACCTGTGAGACCTGGACACTTACTAAACAAGCTGAACAGCGCACAAATGCCTTTGAATATAAATGTTGTAGTCGAGTTCTAAGAATATCTTGGCTAAAGAAAAGAACAAATGCATCCATACTTCAAGAGCTGAATAGTGATGAAGGTTGGCTATTAAACCATAAAACAAAGAAACTTGAAATATTTTGGTCACTTGAAACATCAAGAAAGTTTGGAGAGAACAATAATGGAGGGGTATATGCCTGGGAAGAGAGGAAGAGGAAGGCCAAAGAGAAGATGGGTGCAGGATGTGGCGGATGATCTCCACATGGGTGTATCAGATGTGGGACATCTTGCTTATGATCAAGAGGTTTTCCGTGATAGATGTAGCAGTAGATGTGATACATGTAGCAGTATCAAACACTAGTTATATATCAGACATCATCATCATCATCATCAAGTGCCGTGCCGGCTGGCGTAGGCGTTCATGGCTCTCCACAGATCTCGGTCTTTGGTGTTCTGGATCAACTCTGCCGATGATATTCCTCCATGCCACCGTCTCAGTCCGTCCAGCATCATTTCTCTTGGTCTGCCTCTGCCTCTCTTCCCCTTGATTTTTCCAGTTGTCACGATGTTCTCCAATGCCTCTCTTCTCATCACATGACCAAAGAAAGATGTTTGTCTCTTTCTTATTGTTGTATATAGTGTTCTAGTTTCATTAGCCTCTTTCAGGCAATCGTTGTTAGTTACTCTGGCAGTCCAAGGAATTCGCAACATTCGTCTTAAAAACCACATCTCTGTTGCTTCTAAGTTCTTCCTAATTTGTTCATTTACATTCCAAGATTCGCTGCCATACAGCAAAACTGGTTCTATATAGCATTTTAGTACTCTCTTTCTTACATTCATTGATAGCGACTTATTGCATAAGATACTCTTCATTTTCTGAAATGCTGTCTTTGCCTGCCCTATTCTGCTCTTAATCTCTTTTGTACATCTTCCATCTGATGTTATAAGTGCCCCTAGGTATTTAAAATTATCCACTTGGTTGAGAATTTCCCCTTCTATTTCTACGTCACATTTTGGTGTCCCCATTTTCTTTGATATCACCATTGTTACTGTTTTCTTGATATTCAAGGACAGTCCTTTCTGTGCACTCTCTGTTATTACACTGTCCAACAATTGTTGTAGGTCTGTTGCATTATCCGCTACCAATACTGTGTCATCTGCATAGCGTATATTGTTATATTATATCCTCCGATTAGTATTCCTGGCTTCTCTTTGATCTCTCTCATTATTACTTCGCTATACAGGGAGAAGAGATCGGGTGACAAGACACACCCCTGTCGTACTCCTAGCTTTATCTGTTCATAACTACCCTCTTTATTTCCCATTTTAATTGCTGCTACTTGGTTCCAGTATATATTCTTTATTATTCTTAAATCTTTCCCATCAATGTTGATATCTTCCAACATTTTAATCAGCTCATCATGTTTTACTTTATCAAATGCCTTAGTATAATCTATGAAGCATAAATATATGTCTCTTTGTTTCTCTATTGATCTTTCTATTAGTGTTCGTAATATATATATTGCATTGTTTGTGCCTTTCCCTCCTTAAATCCATACTGTTCTTCACTAATTTCCATTTTTATTTTCTTTCTTGTTCTTCTCATTATAATTCTGAGTAGAAGCTTAGTGACATGGTTTATGAGGTTAATTGTACAAAAATCTTCACAATCAATTGCTCCTGGTCTTTTTGGTATAGCTATAAATACAGATTTCAGCATATCACTGGATAAATATCCACTACTGTAAATATCATTCAACATTTTGGTTAATATATCTACTCCAAATTCTCCCAACTACTTCTAATTCTTCTATTGTGATTTCATCTGGCCCAGCTGTTTTTCCTTTCTTCATATGTTTCATAGCATCAGCGACTTCTTCTTTTAGAATAGGTGGACCTTCTAAGTTACTTTCTTCTGTTAATTCTTCCCTTTCTCCATTATATAATTCTCTTATATACTCATTCCACCTCTTCATTATAGCACCTTCCTCCAATAAAGTCTGACAAACTGTGTTTGTGCTTAGAGTGTGTTTTATCATTGATTAAAAACAATGTACTTATCTTGACAGTAGATTTCTGTATTCTTGACATTACAAATGTACTTATCTTGACAGTACATATCTGTATACTTGACATTAAAAATGTACTTATCTTGACAGTACATATCTGTATACTTGACATTAAAAATGTACTTACCTTGACAGTACATATCTGTACTCCTGAAACTGATGTGCAAGAGATGGCAGTAACCATCTTACATTTTAATGATGTGTACAACATCGAAGAACAGAGAGATGAACCGTGTGGTGGAGCAGCCCGTATGAAGTCCTATATCAAATCACAGCACCATCTTCAGCCACTAGTACTCTTTAGCGGCGATGCTCTAAATCCATCCCTGAGTAAGTATAAGATCAGTTTCAATATTCATCATATGCCATGCTGATAAGCGAGGGCGGTCATGGTGGTCTCACTCGATCACCATTGCTAATTTTTCTTCACTCGACCATACCACATGGCCAAGCTGTGTTGTTGTTGTGTGGGCTTAGTCTATCTCTATGTTGTTGTCGGGTTAGAACAATAATCAGATTATCTCGGTGTGGTTGTGTGGGGTTAGAACAATCATTACATGATTATCTCTGTGTGGTTGGGTGGGGTTAGTACAATCATCACATGATTATCTCTGTGTGGTTGTATGAAGTTAGTACAATCATCACATGATTATCTCTGTGTGGTTGTGTGGAGTTAGTACAATAATCACATGATTATCTCTGCAGTGAGCATATTTCTGAAAGGAGAGCAAATGATTCCTGTGTTGAATGAGCTCGGAGTTGCAGCAGCTGTTTACGGCAACCATGACTTTGGTGAGTAACTGACACACAACATTGTTACACATTTATATGCACACACACATACACACACACGCATGCACGCACTTTCTCTCTCTCTCTCTCTCTCTCTCTCTCTCTCTCTCTCTCTCTCTCTCTCTCTCTCTCTCTCTCTCTCTCTCTCTCTCTCTCACACACACACACACACACATACACTAGCATGAACCAGTTAGTTCACAGATCATACTCATTGCACATTGAATCATTCAGTCAATAAATGCTTGAATCCCATCATCTGTAAATCCTACATCGTGTAGCGGCTAACGACACCAGTTCTGTGTTGATTTATTAACCTTCTTTGGCTTCCTGCACAGTGTTCTTTATCTGGCCACACTTCTTTTAATTTGCTGTTCTCGCAATCTGACCATGGTTGTAGATTCACAAGCATCACTTGGTTCTTGCAAAAGTCTTACTTTTTGTAGAGCATTCAGTAAATCAGCCTGGTCCATGGCTTGTCTGCCCTCAGCCTGCTCATTTCCTTGTACACCGCATGCCCTGGCATGAAAATGAAACTAATCTATGCTAGACGTGACCACGCCAGAGACACCAACCACTGTCTTCTGATCCAACCTATCTATCTTCCTGAACATGCTCATTGAGTTACTAAGGAAGCATACCTGAGTGAAGGTCTGTGTCTCGAGCCATGTTATTGCTTTGCTTACTGCCATGACTGGTGTAACCACTCATTGACGCTAGCTCTCGCAGTGCTAGTTCCTCCATCTCGTTGTCAGTACACATACTAATGTCATCATATCATCTGGCACAGCCTTCATCTCTTTCACCGTTACTATGTCTTTTTCTGAACATTTGTTGGGACTTATCTATTTGAGGTAACCTTCTTGGCAAAAGTTTGTCCTCTCATGTCTGTCTGGTTGCTCTGCTCTAGATAGTGTTACAAAAGGGCCTTGCCCTTATTCTTGTCAGTCCTCTACCAGGTGAGATCAGTACCCTGGAAGTCAGGAATACTCTTATTCTTGACTACACCATCTTTTACGTAGTCGCCAGAACAATCTCACTGACTTGTCGCTGCTTATTCTTTTGACACAATGGGGCCCATTTCTCACTTTTTACCACTTTAACCAGTTTTTTTAAATAGCTAACTCTTCTATCCATGTCTCTTTCCAAGTGCAAGATAAGACAAGGATGAGCACCTCTGTTCCCTTTGGTATTTTGCCATTTCCTTACAGCACCACACTTATCCACCCAGGTCTTTCCACCATTATATTCCATCAAGAGGATTGCTCCCACCTTTTTTCTTGCAGTGTTGATTTCTATGCTTCTCATGCCTTATTTTACCCACCACACTTGCCCTGCACTGTCATAGTGAAATTCTTGACCTTTGACTTGTGCTGCCCGGTTCTGCCTTTCTCCACCAATATGCTGCAAGGGTGGTGGTTGCTGCCGTGGTACCCTAGGACACCCCATCCACACACCCACCCAGGTCCATAATTATTAGTGTAAGCTGATAGAGAGTTTTGTGGTCATAATTATGTATGTAGGTAAGCGGATAGAGTTTTGTGGTCATAATTATATATGTATCTAAGCTGATAGAGTTTTGTGGTCATAATTATATATGTAGGTAAGCTGATAGAGAGTTTTGTGGTCATAATTATATATGTAGGTAAGCGGATAGAGTTTTGTGGTCATAATTATATATGTATCTAAGCTGATAGAGTTTTGTGGTCATAATTATATATGTAGGTAAGCTGATAGAGAGTTTTGTGGTCATAATTATATATGTAGGTAAGCTGATAGAGAGTTTTGTGGTCATAATTATATATGTAGGTAAGCTGATAGAGAGTTTTGTGGTCATAATTATATATGTAGGTAGGCTGATAGTTTTGTGGTCATAATTATATATGTAGGTAAGCGGATAGAGTTTTGTGGTCATAATTATATATGTATCTAAGCTGATAGAGAGTTTTGTGGTCATAATTATATATGTAGGTAAGCTGATAGAGAGTTTTGTGGTCATAATTATATATTTAGATAAGCTGATAGAGAGTTTTGTGGTCATAATTATATATGTAGGTAAGCTGATAGAGAGTTTTGTGGTCATAATTATATATGTGTGTAAGCTGATAGAGAGTTTTGTGGTCATAATTATATATGTGTGTAAGCTGATAGAGAGTTTTGTGTCATAATTATATATGTAGGTAAGCTGATAGAGAGTTTTGTGGTCATAATTATATATGTAGGTAAGCTGATAGAGAATTTTGTGGTCATAATTATATATGTAGGTAAGCTGATAGAGAGTTTTGTGGTCATAATTATATATGTAGGTAAGCGGATAGAGTTTTGTGGACATAATTATATATGTAGGTAAGCGGATAGAGAATTTTGTGGTCATAATTATATATGTAGGTAAGCGGATAGAGTTTTGTGGACATAATTATATATGTAGGTAAGCGGATAGAGAATTTTGTGGTCATAATTATATATGTAGGTAAGCGGATAGAGTTTTGTGGACATAATTATATATGTAGGTAAGCGGATAGAGAATTTTGTGGTCATAATTATATATGTAGGTAAGCGGATAGAGAATTTTGTGGTCATAATTATATATGTAGGTAAGCGGATAGAGTTTTGTGGACATAATTATATATGTAGGTAAGCTGATAGAGAGTTTTGTGGACATAATTATATATGTAGGTAAGCTGATAGAGAGGTTTGTGGTCATAATTATATATATATATATGTAAGCTGATTGAGAATTTTGTACTCATAATTATATATGTGTGTGTAAGATGATAGAGAGTTTTGTACTCATAATTATATATATATGGCAAGAGAAGGTCCACCAGAGAGACGAATGGAGACGGATTGTATCTGCAGCAAAGAACCTCAATGGCTCGGAACGCTGAAGAAGAAGAAGAAGAAGAAGAAGAAGAAGAAGAAGAAGAAGAAGAAGAAAGAAGAAGATAGAGAGTTTTGTACTCATAATAATATATATATGTAAGCTGATAGAGAGTTTTGTACTCATAATTATATATGTGTGTAAGATGATAGAGAGTTTTTGTGTTTATTAACTATATATGTGTGTAAGATAATAGCGAGTTTTGTGCTTATAATTATATATATGTGTGTAAGATGATAGAGAGTTTTGTGCTTATAATTATATATATGTGTGTGTAAGATGATAGAGAGTTTTGTGTTTATAATTATATATATGTATGTAAGATCAAAGAGAGTTTTGTGTTATAATTATATATATGTGTGTGTAATATGATAGAGAGTTTTGTGTTTATAATTTTTATATATATATTATATATATATATATATATATATATATATATAATTATATTATATATATATATATATAATATATATATATATATATATATATATATATATTTTTCCCTCGTTTCCATCCTGTTTCAAGATATTGCGGTCAACATCAGCATCTTTCAGCTGTATGTTGATTCCTAGGCAAGATTACGCTCATCAGCACGCCATGACTTTTGATGCGACCGGCTCCATACTCTCATAAGTCACTGGCACGACTCGAACCACTTCTAATTCTCGTGCGCTCACGTCAACCACGAGAGTATTTGGGATTATGGAGAAAGTTGCTAACTCCTCGGCCAGGTAGCTAGTATATATATATATATATATATATATATATATATATATATATATATATATATATATATATATATATAGACACGCTGATAGTATAGTGCTTATAATTATATTGTGTGTGGGCTCATAGAGAGTGTTGTACTCATAATTATATGTATGTAAGCTGATAGAGAGTGTTATGAGTGAGTGGCACCTTGCCGTCTTTGCAGACGAAAGTATGTGAATTGGAACTAGAACTAGAATTCCATCCCACAATGCCTGGGTTCAGAGAACATGTGTTGCCCATGCAGCATGATCCCTCTCTCAGCCTTGTCTTGTTTTCTCCAGAGGAAAAGATAACCAGTACTTCTGGAACAAGGTAGGCTGCAGATGGAGAGTGTTGTACTCATGATTATATATGTCTGTAAGCTGATAGTGTTTTGTACTAAAAATCCTATATGTCTGTAAGCTGATAGAGTTTTGTACTAAAAATCCTATATGTATGTAAGCCGATAGAGAGTGTTGTACTCATAATTATATATGTGTGTAAGATGATAGAGAGTTTTTGTGCTTATAATTACATTCATGTATGTAAGCTGATAGAGAGTGTTGTACTCATAATTATATATGTATGTAAGATGATAGAGAGTTTTGTGCTTATAATTACATTCATGTATGTAAGCTGATAGAGAGTGTTGTACTCATAATTATATATGTGTGTAAGATGATAGAGAGTTGTGTGCTTATAATTACATTCATGTATGTAAGCTGATAGAGAGTGTTGTACTCATAATTATATATGTGTGTAAGATGATAGAGAGTTTTGTGCTTATAATTACATTCATGTATGTAAGCTGATAGAGAGTGTTGTACTCATAATTATATATGTATGTAAGGTAATAGGAAGTTGTGCACTCATTTTATATGTATGTAAGCTGACAGAGAGTGAGTGAGTGGCACCTTACAGTCTTGACAGACCAAAGTGAGTTGGAATTTGGCCAAAATTCCATCACAATACCTGGGCAGAGCTTCAGAGAACATGTGGTGCCCAAACGACATGTTCCCTCTTTCGGCCTTGCCTTGTTTCATCCAGAGGAATGGATAACCAATATGTCTGGAACAAGGTAGGCTGCAGACGCTGGCAGCTCAGTGTCAAACCTCTGAGACCTCGCCTCCACGAGCAGGAGACGAGCGATGGCCAGACCCTAAACCCTTGGGATTTGACTTAGAGGCGTTCAGCCTAATCCCGCAGGTAAGGGTCGTATATGCGCCCGGACCACTGGGCGCGCACAACTGTCAAATGCAAGTGTCTGGACCTTGTAAGCGTGTACTACGGTTAGACTCCCTGCCTGACTCGTGTGGCGCCCGCCGGAGATATTGCTCGTCTGTTGCAGACAAATCTCCACGACTGAATAAGTAAAGAAACGATAAACAGTGTGAACTTAGACATGCATGGTATTGTACTGATTATTATATATTTAATACTGGAGATTATCATAATCTTATCAGAATATGTGCTGGATATTATCATAATCCTCACAGAATATGTGCTGGATATTATTAATATTATAATATGACAGAATACGTACCAGGTGTTATTATAATCTGATAGAGTATCTACTGGACATTAGCATAATCTATCAGTATACATACTGTGCATTTTCATAATATGACTGAATATATGGTGTTCATTCTGGCGTAGATTTTGGAGTGGACCACCTTGAGGATGTGGCGGAGCAGTGCACATTTCCATGGCTATTGAGCAATGTTAACGACATGGTCAACAATGAACCTCTTGCACAAGGGCAGACTCATGTCATCATTGAACATGCTGGCATCAAAGTATGTCTGCCTGTGTATCTGCATGTGTGTCTGCATGTGTGTGTGTCTGGATATGTGCGTGTCTGCATATGTGCGTGTCTGCATGTGTGTGTGTCTGCATGTGTGTGTGTGTCTGCATGTGTGTGTCTGCATGTGTGTGTGTGTGTGCATGTGTGTGTGTCTGCATGTGTGTGTCTGCATGTGTCTGTCTGCATGTGTGTGTCTGCATGTGTGTGTGTGTCTGCATGTATGTGTGTCTGCATGTGTGTGTGTCTGCATGTATGTGTGTCTGCATGTATGTGTGTCTGCATGTATGTGTGTCTGCATGTATGTGTGTCTGCATGTGTGTGTCTGCATGTGTGTGTCTGCATGTGTGTGTGTCTGCATGTGTGTGTGTCTGCATGTGTGTGTGTCTGCATGTGTGTCTGCATGTGTGTGTGTCTGCATGTGTGTGTCTGCATGTGTGTGTGTCTGCATGTATGTGTGTCTGCATGTATGTGTGTCTGCATGTATGTGTGTCTGCATGTATGTGTGTCTGCATGTATGTGTGTCTGCATGTATGTGTGTCTGCATGTGTGTCTGCATGTGTGTGTCTGCATGTGTGTCTGCATGTGTGTGTCTGCATGTGTGTCTGCATGTGTGTGTCTGCATGTGTGTCTGCATGTGTGTGTCTGCATGTGTGTCTGCATGTGTGTCTGCATTAGTGTGTGTCTGCATGTGTGTGTGTCTGCATGTGTGTGTGTCTGCATGTTTGTGTCTGCATGTATGTGTGTCTGCATGTGTGTGTCTGCATGTGTGTGTGTCTGCATGTGTGTGTGTCTGCATGTGTGTGTGTCTGTATGTATGTGTGTCTGCATGTGTGTGTCTGCATGTGTGTGTGTGTCTGCATGTGTGTGTGTCTGCATGTGTGTGTGTCTGCATGTGTGTGTGCATGTGTGTGTGTGCATGTGTGTCTGCATGTGTGTCTGCATGTGTGTGTGTCTGCATGTGTGTGTGTGTGTGTGCATGTGTGTGTGTGTGTGTGTGCATGTGTGTGTGTGTGCATGTGTGTGTGTGCATGTGTGTGTGCATGTGTGTCTGCATGTGTGTCTGCATGTGTGTGTGCATGTGTGTGTGTGTCTGCATGTGTGTGTGTCTGCATGTGTGTGTGTGTGTCTGCATGTGTGTGTGTCTGCATGTGTGTGTGTGTGTCTGCATGTGCGTGTGTCTGGATATGTGCGTGTCTGCATGTGTGTGTGTCTGCATGTGTGTGTGTCTGCATGTGTGTGTCTGCATGTGTGTGTGTGTGTGCATGTGTGTGTGTCTGCATGTGTGTGTCTGCATGTGTCTGTCTGCATGTGTGTGTCTGCATGTGTGTGTGTCTGCATGTGTGTGTGTGCATGTGTGTGTGTCTGCATGTATGTGTGTCTGCATGTATGTGTGTCTGCATGTGTGTGTGTGTCTGCATGTGTGTGTCTGCATGTGTGTGTGTCTGCATGTGTGTGTGTGTCTGCATGTGTGTGTGTGTGTCTGCATGTGTGTGTGTCTGCATGTGTGTGTCTGCATGTGTGTGTCTGCATGTGTGTGTCTGCATGTGTGTGTGTCTGCATGTGTGTGTCTGCATGTGTGTGTCTGCATGTGTGTGTCTGCATGTGTGTGTCTGTATGTGTGTGTCTGCATGTGTGTGTCTGCATGTATATGTGTCTGCATGTGTGTGTCTACATGTGTGTGTCTGCATGTGTGTGTGTCTGCATGTGTGTGTCTGCATGTGTGTGTCTGTATGTGTGTGTCTGCATGTGTGTGTCTGCATGTATATGTGTCTGCATGTGTGTGTCTACATGTGTGTGTCTGCATGTGTGTGTGTCTGCATGTGTGTGTCTGCATGTATGTGTGTCTGCATGTGTGTGTGTGTCTGCATGTGTGTGTCTGCATGTGTGTGTGTCTGCATGTGTGTGTGTGTCTGCATGTGTGTGTGTGTGTCTGCATGTGTGTGTGTCTGCATGTGTGTGTCTGCATGTGTGTGTCTGCATGTGTGTGTCTGCATGTGTGTGTGTCTGCATGTGTGTGTCTGCATGTGTGTGTCTGCATGTGTGTGTCTGCATGTGTGTGTCTGCATGTGTGTGTCTGTATGTGTGTGTCTGCATGTGTGTGTCTGCATGTATATGTGTCTGCATGTGTGTGTCTACATGTGTGTGTGTGTCTGCATGTGTGTGTGTGTCTGCATGTATGTGTCTGCATGTGTGTGTGTCTGCATGTGTGTGTGTGTCTGCATGTGTGTGTGCCTGCATGTGTGTGTGTGTCTGCATGTATGTGTCTGCATGTGTGTGTGTCTGCATGTGTGTGTCTGCATGTGTGTGTGTGTCTGCATGTGTGTGTCTGCATGTGTGTGTGTCTGCATGTATGTGTGTCTGCATGTGTGTGTCTGCATGTATGTGTCTGCATGTGTGTGTCTGCATGTGTGTGTGTCTGCATGTGTGTGTCTGCATGTGTCTGTGTGTCTGCATGTGTGTGTCTGCATGTGTGTGTCTGCATGTGTGTGTCTGCATGTGTGTGTGTCTGCATGTGTGTGTCTGCATGTGTGTGTCTGCATGTGTGTGTCTGCATGTGTGTGTCTGCATGTGTGTGTCTGTATGTGTGTGTCTGCATGTGTGTGTCTGCATGTATATGTGTCTGCATGTGTGTGTCTACATGTGTGTGTGTGTCTGCATGTGTGTGTGTGTCTGCATGTATGTGTCTGCATGTGTGTGTGTCTGCATGTGTGTGTCTGCATGTGTGTGTCTGTATGTGTGTGTCTGCATGTGTGTGTCTGCATGTATATGTGTCTGCATGTGTGTGTCTACATGTGTGTGTGTGTCTGCATGTGTGTGTGTGTCTGCATGTATGTGTCTGCATGTGTGTGTGTCTGCATGTGTGTGTGTCTGCATGTGTGTGTGTGTCTGCATGTGTGTGTGCCTGCATGTGTGTGTGTGTCTGCATGTATGTGTCTGCATGTGTGTGTGTGTCTGCATGTGTGTGTCTGCATGTGTGTGTGTGTCTGCATGTGTGTGTCTGCATGTGTGTGTGTCTGCATGTATGTGTGTCTGCATGTGTGTGTCTGCATGTATGTGTCTGCATGTGTGTGTCTGCATGTGTGTGTGTCTGCATGTGTGTGTCTGCATGTGTCTGTGTGTCTGCATGTGTGTGTCTTGCATGTGTGGTGTCTGCATGTGTCTGTGTGTCTGCATGTGTGTGTGTCTGCATGTGTGTGTCTGCATGTATGTGTGTCTGCATGTGTGTGTCTGCATGTGTGTGTCTGTGTGTCTGAATGTGTGTGTCTGCATGTGTGTGTGTGTGTGCATATGTTTGTCTGCATGTATGTGTGTCCGCATGTATGTGTGTCTGCATGTATGTGTGTCTGCATGTGTGTGTCTGCATGTGTGTGTGTCTGCATGTGTGTGTGCCTGCATGTATGTGTGTCTGCATGTGTGTGTGTCTGCATGTATGTGTGTCTGCATGTATGTGTGTCTGCATGTGTGTGTGTCTGCATGTGTGTGTGTCTGCATGTGTGTGTGTCTGCATGTGTGTGTGTCTGCATGTGTGTGTGTCTGCATGTGTGTGTGTGTCTGCATGTGTGTGTGATTGCATGTATGTGTGTCTGCATGTGTGTGTGTGTCTGCATGTATGTGTCTGCATGTGTGTGTGTCTGCATGTGTGTGTCTGCATGTGTGTGTCTGTATGTGTGTGTCTGCATGTGTGTGTCTGCATGTATATGTGTCTGCATGTGTGTGTCTACATGTGTGTGTGTGTCTGCATGTGTGTGTGTGTCTGCATGTATGTGTCTGCATGTGTGTGTGTCTGCATGTGTGTGTGTCTGCATGTGTGTGTGTGTCTGCATGTGTGTGTTGCCTGCATGTGTGTGTGTGTCTGCATGTATGTGTCTGCATGTGTGTGTGTGTCTGCATGTGTGTGTCTGCATGTGTGTGTGTGTCTGCATGTGTGTGTCTGCATGTGTGTGTGTCTGCATGTATGTGTGTCTGCATGTGTGTGTCTGCATGTATGTGTCTGCATGTGTGTGTCTGCATGTGTGTGTGTCTGCATGTGTGTGTCTGCATGTGTCTGTGTGTCTGCATGTGTGTGTCTGCATGTGTGTGTCTGCATGTGTCTGTGTGTCTGCATGTGTGTGTGTCTGCATGTGTGTGTCTGCATGTATGTGTGTCTGCATGTGTGTGTCTGCATGTGTGTGTCTGTGTGTCTGCATGTGTGTGTCTGCATGTGTGTGTGTGTGTGCATATGTTTGTCTGCATGTATGTGTGTCCGCATGTATGTGTGTCTGCATGTATGTGTGTCTGCATGTGTGTGTCTGCATGTGTGTGTGTCTGCATGTGTGTGTGCCTGCATGTATGTGTGTCTGCATGTGTGTGTGTCTGCATGTATGTGTGTCTGCATGTATGTGTGTCTGCATGTGTGTGTGTCTGCATGTGTGTGTGTCTGCATGTGTGTGTGTCTGCATGTGTGTGTGTCTGCATGTGTGTGTGTGTCTGCATGTGTGTGTGTGTCTGCATGTGTGTGTGATTGCATGTATGTGTGTCTGCATGTGTGTGTGTCTGCATGTGTGTGTCTGCATGTGTGTGTGTCTGCATGTATGTGTGTCTGCATGTGTGTGTGCCTGCATGTATGTGTGTCTGCATGTGTGTGTGTCTGCATGTGTGTGTGTCTGGATGTGTGTCTGGATGTGTGTGTGTCTGCATGTATGTGTGTCTGCATGTGTGTGTGTCTGCATGTATGTGTGTCTGCATGTGTGTGTGTCTGCATGTATGTGTGTCCGCATGTATGTGTGTCTGCATGTGTGTGTCTGCATATGTGTGTCTGCATGTGTGTGTCTGCATGTGTGTGTCTGCATGTGTGTGTCTGCATGTGTGTGTGTCTGCATGTATGTGTGTCTGCATGTATGTGTGTCTGCATGTGTGTGTGTCTGCATGTATGTGTGTCTGTATGTGTGTGTGTCTGCATGTATGTGTGTCTGCATGTGTGTGTGTCTGCATGTATGTGTGTGTATGTCTGCATGTGTGTCTGGATGTGTGTCTGCATGTGTGTGTCTGCATGTGTGTGTCTGCATGTATGTGTGTCTGCATGTGTGTGTCTGCATGTGTGTGTCTGCATGTGTGTGTCTGCATGTGTGTGTCTGCATGTATGTGTGTCTGCATGTGTGTTTCTGCATGTGTGTGTCTGCATGTGTGTGTGTCTGCATGTGTGTGTCTGCATGTGTGTGTGTCTGCATGTATGTGTGTCTGCATGTATGTGTCTGCATGTATGTGTGTCTGCATGTGTGTGTCTGCATGTGTGTGTCTGCATGTATGTGTGTCTGCATGTGTGTGTCTGCATGTGTGTGTCTGCATGTATGTGTCTGCATGTATGTGTGTCTGCATGTGTGTGTGTCTGCATGTGTGTGTCTGCATGTATGTGTGTCTGCATGTGTGTGTCTGCATGTGTGTGTCTGCATGTGTGTGTCTGCATGTATGTGTGTCTGCATGTATGTGTGTCTGCATGTGTGTGTCTGCATGTATGTGTCTGCATGTATGTGTGTCTGCATGTATGTGTGTCTGCATGTATGTGTGTCTGCATGTGTGTGTCTGCATGTATGTGTGTCTGCATGTATGTGTGTCTGCATGTGTGTGTCTGCATGTATGTGTGTCTGCATGTGTGTCTGCATGTGTGTGTGTGTGTGTGTCTGCATGTGTGTGTGTGTGCATGTATGTCTGCATGTGTGTGTGTCTGCATGTATGTCTGCATGTTTATGTGTCTGCATGTGTGTGTGTCTGCATGTGTGTGTGTCTGCATGTATGTCTGCATGTTTATGTGTCTGCATGTGTGTGTGTGTGTGTGTGTGTGTGTGTGTATGTATGTGTCTGCATGTGTGTGTCTGCATCCTGTATCTTCACTCCCTACGCCTCTTCTCCCCACCCCCCTCATTTCTTAAATACCCTTGCAAAGGAATGTTGTTGATGCCATCATACCTCTCTAGAAGATTCTCTCTCTAGAAGATTCTTTACAAGATTCTCTAAATATTCTCTTGAAGAGTCTCTAGAAGATTCTTTCCAAGATTCTCTACTAGATTCGTAGAATAATCTCTAGAAGATTCTCTTCAAGATTCTTTGAATATTCTCTCAAAATTCTCTACAAGATTCTCTGCAAGATTCTCTAGAACAGGGGTGGGCAAACTTTTTGTGCGTAGGGCCTCACTGACAAATGTAAACCTGGGGGGGGGGGGGGGGGGGGGGGGGGGGGGGGGGAAGAGCCCACATATATATTATGCCTACTTTATTCGGGGTGTCAGGCATTAGTAGTACCTTTGGTAAGGATGACTGTCATGCTCTTTTCAGGCCCATCCCCCACTGGTCCAAGCCTGACATCCAGCTCACGCCTGTGGCTCCTAGTAGCTGTCAGCATGCAACAGCAGCCACCCAGCCAACAGCTTTGACAGACTGGCTAAACCAGGCATGGGTCGTCGATTTGGTGTCAAACCAATCGGTGAAATAGGGTATGCCTACCCTGCATGTGAAGACGGGACTCTGAGACTGCACAGAAGAGATCGTTGTTGATTCAATGGGTAAGACAGCGTTTACCTGAAAAATGTTGTGGAACGTAATGATCACTGGCAAGCCACGTAGAGTGCTCTGGTCATCCACTGCACCTGTATTCGTCTCCAGTCATCTTGACTTGTCTTGCTACTGGACTCAGATGGACTCAGGCGAGAGAGTGAGGTCAACGAATTGCGCAACTCTTCCTCGCTTTAATCCAATTCATCGCGCAAGTCATTATTCATCCAACTTCATATATCTGTGGTGATGGGAGAGCGGCGAAGCGGCAGGGGTGGGTACGCTGGCAGTCGTATTCGCAGACCTGCACACAGGCGGCTCAGGCCACATGTTTGTCTTCTACTGACCGGAGCAGCAGTGAGATTTGACAGCCCCCTGAGCGACTGAGCAGCCCTCTATAGGAAAGCACTGCTCACCTCCATAGCATGAGGAAGGGGCTAGAAAAGGTGCCCTAAACATTGTCTGCTCCATCATTACCTAACCGCGGTTGATGGGTACCCTATATTGTGGTCAACATACAAACAAAGTAAAAACAGATAAAGCTAAAAGAGCAAACCATATTCCCTTGACAATCGGAACTTGGAATGTACGCACCCTACTAGATAGAGACAGTGTGCCGGGTCCAGAGAGACGAACAGCACTGATTGGGCGAGAGCTGGGCAGGTACAACATCAACATTGCAGCCTTGAGCGAGACACGGCTTGCAGAAGAAGGCAAAATCTGTGAAGTAGGTGCCAGCTACACATTTTTCTGGAGTGGAAGTGAAAGCGAGGTAAGACGCCAATCCGGTGTGGGATTTGCCATTAAGTCGGCCCTGGTTGACAAACTAGCTGGATTTCTGAAGGCTATAAATGACAGGCTTATGCCCATTAAGTTGCCCCTGCTGAAAGGAAAGAAGCATGCAACCATCGTGAGTGTCTACATACCAAGCCATGACCAATGAAGATGACATCAAAAACAAGTTCCTGCACAGCGTGAATGAACATCTGTTCCCAAAGGAGACAAACTTATACTCCTTGGGGACTTCAGTGCCAGAGTAGGCACGGACACCGCCTCTTAGGGGTGGCATCATTGGAAAGTACGGAGTCGGAAATTGTAACAGCAATGGATTCCTCCTCCTTCAAACCTGTGCCGAACACGATCCCCTGATCACCAACACAATTTTCCGTCTTCCCATGAGAAATAGGACATCGTGGATGCACCTTCGCTGTCAGGAGGAATGACAGACAAGACGTTCGGGTGACAAAATCAATGTGTGGTGCCGAATATTGGTCAAACCATCGTCTCATTATCTCGAAAATAAACATGCACATAAAACCACCACGGCATTCTCAAGGGATAAAAATGCAAACAAAACTAAATGTCATCCGCTTAAACAGAAAAAAAATGCAGATGTCCTTTGAAAATATGCTGGAAGACTGAATTAAGCCCAATGCTGCAGCTAAACAGGATGCGGAAACAGAGTGGAGAGCCCTAAAGGACATAATTTACAACACTGCTATGGACATCCTGGGTCCCGCCCGCCGTAAGCATTAAGACTGATTTGATGAAAATTCCGAAGACATCACCCAATTGCTGGCCGAGAAACATCTTCTCCACAAGGCATATTTGAATGACCCAAAGTCAACATAAAAAAAAGATGCCTTCAGTAACATTCGGAGAGTTGTGTAGCAGAAACTTCGGCACATCCGGGACTCCTGACTGAGCAACAAAGCTGATAAAATTCAAGGCTTTGCTGACAGACATGATATGAAAAACTTCTACGACTCACTGAAAGCGGTCTATGGTCCTACATCACCAGGCATAGTTCCCCTCCTCAGTGCAGATGGGAAACATTGGTCACCGATAAGAAAGAAATCCTTCAACCCTGGGCAGAGCATTTCAGCAACATCTTAAATGCAACTTCCTTCTTCGATGATGAAACCATCAACTGCCTTCCTCAAGTTCCCACTAATGATACATTTGATGACCTGCCAACCACAGTAGAAGTAAACAAAGCTATCCAGCAACTTTCCAGTGGAATGGCTCCTGGTCCTGACTCCATCCCAGCAGAGATATACCAGGCAGGTGGGCCGGTCCTAACAGAGCAGCTTCACCAAGTCTTTACAAACATATGGGTATATGAAACCATGCCACAAGATTTCAAGGTCGTGTCAATAGTCCAACTTTACAAACATAAAGGAAACCGTCTATCCTGTGACAACTACCGAGGCATCTCTTAGCTCTCAATTACAAGGAAGATACTCGCCAGAATTCTTCTCAGTCGCCTCACGGCCCATCTCAATCAAGGTCTTCTTGCTGAGTCAATGTGGCTTCAGAAAAAAACGAGGAACTGTTGACATGATTTTTACTGCATGGCAGCTACAAGAGAAATGTCAGGAACAGAACTCCTAAATGTTCTCCACTTTCATTGCTATTACCAAGGCTTTTGATACAGTCAGCAGAGAAGGAAGATTATGGCTGTCCACGAAAGTTTGTCCAAATAGTGCAGCTATTTCATGATGGCATGCAGGCAAGAGTAGAGGAAAATGGTGAACTGTCTGGGCCCTTTCCTGTCACCAATGGAGTGAAGCAAGGAAATGTCCTGGCACCAACACTGTTCAGCCTCATGTTTTCAGCCATGCTGACGAATTCCTTCGAGAACAATGACATTGGAATAGACATCAACTACCGCATGGATGGAAAGTTGTTCAGTCTCAGGAGGCTGAAAGCTTAAACCAAAACTAACAGCGACACCGTCAGAGAACTGCTGTTTGCTGATGATTGCGCTCTTTACGCCAACTCAGAGGCAGACATGCAGCACAATGTTTCAGCTTTCTCATATGCCTGTGCCATCTTTGGGCTCAATATCAACTTGGAGAAGACTGAGAATATTGAACTTCGGCTCTAAGTTCTTGAAATCTTACAATCTCCATCAAAATTCTTCAGTCAATGCATCTAAACTGGGTTTTGTACTTTTCAGTGATTTCACAAGAAATGGTTTCTTGTTTCAGCAAAGGGAAGTGACACAAGCTTTTTTCACTTGCTTGTCTGGAAAATAGTGAGAGTTTTGCCTGAAATGATTTTACATGGCCATGTTGTACCAGATTATGTTGTTTATTGATTATGTTGTATCAGATTATATTATACTAGATTATGATGTAGATAATTAAGTTGTACATGACTATGCTGTATCATATTACATGGAAGCAGACTATGATGTACATGAGAATGTGTCACAGAGATAACTGAGTGTTAGAGACTAACCACATCTAGGTCAGCCAGTACTCTGGGCACAGGTCCAAGCATTAACAAAACCTAACATTGTGTAGGGGAGTATAGAAGGTACAGCTGTTTATCACACTTGGCCAGTATTCTCCTGTAGATGTCTATGCACATTCTCCTGTACATGTCTACTCTATGCACATTCTTCTGTACATGTCTACTCAATGCACATACTCCTGTACATGTCTATGCACATTCTCCTGTACATGTCTATGCACATTCTCCTGTACATGTCTATGCACATTCTCCTGTACATGTCTATGCACATTCTCCTGTACATGTCTATGCACATTCTCCTGTATATGTCTACTGTATGCACATTCTCCTGCACATGTCTATTCTATGCACATTCTCCTGTACATGTCTACTGTATGCACATACTCCTGTACATGTCTATGCACATATCTCCTGTACATGTCTATGCACATTCTCCTGTACATGTCTATGCACATACTCCTGTACATGTCTATGCACATTCTCCTGTACATGTCTATGCACATTCTCCTGTACATGTCTATACTGCTATGCACATTACTCCTGTACATGTTCTACTTATGCACATTCTCCTGTACATGTCTACTGTATGCACATTCTCCTGTACATGTCTATGCACATACTCCTGTACATGTCTATCGTATGCACATTCTCCTGTATGTCATGCACATTACTCCTGTACTGTCTTATGCACATTCTCCTGTACATGTCTACTCAATGCACATACTCCTGTACATGTCTATTCTATGCACATTCTCCTGTACATGTCTATGCACATTCTCCTGTACATGTCTATGCACATTCTCCTGTACATGTCTACTGTATGCACATACTCCTGTACATGTCTACTTCTATGCACATACTCCTGTACATGTCTATGCACATTCTCCTGTACATGTCTACTGTATGCACATACTCCTGTACATGTCTACTCTATGCACATTCTCCTGTACATGTCTACTCAATGCACATACTCCTGTACATGTCTATGCACATACTCCTGTACATGTCTATTCTATGCACATACTCCTGTACATGTCTATGCACATTCTCCTGTACATGTCTATGCACATACTCCTGTACATGTCTATTCTATGCACATTACTCCTGTACATGTCTATTCTATGCACATACTCCTGTACATGTCTATCTATGCACATTCTCCTGTACATGTCTATGCACATTCTCCTGTACATGTCTATGCACATTCTCCTGTACATGTCTATTCTATGCACATACTCCTGTACATGTCTATGCACATTCTCCTGTACATGTCTACTGTATGCACATTCTCCTGCACATGTCTATTCTATGCACATTCTCCTGTACATGTCTATTCTATGCACATACTCCTGTACATGTCTATGCACATTCTCCTGTACATGTCTATTCTATGCACATACTCCTGTACATGTCTATGCACATTCTCCTGTACATGTCTACTGTATGCACATTCTCCTGTACATGTCTATTCTATGCACATTCTCCTGTACATGTCTATTCTATGCACATACTCCTGTACATGTCTATGCACATTCTCCTGTACATGTCTATGCACATTCTCCTGTATATGTCTATTCTATTCACATTCTCCTGTACATGTCTATTCTATGCACATTCTCCTGTACATGTCTACTGTATGCACATACTCCTGTACATGTCTATGCACATTCTCCTGTACATGTCTATGCACATTCTCCTGTACATGTCTATCTATGCACATTCTCCTGTACATGTCTATGCACATACTCCTGTACATGTCTATTCTATGCACATTCCGTACATGTCTATGCACTTCTCCTGTACATGTTTTTATGCACATCTCCTGACATGTCTATTTTAGCACATCTCCTTACATGTCTATTTTTCACAATCCTGTACATGTCTATTCTTGCACATTCTCCTGTACATGTTTCTATGCACATCTCCTGTACATGTCTATTCTATGCACATCTCCTGACATTTTTATTTTATCACATCTCCTGACATGTTACTATGCACATACTCCTGTACATGTATTTATGCACATTCTCCCGTACCTTTCTATGCACATTCTCCTGTAATGTCTATCACAAATTTTCCCCGTACATGTTCTATGCACATTCTCCTGTACATGTCTATTTTATGCACATTCTCCTGACATGTTTTTTATGCACATTCTCCTGTACATGTTTTTTATGCACATTCTCCTGACAGTCTTTATTCTTGACATTCTCCTGCACATTCTTTTCTATGCACATTCTCCTGACATGTCTATTTATGCACATTCTCCTGTACATGTCTATCTATGCACATTCTCTGTAATGTTTTTTATGCACATCCCTGTACATGCCCATGCACATCTCCGTAATGTCTATTTTATGCCATCTCCGTACATGTCTACTTGCACATTCTCCTTTCATTCTATGCACATTTCCCCGTACATGTCTATTTTTCACATTCCTCCTTCTTTCTATGCACATTCTCCGTACATGTTTTTTATGCCATTCTCCTGTCATGTCTATTTTATGCACATACTCCTGAATGTCTATTTTATGCACATACTCCCGACATGTCTTTATGCACATCTCCTTCCCCTGTCTATTCTATGCAATCCCTGACAATTCTATGCACATACTCCTGTACATGTCTATTTTATGCACATCTCCCGACATTCTATGCACATCTCCCGACATGTCTATTTTTCACATTCCTGTACATGTCTATTCTATGCACATACTCCCTTTCATTCTATGCACATTCTCCTGTACATGTCTATTCTATGCACATTCTCCTGTACATGTCCTATGCACATCTCCTGTACATGTCTATCACATTCTCCTGTACAGTCTTTATGCACATCTCCTGTACATGTCCTTTTTTGCACATTCTCCTGTACATGTCTATTTATGCACATCCCTGACATGTTTTTTATGCACATTCTCCTGTACATGTCTATTTATGCACATATCCTGTACATGTCTATTTATGCACATTCTCCTGACAGTCTATTCTATGCACATACTCCGTACATGTCTATTTTATGCACATCTCCTGTACATGTCTATTTCTATGCACTTCTCCTGTACATGTTTTTATGCACATCTCCTGTACATGTCTATCCCCTTCCTGTACATGTCTATGCACATTCTCCTGTACATTCTATTCTATGCACATTCTCCTGTAATGTCCCATGCACTTCTCCTGTACATGTCTATGCACATACTCCCCGTACATGTTTTTTATGCCATCTCCTGTACATGTCTATTCTATGCACATCTCCTGTACATGTCTATGCACATTCTCCTTTTTTTTTTTACATGTTTTTATGCACTTCCGTACATGTCTATTCTATGCACATTCTCCTGTACATGTCTATTTTCACATCTCCTGTACATGTCTATTTTTCACATCTCCGTACATGTTTTTTATGCACATACTCCGTACATTCTATTCTATGCACATCTCCTGTACATTTCTTTCTATGCACTTCTCCTGAATGTCTATTTTATGCACATCTCCCTGTACATTCTATGCACATCCCTGACATGTCTATTCTATGCAATCTCCTGTACATGTTTTTTATGCACACTCCTGTACATGTCTATTTTATGCACATACTCCTGTACATGTCTATGCACATTCTCCGTACATGTCTATTCTATGCACATCTCCCGTACATGTCTATTCTATGCACTTCCTGTACATGTCTATTCTATGCACATCTCCTGTACATGTCTATGCACATTCTCCTTACATGTTTTTTTATGCACATTCTCCTGTACATGTCTTTTATGCACATCTCCTGTACATGTCTATGCACATTCCCCCTGTCATTCTATGCACATCTCCTGTACATGTCTATGCACATTCTCCTGTACATGTCTTTTATGCACATCTCCTGACATGTCTTTTTATGCACATTCTCCCGTACATGTCTATTTATGCACATTCTCCGTACATGTCTATCACATTTTCCTGTACATGTTATTCTATGCACAATCCCGTAAACATGTTCCTTAATTCTATGCACATATCCTGTAATGTCTATTTTATGCCATTCTCCTGTACTTCTATTCTATGCACATTCTCCTGTAATGCTATTCTATGCACATTTTCCTGTACATGTCCCTTTTTTGCACATTCCCCCCTGTACATGTCTATTCTATGCACTCTCCTGTACATGTCTATGCACATCTCCTGTACATGTCTATTTATGCACATCTCCTGACATGTCTATTCTATGCACATTCTCCTGTCATGTCTATTCTATGCACATACTCCTGACATGTCTACTACAATTCTCCGTACATGTCTATTCTATGCACATTCTCCTGTACATGTCTATTTATGCACATCTCCTGTACTGTTATGCACATCTCCTGTACATGTCCTTTTTGCAATCTCCTGTACATGTCTATGCACATTCTCCTGTACATGTCTATGCACATCTCCCGTACATGTTTTTTATGCACATTTTCCTTACATGTCTATTATGCACTACTCCTGACATGTCTATTCTTGCACATACTCCTGTACATGTCCTATGCACATCTCCGTACATGTTTTTCTATGCACATCTCCGACATGTCTATTCTATGCACAACCCTGTACATGTCTATTCTATGCACATTCTCCTGTACATGTCTATTCTATGCAATACTCCTGACATGTCTATTCTATGCACATCTCCTGACATGTCTATTTATGCACATACTCCTGTACATGTCTATGCACACTCCTGTACATGTCTATTCTATGCACATCTCCTGTACATGTCCTATGCACATCTCCTGTACATTCTATCACATTCTCCTGTACATGTCTATTTATGCACATCTCCTGACATGCTATTTTATGCACATTCTCCTGACATGTCTATTCTAGCAATCTCCTGACATGTCTATTTTTCACATCTCCTGTAATGTCATTTTTCACATATCCTGACATTTTTTCTATGCACATACTCCTGTACATGTTTTTCTATGCAATACTCCTGTACATGTTTTTTATGCACATACTCCGTACATGTCTATTCTAGCACATCTCCTGTACATGTCTATGCACATCTCCTGTACATGTCTTTCTATGCACATACTCCTGTACATGTTTTTATGCACATCTCCTGTACATGTCTATTCTATGCACATCTCCGTACATGTCTATTTTCACATCTCCTGTACATGTCTATGCACATACTCCTGTACATGTCTATTCTATGCACATCTCCTGTACATGTCTATTCTATGCACATCTCCCGTAATGTTTTTTATGCACATTTCCTGTAATGTCTATGCACATCTCCGTACATGTCTATTCTATGCACATCTCCCGTAATGTTTTTTATGCCATCTCCTGTACATGTCTTGCACATCCCTGTACATGTCTATTCTATGACATTTCCTGTACATGTCTATTCTATGCACATTCTCCTGTACATTTTTCTATGCACATCTCCTGTACATGTTTTTTATCACATCTCCTGTACATGTCTATTCTATGCACATTCTCCTGTACATGTCTATTCTATGCACATACTCCTGTACATGTCTACTATGCACATACTCCTGTACATGTCTATTTTATGCACATTCTCCTGTACTGTTTTTTATGCACATCTCCTGTACATGTCTACACATTCTCCTGTAATGTCTATTCTATGCACATACTCCTGAACAATGCAATCTCCCGTACATGTTTTTTAGCACATTCTCCTGTACATGTCTATTCTATGCACATACTCCTGTACATGTCTATTCTATGCACATACTCCTGTACATGTCTATGCACATACTCCTGTACATGTCTATTCTATGCACATACTCCTGTACATGTCTATTCTATGCACATACTCCTGTACATGTCTATTCTATGCACATACTCCTGTACATGTCTATTCTTATGACACATTCTCCTAGTACATGTCTATTCTATGCACATACTCCTGTACATGTCTATGCACATACTCCTGTACATGTCTATTCTATGCACATACTCCTGTACATGTCTATTCTATGCACATTCTCCTGTACAGTCTTTCTATGCACATACTCCTGTACATGTCTCATTCTATTGCACATACTCCTGTACATGTCTATTCGATGCACATTACTCCTGTACATGTCTATTCTATGCACATTCTCCTGTACATGGTCTATGGCACATTCCTCCTGTACATGTCTATTCTATGCACATACTCCTGTACATGTCTTCTATGACACATACTCCTGTACATGTCTACTTCTATGCACAACTCCTGTACATGTCTACTTCTATGCACATTACTCCTGTACATGTCTATTTATGCACATACTTCCTGTACATGTCTATGCACATTCTCCTGTACATGTCTATTCTATGCACATACTCCTGTACATGTCTATTCTATGCACATTCTCCTGTACATGTCTATTCTATGCACATTCTCCTGTACATGTCTATGCACATACTCCTGTACATGTCTATTCTATGCACATACTCCTGTACATGTCTACTCTATGCACATACTCCTGTACATGTCTATGCACATACTCCTGTACATGTCTACTCTATGCACATTACTCCTGTACATGTCTATTCTATGCACATTCTCCTGTAAATGTCTATTCTATGCACATTCTCCTGTACATGTCTATTCTATGCACATACTCCTGTACATGTCTATTCTATGCACATACTCCTGTACATGTCTATTCTATGCACATTACTCCTGTACATGGCTATGCACATACTCCTGTAGCATGTCTATTCTATGCACATACTCCATGCACATGTCTATTCTATGCACATACTCCTGTACATGTCTATTCTATGCACATACTCCTGTACATGTCTATTCCTATGCACTAATTACTCATAGTACATGTCTAATTCTAGGCACATACTCCGGTACATGTCTAGTCTATGCACAACTCCTGTACATGTCCTATTGCTATGCACATACTCCCTGTACAGTCTATCTATGCACATTACTCCTGTACATGTCATATAGGACACATACTCCTGTAATGTCTATTCTATGCACCATACTCCTGTATATGTTACTCTATGCACATACTCCTGTACATGTCTATTCTAATGCACATTACTCCTGTACATTGTCTATTCTATGCACATACTCATGTACATGTCTATTCTATGCACATTCTCCTGTACGTGTCTATTCTATGCACATTACTCCTTACATGTCTATTCTATGCACATACTCCTGTACATGTCTATTCTATGCACATTCTCTGTACATGTCTATCTATGCACATTCCTCCTTTTACATGTCTTATTCATGCCCATTCTCCTGTACATGTCTATTCTCTGCACATACCTCCTGTACATGTCTATTCTATGCACATACTCCTGTACATGTCTATTCTATATGCACATACTCCTGTACATGTCTATTCTATGCACCATCTCCTGTACTGTCTACTTCTATGCACATTCTCCTGTACATGGTCTATTCTATGCACATCTCCTGTACAGTATATTCTATGCACATTGTCTCCTGTACATGTCTATTCTATGCACATTAATCCTGTACATGTCTATTTCTATGCACATTACTCCTGTACATGTCTATTCTATGCACATACTCCTGTACATGTCTATTCTATGCACATTCTCCTGTACATTGTCTATCTTGCACATTACTCCTGTACATGTCTATTCTATTGCACATACTCCTGTACATGTCTATTCTATGCACATATCTCCCTGTACATGTCTATTCTATGCACATACTCCTGTACATGTCTATTCTATGCACATTCTCCTGTACATGTCTATGCACATACTCCTGTACATGTCTATTCTATGCACATACTCCTGTACATGTCTATTCTATGCACATACTCCTGTACATGTCTATTCTATGCACATTCTCCTGTACATGTCTATTCTATGCACATTCTCCTGTACATGTCTATTCTATGCACATACTCCTGTACATGTCTATGCACATTCTCCTGTACATGTCTATTCTATGCACATACTCCTGTACATGTCTATTCTATGCACATTCTCTTGTACATGTCTATTCTATGCACATTCTCCTGTACATGTCTATTCTATGCACATACTCCTGTACATGTCTATTCTATGCACATACTCCTGTACATGTCTATGCACATACTCCTGTACATGTCTATGCACATTCTCCTGTACATGTCATTCTATGCACATACTCCTGTACATGTCTATTCTATGCACATACTCCTGTACATGTCTATTCTATGCACATTCTCCTGTACATGTCTATTCTATGCACATACTCCTGTACATGTCTATTCTATGCACATACTCCTGTACATGTCTATTCTATGCACATTCTCCTGTACATGTCTATTCTATGCACATTCTCCTGTACATGTCTATTCTATGCACATTCTCCTGTACATGTCTACTGTATGCACATACTCCTGTACATGTCTATTCTATGCACATACTCCTGTACATGTCTACTGTATGCACATACTCCTGTACATGTCTACTGTATGCACATACTCCTGTACATGTCTATTCTATGCGCATTCTCCTGTACATGTCTATTCTATGCACATTCTCCTGTACATGTCTATTCTATGCACATTCTCCTGTACATGTCTATTCTATGCACATTCTCCTGTACATGTCTATTCTATGCACATACTCCTGTACATGTCTATTCTATGCACATACTCCTGTACATGTCTATTCTATGCACATACTCCTGTACATGTCTATTCTATGCACATACTCCTGTACATGTCTATTCTATGCACATTCTCCTGTACATGTCTATTCTATGCACATTCTCCTGTACATGCACATTCTCCTGTACATGTCTATTCTATGCACATACTCCTGTACATGTCTATTCTATGCACATTCTCCTGTACATGTCTATTCTATGCACATTCTCCTGTACATGCACATTCTCCTGTACATGTCTATTCTATGCACATTCTCCTGTACATGTCTATTCTATGCACATTCTCCTGTACATGTCTATTCTATGCACATTCTCCTGTACATGTCTATTCTATGCACATTCTCCTGTACATGCACATTCTCCTGTACATGTCTATTCTATGCACATACTCCTGTACATGTCTATTCTATGCACATTCTCCTGTACATGTCTATTCTATGCACATTCTCTTGTACATGTCTATTCTATGCACATTCTCTTGTACATGTCTATTCTATGCACATTCTCATGTCTATTCTATGCACATTCTC